>CM042146.1:33016630-33020680 GCA_023376005.1 Doryteuthis pealeii | reverse complement strand
AAAAAAAAAGGAGAAGAGATGAAGAGAGACGGAGAGAGAGAGAGGAGAGAGGAGAGAGAGATGAAGAGAGAGAGAGAGAAAAGGCAAAGTAGACGTTTTGTTGGCTTTAGAAAGTCAGACTATCATCTTATTTAGCAGGCACTCTGAGTTATACAACACTAATTAAAGTTTATTTCGCCGCGAATTTCTTCGGCGTTTGCTCTGTGACTTTCATATCTGGTCCGACCCCACCATTTTGAAATGCCCGCCAATCCCAATAATTTTTCAACCTCCTTGTGTACGTCACTCCCCTCTTAATTTTTTTTCATTGTTTTCTTCTAAACTACAGAACAAAACAGATGGGTGTCATGAGGCTGGTCGCGAAAAGTGGCTCATGATGAACGCGGGTCAAGGGAGGAGCAACGTGTGCGTTCGGGCTCAAGTGTGCGGATGCCGTCAACGGCGATCAATCACTGTGAAGATTTTTAGTTCTCTCCACGAGAAAGATGTGACGGAAGGTCGCTGGGCGGGGGTGGTGGTGGTGGGGATGGAGGTATCTAGAGATAGGGATAGAATATGAGGATGATATAATAGAAAGAGGAACAATAAAGGCAAGGGACGTGCATACACTACAAATATAATCCAACTAGATAGATAGATAGATGATAGGTGAAGTGGGAAAAATTAGACAAACGAATTGAAGGAAAGTATTGAAAATTAAGAATGGAACATTTTATTGATAGATAACGGAAAAGAAAGAGAGCGAATGCTCACGCTATTGATAGATAATGCGAGATAAAAAGGCTCGAGAAGAAGAAAGAAAATCGAAAGATAGAAAGAAAGAAAGAGCAAATAAATGCACGAAAGAAAAAAGAAGAGAAAGACAGATGAAAAGAATGCTGGAAAGAAAGAATACCCGAAAGAAAGAAAGAATGCTCGAAAGAAAGAAAGAAAAAAAAGAAAGAAACAAAGAAAAGAAAGACAAAGATCTGAAAAAAGAATGCTCGAAAGAAAGGAAGAAAGAAAGAAAGAATGAAAAGAAAGCAAGAAGAGAATCGGTTGAAAGAAAAAAGAAAAGAAAGAAGACAAAGAGAAGAGATGCTCGAAGAAAGAAAAAGAAAGAATCTTGAAAGAAAAAGAAAGAAAGAAAGAATGCTTGAAAGAAAGAAAGAAAGAAAGAAGAATGAAAGAAAGAAAGAAAGAAAGACAAAGAGAAGAATGCTCGAAGAAAGAAAGAATTCATGAAAGAAAGAAAGAAGAAAGAGAAAGAAAAGCTTGAAAGAAAGAAAGAATGCTTGAAGAAAGAAAAAAAGAAAGAAAGAAAGACAAGAGAAGAATGCTCGAAAGAAAGAAGAAAGAAAGAAAGAAAGAAAGAAAAAGAAAGAAAGAAAGAAGAATGCTTGAAGAAAGAAGAAAGAAAGAAGAAAGAATGCTTGATGAAAGAAAGAAAGAAGAAAGAAAGAAAAGAAAGAAAGAAAGAAAGAAGACAAGAGAAGAATGCCGAATAGGAAAAAAAGAAAGAAAGAAGAAGATTCTTGAAAGAAAAAAAGAAAGAAAGAAAGAAGAAAGAAAGAATGAAAGAAAGAAAGAAAAGAAAGACAAGAGAAGAAATGCTCGACAGAAAGAAAGAAAGAAAAAAGAAGAAAGAAGAAAGAAAAGAAAAGAATGAAAAAAAGAATGCTTGAAAGAAAGAAAAAGAAAAGAAAGAAAGAAAGAAAGAAAGACAGAGAAGAATGCTCGAAAGAAGAAAGAAAGAAAGAAAACAAAGAGAAGAATGCTCGAAAGAAAGAAAAAGAAAGAAAGAAAGAAAGAAAGAAAAATGAGTGCTCGAAAGAAAGAAAGGTAATAAAGTAACGAAAGTGAGAAAAAGAAAAAGAAACAAAATAAAGAAAGGCAGAGTGAAAATAGAAGAAGACGATTAGTTTCTCCTTCTTTTCCTGTTGGCATTAAATGAAGCGTGACGATAAAATAGTTTATCTTTAATTTCTGACGGCATTTCATGCCGACACGACGGAATTATCAGTGAAAAGAAAAAGAAAAAAGAGAATATCAGTGAATGAATGAATCAGGAATACAAGATGAAGACAAACTCAAGAGATACACATAGAGAATAATAATAATAATAATAATAATAATAATAATAATAATAATATATACACATTGAGTTAATTAGAATTATATATATATATATATATATATATATATATATATATATATATATATATATAGTGATAGCTACTTTTTTTTACAGAAGAAGGCTACTTCTATAACGTTCGGTTGTGAGTACGCAAATGGCTCAGAAGTCCAGCTTTGCTTTTACACGTCATGTCGCATAAAATACACGTGAGACATCCAACTTACACTCGTACACACACATGTATTTCACGTGGTCGCAAGAGACCAGCCCGTGAGAGGCAACCCCTGCCACCCATACTACATATATGGTCAGGCTTGATTGTTGTAAATGTATCTAGGATAACCGTCGTATCCCGCTTCTCTCTCTCTCACACACTCTCTCTTCTCTCTCTCTCTCTCTCTCTCTCTCTCTCTCTCTCTCTTCTATATATATATAATATATATATATATATATATAATATATACGGACTGTACTATTTTGGCGTATCAAGTCTCTTCAGTGCGGTTAGACTTTTTAGGCTACCCCAGTCTGTCCTATCATTTACCCATAGTTGGAGGAAGAATAGATGGATGCATACCTTTCCCAAGGGTATTAGTGCTATGTGAAAGGCAAACAGGCCTCGTTCCGGATTTAAACCCGGGTCAACGAGTCCATTTACTACGACTCAAACCATTACATCACGAGCGTCGGATATGTTTTGAGTTAATACAATTCAAAGTGTTAATCATTCGTAAGTTACAGGTTCAATCCTGGCCAAGGACGATAATGACATAGAATACTTAACATAGGTTACAGTTGTAAACGGTCATGGTTAATGGAATAGAGAGTAGTCTACCCTCATGGATTGAATAAAGGATTAGGTTTGAAGTTCTGTGAATACTCCCTGAGTTTGACAAGAAAGTTCCCGGGTTGAAAGAGGAGGTTCCCGAGTTCGACAAGACATACCTGAAGAAGGCTGGAGGGCACATCTGTCGAAACATTGTGTATATAACAATAAAAATAAAGACAACAGTCCGAAAAATCCAAATAATTGAGAAAAATTAGTGTAAGACTTTTAAAATGACCAAGAGAGAGAGAGAGAGAGAGAGAGAGAGAGAGAGAGAGAGAGAGAGAGAGAGAGAGAGAGAGAGAGAGAGAATGAACATTAAACGTTAAGGATGCCTCAAAAAAGAAGAAGAAAAATTTTATCTTTCCGAGCTGAACTCTCTATTCCTTGATCCCTTTTCCAACTTTAACGTCCTCCTGACACTTCTTACGACCTCTCTGCCTGAAATCAATTACGCCCAGTCGTAACATGGCTGTCGTAAAACCCGTCACTTTATAAATGGCCCGTTTGCCGCGTGTCCGAGCGGAATCAGCTGATTAGACCAAGGTTCCTACTATCGTTAGAAACGTCCAGAATCACACGTTAATTGGAGCATATCAGATTAGACTGCACATGAGCTTGCTACGAGTTATTTCCCCTGTCGGTTGCAATTGACGATGTCATCTTGTTGTACGCTTTCGACTTATATTGCATTTTGTAACAAAAAACAAAAAACAACCAAAAAACAAAAAACAAAAACAAAATAAAAAACAAACAAAAAAACAACCCTCCCCCCCCAAAAAAAAAACAACAACCAACAAACAAAACAAAAAATAAAAAAACAAACAAGGAAACAACAATGCAAAAACAACAAACATGACTGTTTAAAAAGTAAAAAGTCAAAAACTTTTTTTTTTAGTCGGTGGAGTGGCCAATTGACGGTATCAGCTGTTAACTAAGAAATGCTAATATCAATCGTTCACTCTTTCCTAAATAGAAGCATCAATATCATCATGGATAGCTTTTAGCTCTGAAATGCTAATTAGTACCTTCACCCCTTCCTAAATAGAGGCATCAATATCATCATGGACTGATATTAACTATGAATGCTAACAATCAATATCATCAT
>CM042146.1:33004130-33014130 GCA_023376005.1 Doryteuthis pealeii | reverse complement strand
CCGCTTGACACTTCATCTATCCGTTACCAGCTTCATTTCAAAACACTTAAATCATATGAATGCCCCCTCTAATTACCTGGAAATTCTAACCGAAAGCACACATATACTACACAAAGAAAAAAACAACAACATAAAATCCAAATTCTGGAAGCTCTATACATTAAGCTAAATAAACCCACTTTAAATATTATTAATTTTGAATATAGCATGCACTATTAAGTTTTCGTGGACATGAAGTCAACGACGCTTGGTAATTAACAGTTTCTCGCCTATACGATTTTAAAACTTAGTTTGAAAATGCCATAGGCATTTACAGGTGACTTTCGCTGGATTTTGCAATTAATTTCGATTATTTCCAAATTTATTTCCAATTTATAAAAATTGTTATTGTACAAAAACATTCGTTGCAAAAATCACGTTAAAAATCGCCGAAAACTTACGAATCCAAAATTTCAGGATTGCAGGTTCGGATTCAACCCGGAATGTTTTTAATTTGCTAATAAAGTCGGCATGATTCCAAAATAACATATGTTGGACTACGACATTAGGAGTAAAATTGAAAAAATGTGACACATTTATTATAAGAGTAAATGCATTTTCAGTGCTTTGCTTTAATAAAAATGTTGCTATAACGTACTTGGTTACGTTTATAAACTTATATTTCACGCCTCCCTGAACTAACTGGTAACCAGCCCTTTCTTCATACAGAACCAACAATTCTCCCATTTTTCGGACAACATCACCACAAAACATTTCCCCTACATCAAGTTGTAACATAAGAGAGAGAGAGAGAGAGAGAGAGAGAGAGAGAGAGAGAGAGAGAGAGAGAGAGAGAGAGAGAGAGCCCGTAGGTTAACATGGAATTTTTAAAAAGATGAATCAGCACAGCTCTACGTGGTCTTTTTCTATTAGCCGAGACGTGTCACCTGGCGAAGTGGAAGAGAGGAAGAGTGAGAGGTGAGATTGTTTGGTGAGTTTGGGACAAAGTGCTGACAGAGTAAGACGTGGCCTCTTACTCAGTGCAGTTTGGCTTGGAGGAAAATAAAAATCTCATGAGAAAAAGATAAGTCACCTTGTATTATTCCTGAAAACTATAAATGACACAAGGCAAGAAGTCTCCTAGTATCCCAAATTAGTTTCCAGACTCCAAACATAAAGGAATTGTCAGCCAACTCAGTATCGTCCCAGTAACCGGATTCAAGCTTCTCCACGTAGCACACATCATCACTCCATTACATAAAGAGAGCCATAAAGTTACAAAGTCCTGATGAAGGATGCAAAAACCGAAACGTTATAACATCGAATTCATTATCAAGAATAACATTCCACTTTTGGAATACTTCCTGCTTTTCTATTTTCTATGTACTGTCGGATTTAATTCTCTATTTTACTTCCATTTATTCTTATGTAGAAAATAAGAGGCTTAGTGATTTATAGATAGATAATGAGAAGAAAAATGGAGAAAGATGTAGGAGAAAGACACTAAGTAGACCCAGAAAAAAGGGATTGAGTCGGGAACAAAGAAGAAGAACAACAACAAGAAGAAGAGTGGTAATCAAACTGTCGGTGTGGTGAGGGGTGAGATCTCAGTAAAACTTTGAATTATTAGGGGTTGTATTTGTGGGTTCTTTGTTTTCTCGTTTGTTTTTTGTGTTGTGTTTTGTTTTACGTGTCGTCGTCGTTGTCCTATCTGAGTGAATAATTGCTGTAGCAAAAAGACAACGACACTGTCCTTTGTGGCCAGTGAACAGGAAGATTTCGGATGTAACTATTTCACTCGACCCCCTAACCGCTCTCATCAGTTCTCCACTTCTTTGCAGCCGACCAAGACAGTTCACATTAATTATTGCACTAATTTTTCTCATTGGCACAAAGAAACAGACTCGGTAGTGGCCCGTTAACTTCAATTATCATGTATCATTTTGTGACCGAAATGATATCTGGGGCAATAATAATAATAATAATAATAATAATAATAATAATAGGCATGACTCTAAGGGAAAGGTAATCCACTGGGAATTGTGCAAGATATTCAATTTTCAACTAAATGGTATAGGCACAAATCTGAACTTGTCCTGAAGAATGAGACGCATAAAATTCTCTGGAACTTTGAGGTACAAACGGATCACCTAATCCCGGCCAGGAGACCTAGTATTGATCGACAAGAAGAAGAAAGCCTGTCATCTTGTCGATTTTGCCGTCCCAGCTGACCACCGAATGAAAATGAAAGAGAGCAAAAAGATAAACAAATACTTAGACATTGACAGAGAACTGAGAAAACTGTGTGAAGGAAAGGTAATAGCATTTGTAATTGGCCCTTGGAACGGTCCCCAAATCTCTGGAAAAGAATTTGGGTGAATTAGAAAGCAGCGGAAGAATCGAGATCATCCAAACTACAGCACTGTTGGGATCGGCTAGAATACTCAGAAGAGTCCTGGAGATCTGAGGGGACTTGCTGTCACTCAGCCTCCAGTGAACCACCAGCTATGCCAAGGAGGAAAACATAATAATAATGATAATGATAATAATGATAATGATAATGATAATAAAATCAGAGTAAGAATTGAGACCATCCAAACAACAGTATTGTTAAAATCGCCTAGAATACTCTGAAGAGTCTTGGAGACCTAACACTTAAACTCCAGTGAAAGAACATCAGCCAACGCTGGTGTGAAAATCTCCTAAGGAGTGAAAAAATAATAATAATAATAATAATAATAATAATAATTAATGACCATGCACAAGGCTCTCCACCCTAGAGATGATAGAGATAGATTATATGTGTCAAGAAAGGAAGGAGAAAAAGGACTTGCCAACATAGAGGAATGCGTAGAAACCACAATCCAACAACTTGAAGATTACACAAGAAAGAGCAAAGACAAACTACTTATGGCGGCCAACAATAGTAGAAACGACAGATAGACAAACAGAAAAAACGACAAAGACTAAAAAACAAAAATGGGAAGAAAAACAATTATATGGACGCTTCAAACGACAAAGTGAAGAAGTTGCACATCAAAAGACTTGGACATGGTTAAGAAAAGGAAACCTCAAAAGGGAAACAGAACCATTAATAATTGCTGCACAAAAGAATGCCATAAGGACAAACTACATAAAGCGAAAATTGATAAGACCCAACAAAATAGTAAATGTAGACTTTCTGGTAATAGAGATGAGACTGTAAACTCTGCGAATGTATCAAACCAGCACAACGAGAATACAAAACTAGACACGACTGGGTTGGGAAGGTGATCCACTGGGAATTATGCAAAAAATTAAATTTTGATCATACAACAAAATGGTATATGCATAAACCAGAATCTGTTCTTGAGAACGAAACGTATAAAATTCTCTGGGACTTTGAAATAAAAACGGATCACCTTATCCCAGCAAGAAGACCAGACCTAGTGTTGATTAACAAAAGAGAAAGAACTTGCCAACTGGTGGATTTTGCAGTGCCAGCAGACCACAGGGTGAAGCTAAAGGGAAATGAAAAAATGGACAAATATCTGGACCTTGCCAGAGAACTGAAAATGTTATGGAATATGAAAGTGAAAGTGATACCAATTGTAGTTGGTGCACTTGGAACAGTCCCAAAAGGATTGGAAAAGGGTTTGGAAAGTTTGGAAATCAGAGGAAGGATTGAAACCATTCAGAACACTGCACTGCTGCAATCTGCCAGAATACTCAGAAGAGTCCTGGAGACCTGGGGAGACTTGCTGTCACTCAGACTCCAGTGAAAGACCATCAGCGAATGCTGATGTGAAAACTCAAAAGGAGTAAATAATAATATTTATGCAGGAGCAAAATTAGTCTGATAGAAATGGAGTACCACTACGAAACACATATATTTAAAAGCTGGGAGTTCAGACTAGAAGGACAAATAAAAAATCTATGACAACAAACAAAAACATTAAAAGGAAACAATGCAAATACACATTCAACTAAAACTTTGAAAGAACAACAATAAATTAACATGGAAGAAATAAATCAAAAGATTTTAGCTATAGAAGGAAGATTAATAAGAACCGAGATAGAACCACACAGTACAAACAAAATAGGACCTTCTGAAACAATGAAAATAAATTTTACGAAAAAATTGGTGGATCAATAACAAACATAAAACGAACACCCAGATATAATAGAAGCAATACTATTTCGAAGTAATATATGAGAGAGAAAAGAACACAGTGAAACATCTGAATGGAATAGTGATCTTAAAAATGAACTGATGGAAATCAAGGCAGGACCTGTAGCGAGTATATACATAATTACGCTCAGAGCACCACTCAAGAAAGTAGCAGACTGGAAAACACCAGAACATGATGGCGTCCATGGATTCTGGTTCGAAAAATACACTTCTATCCACGAGTGACTGGCCCAAAAAACTGCTTACAAGAACTAAATGTACCCAAATGGAAGACAATAGGAATAACTACTCTAATCCAGAAAGACCAACAAAAAGGAAGAATCTCTAACAATTATAGACCAATAACTTGTCTACCTATGATGTGGAAAATATTGACTGTGCTAATAAAACAAGAATTATATTTTTCACTTAATTGGCGTAAACCTTTTCCAGAAGAATGGAAAGGATGCCGCATAGGAAAAAAGAGGAACATATCATTTATTTTATATAGATCAACACATCCTTAAGGAAGTTAAAACTTGGTTAAAAAATATGACATGGTCCTACATTCCTAGATTATCGAATTTTTAAAGATGTACAAAATATCCAACACCATCGTAAATTTCATCAAAAAATCCATGGAAAACTGGAAAGTTCAATTAAAAGCAGAGAGGCAATCCCTGGCAGAAGTAAAAATCCAAAGAGTTATTTTCCAAGGAGACTCACTATCACCATTACTATTTATCATAGCAATCATCCCATGCTAGTGAGAAAAAAAGGGGGAAAGAGAAATAATGGACGGAATACAGCTACCAAATCAGGACAATATAAAAATACTTGGAGAAAAAGAAAGTTACAAATACTTAGAAATTTTAGAAGTAAACAGCATCAAGCAAACAGATATGAAAGAAAAATTTAAAAAGGAATACCCCATAAGAACAAGAAACTCCTAGAAACCAAGCTCTGTAGCAGAAATGTCATCAACGCAATAAATTCCTGGGTCGTACCTATTATAAAATATTCTAAACCATTCTTAAAATGAACAAGAGTAGAACTTCGACAGATTGACAAAAGACAAGAAAATTAACGACTATGAACAAGCAATTACACTTTAGAGATAATAAAAGTAAAAGTAAAGTCGTCGGGGTGGCCTAAAGTCGGTATCAGCCCATCAGCGAGGGAGTCTATCCCCTTTTCAATAGCGCTAGACCAAGGAGATTATTTATGCGTCTGAGGTGGAGCACCACATTTATCATCAGCTCCTTACTTTACCACACAGATCCCTGTGCTACTCATACGCTGAGTTGGCGAGTATCGAACTAGGAACCTTGTGGTTTCTAGCCGAACGCTCTACCGACTGAGCTAACCCGGCCCCTTAGAGATAATAGAGACACACAATATATATCAAGAAAGAAGGTGGAAGAGGTTTTGCCAACACAGATGATTGCATGGATGTCCCAATCAGAGGACTCAAAAATACATACAAAAAAGCAAGGAAAGATTAATTTCGGTGGCGAATAGCAGCAGCTGAAATATTTAAACAAGCAAAAAACCTACAAAAACAAGAAAACTGAAATGGGAAGAAAAACGATAATATGGATACTTCAAACGGCAAATTGCATATGAAAAGACCTGGACATGGTCAAGAAGAGGAAACCTCAAGAGAGAAACTGAGTAACTAATAATTACTGCACCAGAAAATGCCACAAGAATAAATTATACTAAAGTAAAAATAGATAAGACACAACAGAAAAGTAAACTTAGACTGTGTGGTGAGTTGAGACAATAAACCATTTATTAAGCGAATGTAACAAACTAGCCCAACAAGAATATAAGGCCAAACATGACTACAGTGGGCACGACAGAAGTAAGGACTAACGCTAATGTTGTAGTAATGATGGTGAAAAAAATAATTTCCGCCTCTAAATCTTGAAAAAAGGGAATCAAATAATATTGTTGGCACCTTTCCGTCCACTAAGGACGATGGCGTAGTGTAAAAAAATATGAATAAATAAATGAATTATCTGCACCTGCGCAAGTGGCTATGCAGGCCTATCCCCGAGTGATAGTATTTGGTGCACTAACTACACACACTGTGATGCTTTCTGGGGCTGCTGCTTTTTCTCCCTCTTTCTGGCTCTCCTTGCTGTCGAGGCAACTCTCCTCTCCACCTGACTACTCTTCGTGCCTTGCTTAACGTTAAGGCGCCAGGCTGCTCGATTTTCGGCATCTACCTTCCACGTGTTGGTGTTAATGTGGCATATCCTCATGTCTCTCCAGCGGACATGTTTAAAGTAAAACAAATAATAACATTTAGATTAATAATCTGGAAATGATGACAGTAATGATTACGAAGTCGAAATTTGAAATTGTTTAATGACCGCCACGAAATAATGAAGAATTATGGGATGAGGGTGTTAGAAAATGATATCAAAAAGTTTTACACATTGTTACATAAATATTGGATCCTTAATGCTTTTATAAGGTATTGTAGAAATCATAATGGCGATTAGTATAGCTGATGGCCTTGAGAGTGAGTGACAGCGTTTGACCTCACTCTGACATTGCGTTCTGGGGATGAATCGTGAGAACCGGAACCCCGATAGAAGGCCCTCTTCCGGTTTAAGGATACTAAGTAAGTTAGAGTTAGTTAGCAAAATGTAAGCCTCATCTGCGCAGATTGTCTGTGTGGGGATTTGGAATAAAGTAACATTAACATAAATCGAAGTCATGTGTTTATTACCAAAAACTAACAATAACACAGGGTTTCTGATAACGAGAAATCCCAACAGAAACCAGACCCGGAATCCTCAATAGAAGACCAGACGAGACCTTAGAAGATATACCAGACCAAGATAGATGATAGACGATCAGAAGCAAAGCCGACCGGAAGAATAGACGACAGAGTAAAAAGTAAGAAAGGTATATAACGTTATATAGATTTGGTTTAGTGAAAAGACCAGTATATAACAACATCACTCAATAAGTTCCAAGTCTGACATATAGATGGCACCACGTATTTTGGGATGCGCAATCTGTTTTTGTTCATCGATTACCTTGAGAAAGGAATCCATCAATAGCGAATATTATGTAGCATTATTGGTGCGTTTGAAGGAAGAAATGGCAAAAAAAAAAAAAAAAAAAAAAAAACGGCCACAAATGAAGAAGAAAAAAGTGCTCTTTCACCAAAAAAATGCACCGTGTCACAAGTCGATCGCAACGATGGCAAAATTACATGAACTGCACTTCGAATTGCTTCCGCACACACCCTATTCTCCAGATCTGACCCCCAGCGACTACTGTTTGCAGACCTCAAAAGAATGCTCCATTAAAGAAGTGATATAAGAAACTGAGGCGTATTTTGAGGCCAAAGATAAATCGTTCTACAAAAAAGGCATCGAATTGTTAGAGAAGCGTTGGAATCAGTGTATCACCCTAGAAGGAGACTATGTTGATGAATAATCTCGAATTTTGCCTAAAAGTTGTTGTTTCATTAGTTAAGCCCGGGACTTATTGAGAGATTTGTTAAGCCATAGAAATGAAAATATTCAAAGATCAACGAAGCGACACAGTGAGAGATCAGGAGGAGTTCTTGTTTTCCATTGTGTATCGCTGCGATTGCTTTGTTGTTGATTGTTGTATGATTGTATTTCGAAAAGTTTCGTTGGAGAAGCGTGAAAGAGACGACGGCGACGACGACGACGACGACAATGTTCGAATAATAGAAACATAAATCTGTCAAATAAAAACAATGAAATAGAGATTTTGGGGGCGTGAAAAGAATAGTTCAATTAACAAATCAAATAAGACGTCAAGTTCTTGGCCAATGTTAAAAATCTTCGGAAATAAAAACGTGACCGCCATTTATTTCACAGACTAACAGGACTTGGGGATATACCACAGTATGATAATCTAATTATTACAACGTTTGATATGTTTACTTAAGAGCTATAGCTAAATAGTTCAATTTATAATATATATATATATATATATATATATATATATATATATACACACACCACACACACACATATATATATATATAATATATATATATATATATATATATATATATATATATAGTCGGGGTAGCCTAAAGTCGATATCAGCCAATCAGCAATGGAGTCTATCCCTTTTTCACTAGCGTTAGGAGATTGTTTTGCGTCTGAGAAGGAGAGCCACACCTACCATCAGCTCCTTACTTTACCGCACAGATCCCTGTGCTACTCATACGCTGAGTTGGCGAGGACCGGTATCGAACTAGGAAACTTGTGGTTTCTAACCGAACGCTCTATCTACTGAGCTAACCCGGCCATATTACAGTGTGAACAGAAATAACCTACTCGATTTTCACCATAAGGATCTTCAGGGTTAAATCCACTGAATTAATCAACACACACACACACACACACACACACACACATATATATAAATCATAAGGGTCTCAAAAATCTTCAAAAAAATTATTTTTTGAACACTTCACAATACTCTGTATTTTGATCATTTTAAATTCAAATATCAAGCATTTTGCCCGTTTTCTTTGTATACTCAAATATTTAATAATTTTCTATTATTATTATCTTATTTCATATTTAGAATAATAATGAATAGAATACAATGTGTACATGAACAAACTCTCGGCCGAAACACGTGTTGGCACTTAATTAAACCAATTTTATCCATTCAACGTTTTCTTTCATTTATTTATTTATCCTTTCAACATATTATCAGTTGCATTTCCACTTTTCAACTTACACACACACATACACGCACACACACACACACACACACACACACACACACACACACACATATATATATATATATATATATGCTGTAGTTGCTCCGATGCTACGGATTTTACAAATACATTTCTCAGATTTTAAAGTCAGTGTTTCTCTTCTCCAAGACTTGTTGCCTTTGAATACAGTTTGCACTAATATTTAACCCATTTGGGAGAAAAAGTAAATACATGTCTTTCCCTAGGTCATTGGCACAAAGTGAAATACCAATAATGGCGATATACCGCTTATTTGGTAATTTGATCATAACAAGTAATTATTACCGTAATCCAGCTATATTAACAACATGTTATATCAGTAGTTATTTCCCCAACTCGTTCGTCACGGGAAGGATGTGACACAAGATTGCAAGCATGGCACCCAGTACGTTAAATCAGAGTGTATCTTTCTATTGCACATAAACCAATGTATATTTTCTGTCTTCTATACGGAATTTTTCTTTTCTATGTAATTTGACGAATGCTTACCAATAAATAATCACAGTTCTTACTGGCTGCTACAGTACAAAACGTTTTTGCTGAATGTTGGGTGGTCGACGATAGTTTCTGGCTTTTCCCTCTGACAGGGTTGACTCTCCGTATATCCCGGTTGGGTGTCGCTAAGAATCCACATTTGACGACCAAATCGCTCAGAATAACCGCTAACCGCCACCAAATCACAACGACCTAATGACGCCCCTTAACTTTAAAGGGTGCCTATAAAAACACTTCTAATTGCCGAATGTTAGGGACACCATTGTTTGATTTGATGGTCTTCTTTCAAAGGCAATGACAGTCGGGTTATATTGGCTGAAATATCGCGTTGGATAACGGTACGAATCAACAATTTTGAACAATGTGGCAAAACCATTTGAAAAAGTGACTGACCCACCCCTCTCTCTTCCGACCGTTCTCGATTTTTCAAACGCCTCACTTTGTGGAAATGAGTTATGTCTTTGGCCTGCAACCGTCCTGACGTCTCCAAACTATTTGAAAACAATAGAAAAATGTGTGTGTGTGGGGGGGCATAGAATGAGGGAAAATAAAAACATTTGCTCGAAGGAAAGGGCTGCGACTGCTGCAGACTCACC
>CM042146.1:32941630-32999130 GCA_023376005.1 Doryteuthis pealeii | reverse complement strand
CAGTCGGATCACCTAATCACGACCAGGAGACTGGACCTAGTATTGTTCGACAAGAAGAGAACCTGTCATTTCGTGGGTTTTGCCATTCGGTAGCGAGTGAAAATGAAAGAAAGTGAAAAGATAGACAAATACTTGGACCTTGCTAGAGAACTGAGAAAACTGTGGAACATGAAGGTGAAGGTAGTAACGATTGTAATTGGTGCACTTGGAACGGTCCCCAAAGCTCTGGAAAAGAATTTGGGTGAATTGGAAATCAGAGAAAGAATCGAGACCATCCAAAGTACAACACTGTTGGGATCGATTGAATACTCAGACAAGTCCTGGAGACCTGAGAAGAATTGCTGTCACTCAGCCTCCAGTAAACCACCGGCTACAGCAGGTTTGAAAACCTCCATAATAATAATATCTAGTAATTAAAAATAATACAAGGACTTACAATATATATATAAGTAAAACATAAAGTGATTTAAATATTTCGTTTTGGAGAAGGGTGGAATTGTCTCTTTCAAGTCGTGATTAGACATTGTTAAAGTTGTTAAATTAAAGACTAACTGATTGAACAAGATGTAACGAAGCCAAGTCTGTGAGAAAAAAGCCGAGGAAAAAAACTCTTTGAACTTATCTTGTAACCAACAGACATGACGTTTAGATTTAATTACTCGACAAATGGCTGACATTCCCAAGAAACGGCTATTTTCTCTCTTTTTTTTTCAATTTTCTTTTCTTAAATGTCTGGTTTTCTGATATTTAAGGCAATTCCTGTTTTGTGAAATTCGTATTTGAGAAAAAAACTAAAAATGAAAAATAAAATCAACCAAATGGTCCAGATAAACGAATAAAGAAATAAACTGGTATTTATTGTAATAAATAATATTAGGAAAAACATTTAGTATTTTTCCATGCATATATGATTTAAAAAATTAAATCTGAATAGTTAAATCTTAAAGATTTTAGAAATAATTTTTATTTTAAAAGATAATGAAATCAATTATCCTATTGTTAAAAATAATGGGTTATTGTACTTTATATAGTTAATTATAAGATTTGAATTGATCTTTGTCCTATCTTTTTGTGTTATACACACACACACACACACACACACACACATATATATATATATATATATAAAAGTAAAGTCGTCGGGCGGTCTAAAGTCGGTATCAGCCAGTCAGCGAGGGAGTCTATCCCCTTTTCAATAGCGCTACACCAAGGAGATTGTTTTTAGCATCTGAGGTGGAGCGCCACACCTACCATCAGCTCCTTTACCGCACAGATCCCTGTGCTACTCATACGCTGAGTTGGTGAGGACCGGTATCGAACTAGGAACCTTGTGGTTTCTAGCCGAACGCTCTACCGACTGAGCTATATACCTCTTCGACACTAGCTCCATAAAACAACACCCAGAATAATCCACCTCCCCTGATATTAGGAAAATCTTAAACGAAAATACTAAAATTATCTACAAAAATAATAAGAAGAAACGCCTACAGATCCTAGAAGCCATATGCATAAAAATTGAAAAAAAAACCAACATTAACAAAATAGCATTTAAAGTCGGAGACAACGTATTAAATATCTTTAATAACTAACACTTAACTTACACCCCCTTCTTAAAAAATAATAGACTCTCCAAATTTGATAAAAACATAGATAAAAGAACAAAAAAAAAATGAACTAAAAACCAAATTATGTAACCCCATGATGACGACTGGCGAAACAGTCGAAAGCGCTCGGGATATAAGTCTGGGAAATATATAACAATTGGATCCAGACTCAAGAAAGATCGCAAGAAGACTGGAAAAATCCAAATCCAAAAAAATGCAGAAAGAATACTCCGTGTTGTTCAATAGCATATATATAATATATATATATATATATATATATATATATATATATATATAAAGTGTGTCAAAAAGTATCAAGATCTTTTGTACTTTTTAACACACCTTGCATTCTGAAAAAAATAACGTTACATTCATTATTATTTTTTCAGAATACAGTGTGCGTTAAAAAAGTACCAAGTTTAAAGCTACCAAGATAGAAATGAAGAATGAATGGAACTTTTTTTTTTTCAGAATACAAGGTGTGTCAAAACGTACAAAAAATCACGATATTTTTTGACACAATTTGTATATATATATATATATATATATATGTATATATATATGTGTGTGTGTGTGTATGTGTGTATATAATTTATTTAATTGCAAATTTTTCATTAATATATCAACTCTGAAAATTTCCTTAAATTGGGTTAATTCCCTGATTTTTGGTATTTTTTTTCTTTCGGCGGGGTGACATACGATGGTGGAATTTAGGTCCATTTAAGTTCGATTTAATCGTACTGTAAGCAGGCTGAGACCCGTGTACCAGATCCAAGAATAGCTTTGTGAATAACAAAATACAGTTAGACTGAAAGTATCGGTTCCCACTAGATGCTCGGAGTTAAACAGCAATAAGCCGGTTCGATGGGTAACTGACATTTCTCGCCTTTGCGATGTTCAAACCTAAATTTGAAAATCCCATAGGCGAGAAACTATCCGTTAACTTCATGTTTTCGCTACCTTATATATGAAATCGCCGAAGCACTTTACTGTTCGATCAACAATGCAGCGACGTTAGATGGGCAACGGGCCACCCCACATGTAGATTCATTGCTGTATGCTTCCACCCTGTCAAGCCAGCAGACGTCGTCATTCCTCGATCGCTCTGGGTTTGGTTTGGTTTGTTTTACGGCATATCAACCTCAGTGGGTCATTTAATGCCGACAAAGTTTTGAAATAAATTCATTCTTAATGGATACTCAATTATTTTCATAAACGTATTTTCCTATTTAACCCATAGATGGGACCCTAACAGGTACTACCACTCTGGGTCAGAATGGACCCGGGAGCAATGGTGATAAAGGGGTGCCCCACATTCCCCAAACCTCCAGAACTGGAACCTCACCATCAGATAGTTTAACGCCATTCCCAGGACATGAAGATCCTCAGCCACTGCATTCTAGTACCCATATGATAAAAAGGGGTGGAGCTTACCATAAGGACAATAGGATTTGGGCATTCATATAGGTGCTAGGGCTTGACGTGACCAGCCGATTGATCAGAGGGGGCCTCTCCTCTCTGACGCCTGCCTTAGCCTAAGTAAGTGCCAAAGACCATCACCGTGGGACTTGTAGAAATATCTGCAAATTTGAATGACCATATTGTGCGCTTGTGCGACACGCAAAGTAATTTGATTCCGCGTCTGAATTATATTCAGTGTCGTTTGGTCCGTTAATGAGGGACTGGATTTTGATTAGTCTGTTGCTCTGTGTAGACTCTTGAATCCATGTCCACGCTACTTTAACTAAAATATAATTTCTCTATCAATGATATTGAGCACTGTTTACTCATAAATATAGCTCCCATATTATCTATATAATGTATATACAGAATTGTTGAAACCCTCTTCCCTATTTTAAAAATTTTATAATTTATTTCTGAATCATCATTTTTACAAAAAATGAAAATGACCAGAACACACTTAACACGGAGGTTTATTAAAAATTATATATGGGCACCAGCATTCGCCCCCAGTCTCTCAAGCCGCTCGGGAATTGCATCAACTGATCTTCCCAGGAACTCTTGTGGGATGGCAGAATTGAATTATCTTATTCGCCCTTCAAGTTCTTCCAAAGTCGTTGGTTTCGTAGAATAGACTTGTAGAGGAAGGGAAGGAAATCAGAAGGGGAGAGAGATAGAGATAGTAAGCAGGGTGAAAGTAGAGAGATATATTGTAAAAGAAACAGGTTAGGGGCGGAGGTGGGTGGCCCTCTCGGAGAGAAATTTGATCAAAGCAGCAGCAAAAGGGATTCTGATTTCCTTCATTTCCTCTCCAATGATTCCTGCTTGCCCATTCAAAACCTCTCCTCACTAACGCTTACCCACCCACTTGACATCTTCTCCTATCCACCTCCTCCCGCCACACTTCCCCTTCTATAAAACACTTGTACGATAATCTATCTGATAATTCATTAAAACGACTGATGATGCCGAGCTCAACTCTCTAGCGAAATATATCCTACACACTTTTGTCTGAGTTTTGTTCTTTTGTTCCTCACATCTCCACCACATTCTGTCGGATTCATTCCAATCCTCTTTCCAAACACGCACACACACACACACACACACACAATCACGCGCGCGTGCGTACACACACACACACACACACACATATATATATATATATTCATGTATGTATAACTGTCATTATTAAAAGGAAATTATCTTCAATCCAAAAGACCTAATGAAATAAAATTTATATTAATGATTTATGCCGTTGTATAAACAACATGATTGTGAAAGCCAGAGGATATAAGTAATTAAATATACTAAATATAATTTGGAACTAACTTAATTTCATTATGTAAACACATTTGTATGTCTTGATGTACATTAAATATCAGGAAAATACATAAAACTCCGCATATACACTGTTTGTATAAATGAAATAACTAATATTGAATTAACTCAGGAACGTTGTGTAAAATATTAAACTTAATCTAATACGAATTTGTTTTCATAAAATGAAATCTATATATTATATAATACTCGTGTTCCTTAATCGTATGACCGTTATCATATATTATATATTTAGGAAGCGCGTGGTGTAATGGTTAAAGTCTTGGGAAATGGACTCGTCGCCCCGAGTTCAAATCCTGGACGTGGTAATTTCATTTAGCGCTAATATCCTTGAGAAAGGTATGAATCCTACTCTCCCTCCAGCTATGGGTAAATAGTAGGGCAGACTGGGCTTTTTAACCTTGATTAGGCAACCGGTCTAGGAGAAGGAAAACTCTGAATTCAAACCTGCTGAACTTAAGAAATTGGCGTTGTGTCGCATCCTGCTCGTGCGGAGGGGTTGGTAAATATATATATTGGTTGGCGCAAGATTTTCATGGATATTCTTGCTACTAGTGCGACATGATGATGTTGATTATATAAATTGTTCAACTGTTTTAATCTCTACTTCTTCCTTTTCTAAAGCTTCGGTTTTAATTCTTTCTGATGACACATTACAAGATATATTTTTTCATCATACAATGTGTAATAAATACCACGTGTGTTAACCTGCCCTCATCAGCTGCTAACTAGGTGTGATAACACAGTTTCGGCGGCTAAAAGCGGGACTGCTACAACTAGTGCCACCAAGCAGCTTTTTGGCCACCGGACAGGGTATTTAAAAATAAATAAATAAATAGATGAATAAGTAAATAACGTCCGTTCATCTTAGCAGTTTTAAGTTGAATGTATTTTGTGATTTTCTTGACGCGTTTACTTTCGCCCGTTGATGACATTAGGTGCTTTTATTAACCGTTATTAACTTGATGTCACGCAATCACATGAATAGCACGTTGATAGATTGTGGAACATTTCGTATGTATATGGTATCTGCTTAAGATCCTTATATTACTAGTAGGACCTTCAACATGTAAAACGTATAATAATCTTGAATTAACGCTTACTCACTTTTTTCTTTCTTTCCTTCTTTTCATCTTTTCATTATGTTCGATTAAAACAGATTAGCGTTATCGCTTTCTCGTGCTCAGCCCATTTTATTCCCCCCTACTCTCTTTCTTTCTTATATTTTTCTGTGTAGCATGTTCTTTTTCTTCCATTTCTTTCTTTATGATAAAAACAGAATGGTACATTATTTAGCTGAGGTGACGACACTCATAAGAAATAAGAATTTGGTGGATAAGCAACATCAGATATTCAGGATTTACATTTTTGCATTTTATCTTGGACAATTTGGACGATCTCATTTTAACCAAATGATGTTGCGAAATGATAACGGTCGTATTCTTAGGAACATGAGTATAATTATGTATATCAGAAAAAAAAAAACGCCTTCCGGGTGGGGTAAAAAATTATTTTTGAAAATTATTGTCTGAGGGGGTGGGAGTTAAAAATTAAATGCCAGAGAGTTTGTACTATAAGTAAGTAAAATCATCAAATTTATAAAAGGAATAAAAAACAAAAAACAATATGAAATGGAAACTTAGTTCTGATAACTTTAAATATATATATTAAAATAAAACAATTTATATATAAATATATAATACCAGACATGTATTAATTAAAAACTGCTTTAAAAAACAACGAGGAGCGTCTAAGTTTGCATGTTCAAATTTTGAGTGTATATAATACAAGGTTGTTCTTTATTCTATATATTGACGATTTTAGGTAATGGGACTTAAGCACTGACGTAGTCTCGGTTACAGGCAAATAGAGACAACATCTCCATTATTAATAGATAAATGAAAGTTTATGATACGTCTGCATCGAAAGTGTAGCTGTATTTACGTCAGAAGAATCCATTAGAATTCAACATATCTATTCCAGCAGGATTTTCATTGGCCGGGGATTCTCTGTAACTCCTCTTTTGCAATTATAGTGTGACGCTACACAATCTTATTAAAATATCCGACACGTCATGAACCTGAGTATTGGAATGAGTATTGGACGGTGTTGCACTCGCACAATTCTGTGTTATGCTTAAAAATATTTCATTCAAAACGTATCGAATTTGGCTTCATAAATATGTCTGGCTCTGGCCACGTCTCGACATTATTGCTTTATTGTATATACTAGCAAATATATGCACCCTCCGGGTGCAAGTATTTAAGTTTTAATGTAATGAAATATCGTATTAAATTAGAAAGTCT
This sequence comes from Doryteuthis pealeii, assembly GCA_023376005.1. Taxonomy (NCBI): domain Eukaryota; kingdom Metazoa; phylum Mollusca; class Cephalopoda; order Myopsida; family Loliginidae; genus Doryteuthis; species Doryteuthis pealeii. The sequence continues at coordinate 32,992,421 of CM042146.1, read as the reverse complement.
AATAAGAAGGCAGATAAAAAGATATGTAACAGAGTGGGGGTATAATAGAAAAATAGAAATGAAACTTACTCTTCTATCACTCCCGTCTTTCATTGCTGAATTTTACTTATTTAACTATTTAGTTAAATTAGGAAATAAAGAATAAAATGACAGTTATTTTTTCTTGTTAATGGATTTCATTTAAGATTCATTGGAGAGATTTTTGCTTATATTCATTAAAATAAAACCAAACAATTAGAAATCAATAATACTAAGCACATATTTAATAAAATCACATTTTTAATATCAATATGCAAATTAGCCTTCCCATTCACACTGTAAACTGCTATTTTTGTATATATAAATACAATTGCATGTTAATTTTATGTAGATATGGACAGCACTAATAAAAAGGCGAAGCAATTTTATTAATAATTGAGGTTTAAATATAAATAAAATCATGGAGAATGTGATGTAAATAATGAAGGGAATTGTGACTTGAGTAGTAATATAGTTTCGGTTACAGACAGAAAAACACACAATCTCCATTATAATAAGATATGGACAAATCACTCCGCTCGATCAGGTTGTGACACAAGGTCAATTTCTGAAGCATAGTTTAACAGGTTTAATTTCAGAGTTTCCCTTATCCAATGCTGGTTACTTAGCCACGGTTAAAGACAAGTTGGATGCATAACTTTCCCAAGGGCATCAACGCTATGTGAAATGCAAATAACCTCGTCTAGTATTTGAACTCGTCTCGTCGTGTCCACTTCTTGCGATGGTAACCATTACACCACGTGCCTTTGTCGTTCGTTATATGGGGACATGAGCTGTGCGGAGGGGTTGGTAAATATATAGAACCAACAACAAAAACATAACAAAACAAAATATATTTTATGTGTATTTATAAGATGCGGCTTAATATGAATAATTATGATATTTAGGATTGTTGTCCTCATCTTTATTGTGTATAAACAAAACGTTCAGGTCACTGTAAGCTCGTTTATCTATACATATATAAAAGGAAGTTGGTGTGTATGTATGTCCGGATTGAACTACGAAAATAAAATAATTAACGACAAAGTAAATAAATATACATATTAAATTTCAACGGTTATTCCTTTTTGTTTTGATTTTATTCATATCTGAATATATTTAAAAATCAAAATATACATAGAAATAGCATTAAAACTCTACTTAAAAATGTACAGCATTTGTAAATCTCAACAGTAAACAAATCAATACACCAGGGTTTCTTGCACCCCCTCTATCCAGGCGATTATGGGTAGCCGCTTCGAGTACATAATAAAGATGAGGACAACAGTGTAAAATGTAAACAAACAAAATTTAAAAAAACAAAAAAAAAAACAAAACAAAAAAACAAACAAACAAACAAAAGCAATAAAAAACTTGAGCAGATTTTATCAGTTTCAGTTAATAAGCTTTTGGCTATTTAACATGAATGTTGCACACCAGAAACATAAACACGCTGTCGCAGTAAACTATGTCCAAAGAAATCATTAACATAATAATAGTGTTTTTTTTTGTGTGTTTTTTCCACATATCGAATTGATTGGGATTTTTGAACATGGCGTCTGTTGACCTTCCGCATATCCCATGATTCCCATGAACTGGAGGAAGACAAACATTCACTAATGGCGGAAAAACTTGACGTTCATCCTTTTCTAAACAGTGATGTAAGGGGATTAGCCGGCTGGATTAAAGTATCGTTGCTTAGAGTGATTGGTGAGAAAATATTCTTAAAGTGGATGGATTTATATACCTGAAAACAAACACCATCACACATACACGCACACACATGCGTGCACACATATACGTAGACTACTCACATAGACAGATCGGCAGACTGAGAGAATTATACACACTCCAGTATAAACAAAGTTGCATATGCCTCTCGTATTCTTGAGAGAGATAGATAGAAGAAAAAGAAGAGTCATAGAGAATTAAGGAGACCTTCTTCTTCTTCTTCTTCTTCTTCTTATTATTATTATTATTATTATTATTATTATTATTATTATTATTATTCTTATTCTTATTCTTATTCTTCTCTCTCTCGGGAATACGAGAGGCATATACAACCCTAATTGATAGATAGAAGAAGACTCATGGAAAACTGAGGAGAACTTTCTTCTTCTTCAATCTATCAAGCCTCTCGTATTTTCGAAAGATAGAAGGATAGATAAATAGATAGAAGAATAAAAGGATTAGAGAACTGAGAGGGCTTCTTATCTATCTATCTATCTATCTATAAAAAATACGAGAGGTTTATGCAACCCTGATATATAGAGAGAAGAAGAAGAATGGAAAACTAAGGAGAACTATCTTCTTCTTTTTCTATCTATCTATCTATCTATCTATCTATCTATCAGGGTTGCATAAGCCTCTCGTTTTCTCGATAGATAGATAGATAGATAGATATATAAATAAGAAGTCTTCTCAGTTTTCAAATCTTCTTATTCTTCTTTCTATCTATCTATCTATATCTATCCTTCTATCTTTCGAGAATACGAGATGCTTATGCAACCCTGATAGATAGATAAAAAAATAGTCGGCGCGGGGGGGGGGGGTCTAATGTCGATATTGATCATACGGCGAGGGAGTCTATCCCCTTTTTACTAGCGCTAGATCAAGGAAATTATTTTAGCGTCTTGGGTGGAGTGCTACACCTACCACCAGCTCCTCATTTTGCCACACAGATCCATGTGATACTCATACGCTTAGTTGGCGAGGGCCGGTATCGGACTAGGAACCTTGTGATTCCTAAGCGCGAGAGAGAGATAGTGTTATGAGAGAGAGAGAGAGAGAGAGAGAGAGAGAGAGAGAGAGAGAGAGAGAGAGAGAGAGAGAGAGAGAGAGAGTCAAAATGAGAAGAAGAGGGTTTAAATCGGAATCGATCAAAAATGAAACTAGATTGATTCTTTAAGTTTTCAGGTTGGCCGCCCTGATTGAAAATCGGCTGGTCAATTTTGATCTTGAAAACGCTTCTTTTATATTCAGAATTCATATTCAGCTGATTAATGTTGGATTATTATAAACGTGCTTGATTAAGTGAGCCACTCACACAAAATAAATAAATAAATTGTTACAATTCTTGTCTGTGCGTTCACTTTCGTCAGATGGTGCATGTATTATTGTTATAGGTGATATACCCTATAGACTAATAGAATGCGCCGACGGTTACTATAAGTAACAGGGACAATTGTGGCTTGGGGAGTAAGCCTATGCGAGTCAGCTCATAACTCTACTGTCGGACGTATTTCCCACTTCTCTGTACTGTAATTGTCTACTCTTTTGTTAATACATTTTCCTACATTTGTTACCCGTCGTTTTGTTCTTATTTGACCCCTTAAAACCCCACAACAATTATATTGTGTAGTTGAAGGATTCTTGAATAGCCAAGAAAGTTTACTTCCCACAGTTCGTATTTGGCTTCATTGCCATCAAAGAAAAGCCTATCATTCCTAGGCGCATAACCTGTTATGATTCTTGAGGCCATTTTTAGGCTGCAGATGAGAGGACTTTACAATGGAGATCTCTTGTGTTCCTTGTGTTAAGAAGAATCGTTGTGCTAAGCAGTATCCTTGGTTGTTCCTCGGTGATAAGCAGAGTCCGTGGTCAAGCAGAGTCCTTGGTTTTTCCTCGATGTGGTCAAGCAGAGTCCTTGTTTGTTGATCCATTCGTCCGTGTCGAATACGGCTTTCAAGACCGGTGATTAAATAGTTAACTAACCAAGTATTCGAACGTGTTGATTGGCTGATTGAATCAACGCGGCCACAACGAGTCTATGAATTTAAATTGTGGCCTACAGGACACATTATATCCCGAAATATCCCAACATAAAGTCGTCGGGGTGGCCTAAAGTTGGTATCAGCCAATCAGCAAGGGAGTCTATCCCCTTTTCACGAGCGCAAGACCAAGGAGATTGTTTCTATGTCTGAGGTGGAGTGCCACACCTACCATCAGCTCCTTACTTTACCGCACATATCCCTGTGCTACTCATACGCTGAGTTGGCGAGGGCCGGTATCGAACTGGGAATCTTGTGGTTGCTAGCCGAACGCTCTACCGACTGAGCTAACCCGGCCCTTAATCCCAACATAAATAAATAAAACACGTGATCAAATTTAGTGGAAAAGACTACGAAAGTACGACAGAAAGATTTAACAAGTTGACCCAGTCTTATGGGAGTTCAATTTCCCTTTAGGGGGCTGGTTTTTTTTTAAAGTAGCACAAGTTATTTCTAGATGATCAAGAAACTGTGGTTTAGTTCATAGGTCACTTTGTAAAATAGTTCCTGTTTGATTCCCAAAATCCCCTTTGGTAGACTACTCAATAAGTAGTTACCTGACCTTTGTGCTCTGTGTCCAATGGCATCAGCGATTGGACTAATAAGATATTTAATATCCCTGTGATCCCAAGGGACTACCGCCAGGAGACACCTGTTCCTCGTCTAAAAAGGAAAGGTCTGATTTTATTGCTCTGTGCCTTAGGCGCCTCAAAAGAAGAATGCCGAATTTTTAAACACTAGATGAGCATAAGCGAGTTAGACGAAGTAAGCAGAGATTAACAAGTAAGAACCATCATCCCCATCTCTACTACTCTATCTGTCTGTCTCTCTATAATAATTATCTGTTAGCACCAGATACAAGTGCTCAATGGAATATATCTCAAGCGCGCTATTTCTCTGTGTATCTTTTACCACCTCAACGATACAACAAAAACAAGTAATGACCACCTAAATACTATTCATTTATTACAAGTGAGTTTGATTAACTGTATTACGATCAAATTATTTCTCTGAATAATTCCACCTTTTCTTCTATTTTCCATCACATTTTGTCGGATTTACTCAATTCTTCACTCCTCACATAAGAAATATGTAAACGCACTTAATCGTAGGAAATTAAACAAATAAATTGACTAATACATTTTTAATGTTTTTCTCCTAACGATGAGTTAGTAAATGAATTATCCATTTTAACAACATTCTATAAAAACTGTATCAGACATAGTACTTCCCTTATCCCCCTCATTCATGAATTGAATTGAAGTCTGTACGAGATGTCCAACTTTGGACGCGTGCTTTAGTGCCCTCAACAAGGAATTCCTGCAGATCTTTTGCAAATATTAGCAGACCCCACAGACTCCCAGTCATCCGTTGACTCAAGACTCAAGAGTCCGTGACACAACAAATCCACATGTCCATTAATTCGGTTGACATATTCGTTGCTTGGCAACCAATGCTAATGTAAACAAACAGGTGGTCCCCTACATATTTCAATGTCTGTGGGTGTTGACTAAAGGGAGCCAGGATTTATAACTTGTCTATATATTTATTGTTTACTAGAAGCGGCTACCCGGCGTCGCCTGGGTAGAGGGGGGATTTAAAAAAAATTAGTCTCGCAGGTCCATTATTACTGAATTGTGAGTTGGACCCTCGCAGGATACCCCATTAAAATCCGCACATAAAAAGACCTTGCGTTGATCCATCCATTCTGAAAATAAGAATTAATGTCTACTATTTACAGTATTAAATGCAAAACAAAAATTCTATGCTGTTATCATTTAAATTTATTTTTTTATTTATCTCCACGAATATAAATCAAATCTTTATTATTTTTGTTCAAAGACTATGATCTGGTGAAAGTGAATGTGTATATATATTTACTTTATCATTAATTGTCTTTTTTATTTTCGTAGTTTTCTCCGGACACACATACACATAAATTCCCTTTATATATAGATAGATTGATTTAAAATTAGTGTTTCAATAATAATTTTAATAATCTTGATAATCTTGAGTCAAAAAGTAATGCCATTTTCTTTATTTCATATGAAGATTTTTTTTATAAAACTAAGGCCTACATTGAAACCCTAACGAGGCTCAGAGCAAGAATCTGACGAGTAAGACCCAACTTGCCAATCGACAATGTCCTCCTTCGGCATGACAATGTTCGACCTCATACAAGCATCAGGACAAGGGAGAAAACCACCTCATTTGGGTGGACAACTTTACTGCATCCTCCATACTTACTAGATTTACGCCTTCAGAATATCATCTCTTCGGACCCATGAAAGAGGGTTTGAGAGGCAAATATTATTCCAGTGACGAGGAAGTGAAATCTGTTGTGAAGAAGTGGCTCAAAGAACAGTCAACATAATTTTACGGGGCAGGGATATGTGCTCTCATTCGAAGGTGGAATATTGCTATTGAGAGAAACGGCGACAATGTGGAGAAGTATGGATGTGATCCACATAGGATCAGCTTCATTTTGATGTATGATACATGTTCCTGTGTTGGTAATTACACCGCTCCTAAACAAAACGGCATTACTTTTTTGACTCACCCTCATATTTTGGGTTCATTTTGCGCCCTTTACTGACATACTGTTTTTTCTTTTTCTTTTTGTTTTCTTTTCCATTTTCCCGTATTCGTTCGGTTTGCTTCCATCTTTAAACTTTTAGATAGACTCTTTTCGTCGAATTTTTTCTCTTTATTAATTACTTATTTTTATTTCTTTCCTTTTTATTCTATTTCTTATCCTTACTAGCATGAATATGCACCCTCCACCGGGCGTAAGTATTTAACTTTTTATGTAATAGAATATATTAAATTAGAAAGACTGACAAAATTAAATAAGAACGCATATAAAAGATTACATCTATTTGAATCATATTTTAATTGGTTTCTATCTGAAATCATTCATAGGATTGATTTTAATACTTTGGAGAATATAACAATAATATTAGAGATGAAGAACAAGTAATTATTTATCAAACCCGAATTTGTTAAAACCAGAATGCAAATTAACCATACCATATATTATGTTAACATTTATTTCTTATTGGTATTTAATACACACTGCAGGATTTTAAACGCACTAATAACCTGGCACTCAGGTCGGGGATCCACTGGACCTATGTGTTAAATAAACGGTGTGATCCCAGGGGGCCTTTCCCCCAGGCAAAAATTTCTCGTTTGCAGTTATCATCCAATGTCTTTCCAGTAACGAAGAACCACCCAATATTCACCCGACAATGATGTTACTCCAGTATCCTTACAGATTTCGAGTTTTGCAACATCTTATCTGTTCAACCGGTAACCCTAACTTGCTATTAGCCCACCTCCTTTCCAGATTCACTCTGTGTAATTCAACGAATTGAACTCTTATATAATGACCCAGGGATATGCAACAGCCAAACAGTTATCATTCAATGTCTTTCCAATACCCAAGAACCACCCGATATTCACCCGATAAATATCTACAGAGAACGACAGGTAGCCTTTCATACGTTATTCTTATATAATGACCCAGGAATATGCAACAGCCAAGCAGTTATCATTCATTGTCTTTCCAATACCCAAGAACCACCCGATATTCACCCGATAAATATCTACAGAGAACGACAGGTAGCCTTTCATACGTTATTCTTATATAATGACCCAGGGATATGCAACAGCCAAGCAGTTATCATTCAATGTCTTTCCAATACCCAAGAGCCACCCGATATTCACCCGATAAATATCTACAGTCTATAATCGACTAAAATAAGTAAACAGATAATATTGAGAAACGCGCGCGGCCGTTCGAGACTAATTGACTCCACAAACCACTTGTCGGCGTTCAATGACAGCAAAGTGGATATACTTAACTTAAAAAGTTAATTATATCTCCATTTTCGATAACACATTGCCTCGAGACAGTATCCTTGTCAAGGATAATTATAAATTAAAAGTTATCGAACAAAATAGCGCTGTATGATGGCTGCTGCTGCTGCTGGCAACGGTAAATAAAAATAAATTGAGATGAATTCAAAAAGGAAAGAAAATAGGAAAAAAGGGATTATGTAGTGTTTATGATGTGATCACGATTTTTTAATAGATTTATGTCTGTAAATATATATATATATATATATATATATATATTCAACACACACACAGACAAATATCCTATTATTATTATTATAATGGAGATTGTATGTCTTTCTGTCTGTAACCGAAACTATATTAGTACCCAAGTCACAATTCTCTTAGTTACTTAGTCACATTCTGCAAGTTTTTTTAAATTATTATTTAAACCTCAATTATTAATAAAATTGTTTTACATTATTAATACTGTTGACCATATCTACATACTAAGAATATGCAGTTGTATTTATATATACAACAAAATAGCGGTTTACAGAGTGAACGCGAAGGCTAATTTGCATATTGATATTAGAAATTTGATTTTAATAAATATGTCCTTAGTATTATTGATTTCTAATTGTTTGGTTTTTATCTTAAAGAATATGAGCAAAACTATCTTGAATAAACCTTAAAAGAAATCCATTAACAAGAAGAAATAACTGTAATTTTATTCTTTACTTCCTATTTTAACTAAATAGTTAAATTATGAAAATTTAACAAGGAAAGACGGGAGTGATGGAAGAGTAAGTTTCAGTTGTTCTATTTTTTAAATTCTACACCCTCTCTCTTTCAAATAATTTCATCTGTATTCTAATTTAGTTTAATTAACCTTTCTAAATTAATATGATACTTTATTACATTAAAATGTGAATACTTGCACCCGGAGGGTGCATATATTTGCTAGTTATTATAATGCAGATTCAGTTTAGCTGTAACTGAAACTACATCACTGCTAACCCAAAAATAGCATCAAGAATTGCGTAAGTTCAATAATAAGCATTTAATTTAAAGTCAAAATCATTAATACATAGAATAAATCATATTTGTGAACGATGTCTCAATGAAAATCTGAGTTAGAATTGCCTCAAAACAGCCCATGTTATTAGTGCGTTTAAAATACTGCAATGCGTCTTATATATAAATAAGAAATAAAGGTTTACATAATATATGGTGTGGTAAATTTACACACTGGTTTTTAACAAAACAGGGTTTAATAGATAATTATTTGGTGTTATTGATCTCTAATTGTTATTCTCCAACGAATAACAATCAATCCTATGAATGATTTTATAAAGAAACGAATTAAAATATAATTTTTCTAAAGTGTAATATTTTTCATATGCGTTCTTAACTTAAATACCTACACCCGGAGAAGCATATTCTTGCTAGTTTGTATATAACTATATAATTATCACACGAATTATCTATCTATCTAATCGATATATATATATATATATATATATATATATATATATATAATATATATCGATGGCGCGTATTCTAATGGTTATCGTCATAGGAAATGGACACAGCGAGACGATTTCAAACCTTGGACGAGGCTGTTTGAATTCCACATAGCGCTAATACTCTTGATATGAACACCACTTTGTAAATTGATTTTATATCTGTACGTATATATATTATTCCACACACGTACAGATAAAAACACACACATTTATATATAGGTATAAAATTATCGCACGAATTATTTATCCATATATATGAATGCACACGGAAGAATACAGCGAGAATAGCTCAACGCTATACATAACGGATATTTATTTTGATGTCATTTTTCCAAGACGGTTTGTCTGATTAGATGCAGCTAATGCTTTGAAACCAGTTGTAACACAAAGCCTTTGATTGTATAGCTGATAATAGTAGATATAGCTCTTACACCTGTAATCGAGCACTTTATTTTCCTCCCCTAAATCTAAAAATGTCTTATTTACAATGTAAACAGATATCAACTATTGTTTATTAGTAAAATCTACAGAATTAATACCCTCTAACCAAAACTAAAACTGCAATACCTCAGTAATTCCACACACACACACACACACACACACACACACACACACACACACACACACACACATATATATATATATATGTGTGTGTGTGTGTGTGTAAGAATAAACAAAACTACTAAGTAAATGAACAGGGGTGGCCCTGAATTCTGGAATGGATTGATTTAACAGTAATTCCTAACAAATTACTGACAAGCAGTCAGATATCTTTGTTCTATTTTTTAAATTTTTATTATTATTTTTTATTTTATTATTATTTTTTATTTTTTATTATTATTTTTATTTTTATTCTTATTTTTATTCACATCTTTTATTACTCTACAGCTGAGCAAGATAGGACAATTTAAAAGGAAGGGAGGAAGGGAAAAAATCTCTTTTCCAATGCCTTAAAAGTAATAAAGAATTCATCATTCGCATCTGATGAGTCGGGAGAATTAGACACTTTGTCTAAGCTCCCCGAAATAGTCTATAATGCAAAATCTCTAAGTCTTTTGTTATTTCTTTAATTATATATATATATATATATATATATATATATATATATATATATATATATATATATATAAGGGGAAAATTTTTGTTTTGTTTTAGAAGCATGACACAATTAAGATCATAAAGAAAATGACGGATGTTGTATTCTTAACTTTTCAAAGATCCGAATTCAAACCTCTTAAGAATGACCTTGTATCAGATACTGCTCGTACGGAGGGGTTGGTAAATTCATAATATAATAGATCTGTATGAACTGTTCTATGATTCTTTAGGTAACACGTCTAATAGCCTACACATATATAATTATGTTTGTGTCTGATAATATATAAATAAAACTTCGACAGACCTACCTGTATATAAAACAACCTAAAAACACAGATATTAATAGTAATTCTGACACATCTACTTGTATTCTTTGTTTTTTGTTGGTTTTTCCCGTACTCGCACAGACATTAACACAAAAATAAACAAACAAAACAAAAAAACAAAAAAACCCGCCTACAGGCCAATAAGAGATGATGCCAATAAATCTGCTGGCAAATACCAATCGATGCAATAAACAAACCTGATTTGACCATTCCACACTTCTCTTTATATATACTAGCAAATATATGCACCCTTCGGGTGCAAGAATTTAGGTTTTGATGTAATAAAATATCGTATCAAATTAGAAACTATTTAGAAAATGATAAACTGAGGGGGTATAATCGAAAAATAGAACAGCTTTAAATCTAACTCTTCCATTATTTGCCATCACTCCCGTCTTTCATTTTTCCTAATTTATCTATTTAGTTAGATTATGAATTATTTAATAAAATCGTCTGGTTTATGGATTTCTTTTAAGATTTATACCCGAGATTTTTGCTCAGATTCGTTAAGAGAAAACCAAACAATTAGAAATCAATAATATTAAGCATATATTTATTAAAATCAAATTCTTAATATCAATATGCAAATTAGCCTTCTCGTTTACACTGTAAACCGCTATTTTGTTGAATATATAAATATACTTGCATGTTATTAGTATGTAGATCCAACAGTATTAATAAGGTAAAACAATTTTATCAATAATTTAAGGTTTAAATAAAAAATAAATTCATGGTGAATGTGATGTCAATAACTAAGGGAATTGTGACTTGAGTAGTGATTTAGTTTCGGTTACAGACAGACAAACACACAATCTCCATTATAATAAGATATATTTTCCAACCCGTCCTTCGGGACGGGGGTCCGGTGTGCTTCGGCCACTGGACCGGTGTGTTCAATTAATAGCGTCGGTCCCTTGGGGGCAGGGCAGGGTTTATTGCCCAGCGCCTGAGGCGTCCTCCTTGAGGGAAAATGCCGAAGGGATCAACGCAATTTTTGTTCTTTCCAATCCATGAGTTTCGGCTTGTGGGTGGGCCCACGTTAAAACGAGGCCTTGTGCCCAGCCCTTTCAAGTGGGGTATGAGGCAAATACCCACTTCTCTTTATATTCATATGTAACTGTAGAGGGGTTCGTGGTATAATGGTTACTGTTGTAGGAAATAAACACATCAACCCAAATTCAAATCCTAAAAATATCTGAAAAAATTTAAAATATCATAAAAATATCATAAAAATTATAAATTGTGTAAATTCTACATATGAATGTTAAATATCATAAAAATTATAAATCATAAAAATATCTGAAAAAAAATGTAGGGGTTTTCACGTAGGGATATTTTTTTTAGCTAAAACAAGTGACACATGCGTGAGCCACTACCAGCAGTTTATGGTAAGATGGTAGTGGTGGAAGAGCCACTGTGAGCGGCTTTAAGTAGGCATCAGTAAATAGTTATATTTCTGATTTGATTTCATTGTGTAAATCATTTATGAATATGATAAACAACATTGGTCCCAGTTGTTGTTGGCATCCTTCCGTCTACAAGAGACGATGGAGTAGTGTCCAAGTTTTTTGGAACTGCATGGCCTGGGCGGGTTCATGTGGAGGATGAGTTGTTGCTCATGCAGCAAATCCCCCTCTCCACACTGCCGCTGTGTGGAAAGGTAAAGTACCAATGCAGTTTGGCAACGGTAGTGTCGCAGGAGTTGACGGGTAGCACTGGATTTCAGCATCACACCTCCTTAGGGGCTCCGGCTCCTGATTTGTTTTCGGGGTTTACTACCCTAACCTTTCCTTGAAAGACAGCAGAGGTTTTGTGTTGGACATTTCCCTGACTAAGATAGGTTGCCGACCAAGACTAAGGAGCCCCTTCTAACCCATTTGGGTCCCAGCACTTGTGTTGTATACTGATTACCCTTTGTTTTATTTTTTGTGGGGGCAGTTAGAGTAGAGTTAGATTATTACATCGGATATTTTGACGGCGCAGTTTGGGTTCATAAATAAATTAGAAATCAAAAATCGAAAAACCGTTTTCTCTTTCTGAGCCGGGATTGATCGGCGACAGATGAATATAGGCTGGGTTTGAAAATAAAGCTTTATCATAAAACAACAAAGTCTTGTTAATTGAATATTAAAACAAGTAATAACCAGCCCAACACGAAAAAGAAAAAGAACCAAACCTTAACAAGAAGCCCACTGGATCGACTGAAGAAAATGGAGGCCGAGTTAGACGAAGTAAGCAAAATATAACAAGTAAGAACCACCACGATATCATTTAATCCCTACTCATCTATATGTCTGTCTCACTCACCGTTTATATAACCGATGTGATATAGGGGTATATAACAATTATCTTTTGGAAGCGCGTGGTGTAATGTTTAAAGTCATGGGAAATGGACTCGTCGCCCCGAGTTCAAATCCTGGATGTGGTAGTTGCATTTCACTTAGCGCTAATACCCTTGGGAAATGTATGAATCTTACTCTCCCTCCAACCATGAATAAATAGTAGGGCAGACTAGGCTCTTTAACCTTGGTTAGGCAACTGGTCTAGGAGAAGGAAAACTCTGAATTCAAACCTGTTGAACTCCGCTTAAGAAATTGACCTTGTGTCAAATCCTGCTCGTGCGGAGTGGTTGCCCTGTGTCCAATGGCATCAGCGATTGGACAAATAAAATATTTAATATCCCCGTGATCCCAAGGGACTACCCCAGGAGACACCTGTTCCTCGTCTAAAGAGGACAAGTCTAGTTTTATTGCTCTGTGCCTTAGGTGCCTCAAAAGAAGAATGCCGAATTTTTAAACACTAGCCACGCATAAAAACCATCATCCTCATCTCTACTACTCTATCTGTCTGTCTCTCTATAATAAGTATCTGTTAGCACCAGATACATGTGCTCAATAAAATATATCTCAAGCATGCTATTTCTCTGTGTATCTTTTACCACCTCAACGATATAACGAAAACAAGTAATGGCCAGCCCAACTCGGAAAAGAAAAAGAACCAACCCTTAGCAAAAAGACCATTAGATCGACTGAAGAACATGGAGGCCAAGTTAGACGAAGTATGCAGAGATTAACAAGTAAAAGCCATCATCCCATATCTATCTATCTATCTATCTATCTATCTATCTATTATATACCCGAAATATGTTAGTGTGTATACAACAAGTATACTTGATTGAGTATAAAAGATGTTTTTACTTCAGTAAGAAAACTTCCGTTAATCAAGTGTAATATATTCCTAAAGATGAAATTTTAAAATGATAGATGTAAACTTAGTTAAATGCTCTACAATTCGGCACTAATTGACAAGTGCGTTCGAGTAATTTTAAAATAGATAATAACCTCCACTATAAATTGTAAATATGTTCGTTTTTATCTACAGAGAGAGAGAGAGAGAGAGAGGAGAGAGAGAGAGAGAGAGAGAGAGAGAGAGAGAGAGAGAGAGAGAGAGTTTATTGCATTAGTAGTGAGAGACTTGTATGCGTCTGTGTCGTTAAGTGGTGCGCATTTGTGGGGAATCCTGCCAGCCGAGCAAATTAAAGTCGGTAGAAATTTCTTATTAAAAAGCAAGGGAGACAAATTAGGACAATTAACGAGGTCCATTGTTAGAAGCGATGGCTTTTCAGGCCGTAGCCATTGACCAGACAGGAGAGATAAGTAAATTACCAAGCGTTCTAAATGCCTGCGTCCGTACATACATCTCACGAATATTGATAGCTTTATTTACCATCAGTGTTAGCATGTGTATAGTTACCAGCTTCTCATAAATCACATAGGTGGGTAGGTATACATACATATGATGGATTTAGATATATGTTACAAATTATATATATATATATATATATATATATATATATATATACAAACACACATACTCACTCACACACACACACACACACACACACATATATATATATATATATATATATATATAAGTATATATATATATATAATATATAATATATATATATATATATATATATATATATGGTGTGCGTGTGTTGTCAAATACAATATATTTCATTTCGATAGACAAATTAAACTTTAATTAAAAAAACCCTCAAATATATTATATATATATATATATATATATATATATATATATATATATATATATATAAGATGTGTCAAAAAATTATCGAGATTTTTGTACTTTTTGGCACACCTTGTGTTCTGAAAAAAATAACGTTCCATTTCTTCTTCATTTCTATCTTGGTAAATACAGCTTTAAACTTGGTACTTTTTGAAACATCTTGTATTCTGAAAAAAATAGCGTTCCATTCATTCTTCATTTCTCTATTGGTAATTCAGCTTTAAACTTTGTACTTTTTTTAAACACACCTTGTATTCTGAAAAATTAATGAATGGAACATTATTTTTTTCAGAATACAGGGTGTGTCAAAAAGTACAAAAAATCTCGATACAAATGTCTTTGTGTACCTTAACCAAGTAAACTCTGTAAGTAGGTTTATAGTTGTCTTTGTATACTGTAACCAAGTAAACTCTCTATGTAGGTTTATAGTTGTCTTTGTATACTGTAACCAGGTAAACTCTGTAGGTAGGTTTTATAGCAATTTTTGTATATTGTAACCAAGTAATCTATGTAGATAGGTTTATAGCAATCTTTGTATATTGTAACCAAGTAAACCCACTATGTAGGTTTATAGTAGTCTTTGTATTCTGTAACCAGGTAAACTCTGTAGGTAGGTTTATAGTAGTATTTGTATACTGTAACCATTATAGATGATTTAGAAGTATACTATAATCGATCAAAGAGAATTCCATTTCACAGATATATTAAATTAGTCTCCAGCTGACAACACTGACAAAGGATATAACTTATTTATCCGCAAGTTTCGCGGACAGGCAATCCCCGTCTAGTTGAAGAGTCTTTTCACTCTATTGCAGCTAAGGAGTAATTGATTAGAGAGTTTTTCGAGGAGATTAACACAAAGAACACATCAACTGCAGACATAAGAACTGGCAATCATTTCAAGAATTCCATTTTCAGAATCGTTATCCAAACCGCCAATTTGTTTCCATTACCTCTTGGACAAATTACAAGAACAGCAGATCTGTTCAGTTTGTAAGCAAGAAAACTAAAAACAAACAAAGAAAAACAAAATAAAAAATGAACAAAAAATATAATCTAATTTCATCTTGTTTTATTTTTAAGCAGATTATTGCTATTAATATGATTTTACCGACAAGAAGTATATCGACCAAAAAAAAAAAAAAAAAAAAAGACTTCAGCCTGTGAGATTAGAATACACCGACTGTACCTCTTCAGAAGGGTTAGACCCCACCTCAATGGAACCACCTGTTGGCTGTGAGTAGCGACTCGTGATGCTGGTTGCAGAGCAGTCCATGACACGCAACACTGCACTTTGGCCCTTACTTTGGCCAGACGAGTGGTTGGAGAGGCCCCTTTCAATCAATCGTTTGGCCACATCATGTCCTAGCACCTATATGATTGTCCCAACCCTCTGGCCTTTATGGCAAAAGCCCAACAATTTTTATCATATATGTGCTCGAAGGCTGTGGCTGAGGGT
This sequence comes from Doryteuthis pealeii, assembly GCA_023376005.1. Lineage (NCBI taxonomy): Eukaryota > Metazoa > Mollusca > Cephalopoda > Myopsida > Loliginidae > Doryteuthis > Doryteuthis pealeii. Next base: position 32,976,289 of record CM042146.1, on the reverse strand, counting down.
CTTGGTGTCCTGGGTAGGACATTAAACTCTATCTGATTGTGAAGTGCCAATTCTAGAATTCTTGGGAATGTAGAGTACTCCTTTATCACCATTATTCACAGGTCCAATGACTGCACGAAAAGTTTTCCTGTGTCCCCAGCGAGCTTACTCTTGGGATTAGTCTCATTAACCTTTTTCTTTTGGTTATAATTTCAACGGGTTTAATTAATACTCCAGCTTGACTGAGTATATCTTTCGATGAATTACTTTATATATATATATATATATATATATATATATATATATATATATATATATTTTAAATTTTGTGTATTTTAGCAGCAAATTATTCTCAAGGCATTTGTTATTGAACAACACGGAGTATTCATTTTTCATTTTTTGTATGGATATTTTTTCCAGTCTTCTGGCTATCCTTTTTGAATCTGGATCGAGTTGATTCATGATATTTTGCATACTAATTTCCCGAGCGCTTTCGACTGTTTCGCCAGTCGTCTTCATGCGGTTACGTAATTTGGTTTTAGTTAAGTTTTTTTTAGATCTGTTATCTATGCTTCTATCAAATTCGGAGAGTCTATTATTTTTAAGAGGGAGGTTAGGTAAGTGTTAGTTATTGAAGATATTTAATACGTTGTCTCCGACTTTAAATGCTATTTTATTAATGTTAGTTTTTTTCTTCATTTTTTAGTTTGCAAAATATCATGAATCAACTCGATCCACATTCAAAAAGGATAGCCAGAAGACTGGAAATAATATCTATACAAAAAATGAAAAAAAGAATACTCCGTGTTGTTCAATAACACATGCCTTGAGAAAAGATATATATATATATATATATATATATATATATATATATATATGTTGTGGGGTTTCAAGGGGTCAAAATAAGACAAAACGACGGGTAACAATTGTAGGAAAATGTATTAACAAAAGAGTAGACAATTACAGTAAAGAAAAGTGGTAATTTCGTCCGACAAATAGAGTTACGACCTGACTCGCATTGGCTTCCTCAAACCATAATTGTTCCTGTTACTTATAGTAACCGCCGGCGCATTCCACTATAGTCTATAGAGTATATCACCTATAACAATATATATATATATAAACAGCCATGATAATTGTTCGAAAAAGAACCGAAATACTTGGCTTTACTAATAATGAATCTTTCGGACAACGGATTAACGCCTTTCAAGTTATTAACATGAAATTTTTACTATAAATTAAATACTCATTGATAAACTTACGCAATTACCGAGGGTATTGTAACGTAAGCAGTGACGTGGTTTCTGTTACAAACAAACAGACACCTAATCTCCATTATCATAAGGTTGACGAGTCCATTTCCTACAACTGTAGACATTACACCTCGCACCTGTAAACTCTACCAAAAACAAACAAATAATACCAATCTTATTATATGCAGTGTTTGAGTGCAAAGTATATATGTATATCTGGGATATATGGATCTTGTAAGTCTGTTAAGGTTTTCTTCTTTGTATGTGTATGGGCGTCAGGGGATGTGTGTATGGGAGTGAGGAAAAGAGTGACAAAGTGAGAGAGAGAGAGAGAGAGAGAGAGAGAGAGAGAGAGAGAGAGAGAGAGAGAGAGAGAGGGGTGGGTGGATGGAGAGAGTCACGTGGGCACACTGAGATTAGCATGCAAATGTGTCTGTGAATTAACAAAAGAAAACGTTGTTGTTGATCTGTTGTAGTGACCCGTTGTTGTCTGTTTCGACTTCATCATGTTCTTTATCATAGGAAAACAAAACGTTCGTCCCATTAAACAGTCGGGGCCAAAGCCGAACTATCAATCCAACTTTAATATCATTAGAAGAAGAAGAATTCGACACACTGACAGAGAGAGAGAGAAAGAGAGAGAGAGAGAGAGAGAGAGAGAGAGAGAGAGAGAGAGAGAGAGAGAGAGAGAGAGGAGGGATGAGAGAAATATGATCATTTCACCCGTGTTAGGGCGGATAGGCCAATTAATAATCAGTGGTCGAACGGACAGGTGAGGCTAGCTATAACTCAGACGAAGAGAGAGAGAGAAGAGAGAGAGAGAGAGAGAGAGAGAGAGAGAGAGAGAGAGAGAGAGAGAGAGGGGAAGATAAAGACAGAGTGAGAGTGGGGAGAGAGAAAGGGTTTAAAACAAATAATTACACGGAGAAATAATCTAGTAAATTAGGGGGAGAGAAAGAAAGAAAGGGGGAGAGAGAGACGACGACGAGAGAAAGAAAACGGGGGTGAGAAAGAAAGAGAGAGAGAGAGAGAGAGAGAGAGAGAGGGGGGAAGAGAGTGAGAGGGGATAGAAAGAAAGAGAGAGAGGGAAGAGAAAAAAAGGAGAGACAGCACATTTGTATTGGCCGACCAATGTGCTGTCCAAAGAACTTGCAAGAAGTGATGCTTGATAAGGATTATTGGCGCGCAAGAGAGAGAGAGAGAGAGAGAGAGAGAGAGAGAGAGAGAGAGAGAGAGAGAGAGAGAGAGAGAGAGAGAAACAAATAATCATAGGGATGTAAATCTTATTGTAAATATAGATGTGCCAATGTTGAAGCAAAGAAAACAAAAAAAACCAAACAAACATAAAAACAACAAAAAACAAAACAAAATAAAACAAAACAAAACAAATGACTCAGCAGCAAAAAGTATTTATATGAATCTGCATCAGAAAGAGATAATCAATTCCACACACACACACACACAAACACACACACAGTGATACATAAAATGCAAGAATCACACACACATAGTGATGTAAGTACACGAGCATAGTCACATGTACACACATGTACACACTAGCGTCTGTGGTTACGCCCACGCACAGACACATGTATTTAAAATAGTGCAACCGCAACAAAAACACGTTTTATATCATTTCACATGTGTATCTGAGGGTTACAATACACACACACACACAACACACACACACACACATATATATATTTTTTTTTTGGGGGGGGGGGATATGCGTTTAATTGAAGTCATGCCTAATATTTGAAAATGAATTAGTTATAATTAATGAATTTAGGCAGGCATATATGTTCAAATGTAAGGCTAAACAAATCGAGACATTTGAACATATATGCCCACCTAAATTCATTAATTATTAACTAATTAATTTTCAAAAATTAGGTATGACTTCAATTAAGCACATATCCCCAAAAAATTGTCGGCTAAAAGCCATATCAAATAAACACAGTGTTTATTTACGTACTTTCATATATATATAATATATATATATATATATATATATATATATATATATATATAATTGTGTGTGTGTGTGTGTGTGTGTGTATGTGTGTGTGTGTGTGCGTAAAAGCCGTCTGATGAGGCTAGACTCATTTTTTGAGTTTCTGGTCGAAATAAGATTATAACGGGATGACGGTTTGTTTTTCATTCTTTGAAAGTTAAATATTTCTCTTTATATAATTTAATTTATTGTTTATTACACATTGAGCTCTTTATAAGGATTCATAAAAAATCCTTGTATGAGTATATATGTTTGCAACTACAAGAGCATACAGTATGGTTGTACAGGGAAATTTCGATGATCCCACAGTTATTTCTTCTTGTTAAATGATTTCTTTTAAAATTCATCCCAGAGATTCGTGCTTAAATTCATTAAAATAAAACCAAACAATTGAATTAAATTAAATTGAAAAATAGAACAACGGAAACTTACTCTTCCATCACTCCCATCTTTCATTGCTAAATTTTCCTAATTTAACTATTTAGTTAAATAGGAAGTAAAGAATAAAATGACAGTTATTTCTTCTTGTTAATGGATTTCTTTTAAGATTTATTGAAGAAATGTTTCGACATATTCATTAAGATAAAACCAAACAATTAGAAATCAATAATACCAATAAAAACGCATATTTATTAAAATCAAATTTTAACATCAATAGGCAAATTAGCCTTCCCGTTCACTCTCTAACTTACTATTTTCTTGTATATATAAATACAATTGCTTATTGTAACTATGTAGATAATACAAACAGTATTGATAATTTAAGAACATTTTATTAATAATTGAGGTTTGAGTAAATATAAAATCATGTAGAATGTAACGTAATAACTAAGGGGATTGTGACTTGAGTCAACGGGGTAGTAATATCTCATCTATAGATGTAAGCATTTGAAAGGTATAGACTGCTATAGACAGATTATCGATCATATGAAAATATGATATCCCTATCAGTGTTACTGTATGGCTGCACCCCTTGGCCTTTAACGAAACGCCTACAGATGGGAACTACACTCGAATACCGTGAGCTGTCTTGAGTAAATCGTTGAAACTGCATCCCACAAAAAAGCCACATCTATCACACAAACTATCCAAATAAGACAAACAAAACATGCTGGAGAATGCTGGAGAATTCTGGAGAAGTAAGGACAAACTCATAAGTGATGTTCTCCAGTGGACTCCGACACATGGACAACCAAGTGTAGACCAACGAGCAAAAATTTACATTGATCAGCTTTATGCAGATACTGGCTGTTATATGGAGGATTTAGCAGGCTGACGATTGGGGAGAGAGTCATGACTATCTGGTATCAGCATGACAGACAAACACACTATCCACATTATAATAAGATTAAAAGGAATATAAAACAAATATAATTCTAGTTAAAGCAAATTTATATTTTTATCACCAAATTCGTCTCAGACTAGAGAAAGATCTGAAGACTGTGGGGCCCAACAGTTTGCAATATTCCCTTATCTTCCTTTGATTTTGTTTTGTATCATTTCCTTATTGCAAAATAAAAAAAGAATCTTCCAGTAATACGGTCGCCAGAAGGAATTGTATGCATATGCATATTTAATAATACTCTTTCTTTCGCATAATACTTTTTAATTTGAACATAGTCTCCAGCAAAGTCACCATAAAAACCCACCCAAAATATTTTCACTTATCCTTTCGGAAGGAGTTTAATTCAAAAAAGCTCAAATTTGGATTCATCATTCAATCAGACCCTTTTCAAATCTTTTAATCCTTTTGTCCATTATTGTCTTTTCAACTTCTTTTTCTTTTTCTTTTTTTTTTAAATACAGGTTTGTTAACTGACACACATCCTTTAAGCCCAACAGAAAAAAATGTTTGTTTTAATGCAACTTTTTAAAATCTATGATAAAAACGTTAATTTTTGAAAAAAAAAATGTAAGAAATAAAAAGAAAAAAAGACATGAGAAATAAAAAAAAATAACAAAACATTGGCAAAGTATCATATATATATATATATATATATATATATATATATATATATATATAAAGTGTGTCAAAAAAGTATCGAGATTTTTTGTACTTTTTGACATACCTTGTATTCTGAAAAAAAGTTCCATTCATTAATTTTTTCAGAATACAATGTGTGTGTGTGTGTGTGTGTGTGTGTGTGTGTGTGAGAAAAAAGTATTCCAAAAAGATAAATTTATTGATGGAGAAGTCGACGTTATAACGTTTCGGTTTTTGCAACCTTCATCAGGACTCGAATTCTGTAGACTGTCTTGATGACGAGCGAAAAATGTGGAAATGTAAGTGAGCCAAAAGGAGCGTACCCCAGTTTAGGAAATTACCATGACTTTCTACAGAATACAAGTCCCGATGAATCTAGTAAAAACCGAAACGTTATAACGTCGAATTCTCAATCAAGAATAAATTAATCTTTGTGGAATACTTTATTTTTTTATTTTCCTCATACCTTCGGATTTATTAGCTATTTTACTCTCATATATAATATATATATAATATATATATATATATATATATATATATATATATTTTATATATATATATATATATATATATATATATATATATATAATATATATAGGCTATAAGCCAGACGTGCGTTTAGACAGACGTGCGTAGAGACGAGGTCCAGACTTGACGTGGGAGAAACAGAATAAAAATAAAAACATATCCTGAAAAACAACCGGCAATCGATCACGTGACAATCTCAATTGTTTCGCCTCCAAACCGGAAGTTGCTACGTCTCTCTTCATCAACCCCCTCCCCCTTTATTTTTTACCCTTATATTCTCATTCCTTTTTTTTTCTTCTATTTCACTTGCTTTTTCCTCTCTTTCTTTTTTTTTCCTTTCGCCCTTTACTTTATGACGTTTCCAGCCTCCTCTTTCTCCTCCTCCTCCTATTCTGCCTCCTCCTCCTCCCCCTTCCAATTTCCTGTTACTGTTTGACCTGCATCAGAAGGTTGGAACGGTGCTAGGTGGAGAAAGAGACATGGCTGTCTTCCACAGCGCTTGCCATCACTAACTCTGCTATCACATAAAATCGAAACCCGCATCATTAATATTAGCGCCGCCATAACCATCAGCATCATCATGATCATGATCATCATCATCATCGGTATGACTAAAAAGTGATAATCCTAATCATCATCTTAACGATACCCTAACTACTCAAGATCTTAATACTTACAATCACCATTAACATCAGAGATTACAGTATCATTACTGTTAAGTAGAAGGCTACTCAGCGTCGCCTGGGTAGAAGTGGGTAAAAAATACCCTGGTGTATTGATTTGTTTACTTTTGAACGTACAAATACTGGATATTTTTTAATTAGAATTTCAATGCTATTTCTATGTATATTTCAATTTCTAAATATCTTCGAATATAAATCAAATCTTCATAATTTTTGCACTAAAAGAAAGAACTTGAGATATTTAATGTGCACATATATTTACTTTGTTGTTAATTGTATTATTTTCGTGCTTCAATTGTATTATTTTCGTGAGGACTAGCTTCATTTTGATGTATGATACATGTTCCTGCGTTGGTAATTATACCTGTCCTAAACAAAATGGCATTACTTTTTGACTCACTTATGTGGAAAAGTAGGGATGTGATTCACAGAGGACCAGCTTCATTTTGATGTATGATACATGTTCCTGTGTTGGTAATTATACCTGTCCTAAACAAAATGCATTACATTTTGACTCACTTATGTGGAAAAGTAGGGATGTGATTCACAGAGGACCAGCTATTTTGATGTATGATACATGTTCCTGTTGGTAATTATACCTGTCCTAAACAAAATGTCATTACAACTTGACTCACCATCGTACATACATGCAAATTCGTTCATAGTTTAATAGGATATGCCTGTTTACATGTATGCATGTTTAAACGTCACTGTACGAACATTTATATCTACAGATTAAAATAAATAGGCATAGTTTTATTTGCTTCGTTGGATCAATATTTTCCTAGGCTGACAAAAATTATTAACTGGATATTGATGAGACATTTCCACTATAATCGATATGATCGATATTCGTGATTAATAAAGAAGTGCTCAGTTAACTGAACTGATGAGGAAGGAGACTATGTTGAGAAATAGATATTTGTTGTACAAAGTTTCATTATTAAATTCAACAAGAATACATAGAAGGATTATGGAGTAGTGAGGCAATATGTCGAGAATTGATGTCCAGCAAATCTATGCAGATACGACAGGCGGGAAAAAAGATTAAGGTACTTACATTAATTTGCGATGTTTAAACAGGTAAAAGGAGAAAGATTTAGAGAAAAATTGCTGAGTCAGTATCGCCTATGAATAGGTACACGCCCAAAAATCTATCTAATAAAAAAGATAAGATCTTTCTGATCAAACTTATCCACTGGTTATTTTATAATCTTTATTATCACTTACTAGCAAAAGTATGCAACCCTTGGGTGCAAGTATTTAATTTATTATAATATATTAATAATTTGAAGGCAATTACAATGCGTGTAAAAATAAAAACAAAAAAATGTTATTTTTTGTCTTATCGATTTCAAAGAAAACTTTATCTTCAGAGACGAATATCAGAAATGAACGTGCTTATGTTTTTTTTGCGTGGTTATACTTTTTTCTTCTTTTATTTTTTTCCTCTTTTTTTTTCTTTCTCCTCCCTTCCCCCTTCTTTATGTTATGAATGAAATTGGCGAATAACTGTAATTTCTTATTTTTTTAAAATATTTGTTGAGAACGAATGTTTCAAATCCTAACTTGAATATGTATCGAATATTGTCTGTTCATCATCCGGTGAATATTGCAACAATGTAGCCATGTACATTTAAAAAATAAAAACGGTTACGTAGGAAAATTCTTATGCTTAGTTTCTATTTTATTTTCTTCCTCTTTCCCTCTTTGTTTCTATTCTTTTTCTTTCCCTCCCTTCTCAAATTTTCTATTTTTTTTTTTTTTTTCAGTTGTAAAAAATAAAATGTATTAATTTAATTATATGGACCAGTAAATAAATAAATAAATAAAAGATTACCATTAATCATATATTATTAGGATTGAAGGAAAATTTGAGAAAAATATGTTTTATAAGTATTTTAAATTTTTTTTAAATAGATTAAGTATTATATATAAATTATATATTAAAATATTATATAATAATTATATATTAGGATTGATGCAAAATTTGAGAAAACTATGCATTATGAGTATTTTCTTTTTAAATTTATTATGTATTTTCTTTTTTAATTTATTATGTTAAATGATATCATATTAGATTAGAAAACTAACGAAATTAAATGAGAATGAATATAAAAAAAATTACAGTGTTATTTTAGTTGATTTCTATATAAAATTATATATAAAATTGTCTTGAATATATTTGAGAATAGCATGATAGTATTAGAAATCAGTGCCAGTAAATAATTATATATTAAACCCAGTTTTGTTAAAATCATTATGCAATTTTTCCCTCCATATAAAACTTATTTCTTAGATATATATAGCACATACATCAGGATTTTAAATGCATGAATAACATGGGCAGTTCTGCGGCAAATCTAACTCAGGTAGACTTTAATATAGACATTGTTAATAACTAAGATGCTAATTAAGATTAAATAATGATTATTTCAGAATCGTTGTGAATATAACTTAAATAACTAAGAAAGTGGTGACGTGTGTATAAGTAGTGATATCCCCATGTGTGTTCTCTGAATGGACTGGTCTGCCCTTGGAAGAATGGGCATAAATAAAGAGCCAAGAGACGGCCATTTGGAATCGGTCGACCGACGTTCGAACAACTTACAAAGTCTTACGTACTTTATAACGTGGTTTCCGTTACAGACAGACAGTTACATAATCTCCATTATAATAAGATATAATTTACATGGTAATCCTTTGGTGGCTCCTCAGTTATCACCATTCTTAGAAATGAGTTGCAGTATTTCCCGATTGAACTGTTTGATCCTTGGCGTTGACCTATTCATCCTCCCAGCATTTGTTGAAGCGCGCTGTTAACACGCTTTTGCGTTTATCCGCCTTGCTTTACATCCCCTATGCTGCTTCGCATGGTTTCCGCTGCAATAAACTTGTATGGTGTGTATAACATTCTCACCCACCTTTGAATCTGATACCCAGTGACTAGCTGGAGCAAAATTATTGGATGATTATGGAAGTCGCATGGGTAATTCCATGTCAAATCATACAGAAAAAAATTTGTACAGCTATGGACTACGTTAACGATATACCATCCCCAAAATTTGAACTTCCAATTCCAAAAGTTGGCGGATTTATGTTGATTTTTAGCTCTACAAATCTGAGGGAGGTTGGCGACTTTTTGTAACCTATGTCCGTAAAATGAGTTCTATAGCTTTCCATAGTACTAAAAATTGGTTTATAAAAGCATTCTTGTCCATGCTCTCAGTATCATATATATATTCTAGTCATCCAAAATTTCCAACATCATAAATTTCATTGAAAAAGCCATGGAAAACTGGAGAGTCCAATTAAAGGCCGGAGGGCAATCCCTGGCAGAAGTAAAATTCCAAAGAGGTATTTTCCAAGGAGACTCGTTATCACCACTATTTATTATAGCAATGATGCTACTCAATCATATACTTAAAAAATGTACAGGGGGATACAAATTCACTAACTCACAAGAAAAGATAAACCACCTTATGTACATGGATGACATCAATTTTTTTTTTAAAATGAAAAAGAATTGGAGAGCCTAGTACAAACTATTAGAATATATAGCCAGGATATAGGGATGGAATTCGGAATTGAAATTTTTTTAGTGCTAGTAATAAAACGGGGTGAAAGAAAATTAATGGACGGAATACAACTGCCAAATCAGGAAACAATAAAATCACTTGATGAAAATGAAAATTACAAATAGTTAAGAATTTTAGAAGCGGACAATATCAAGCAAGCAGAAATGAAAGGAAAAGTTAAAAAAAAGAATACCCCAGGAGAACAAGAAAACTCCTAGAAACCAAACTCAACAGCAGAAATCTGATCAAAGGAATTGATACCTGGACTGTCCTCATTATAAGATACTCTGGGCCATTCTTAAAACTGACAAAAGAAGAACTCAGACAAATTGACCAAAGGGCTAGAAAATTAATGAACATGCACAAGGCTCTACATCCTAGAGACGATAGAGATAGACTATATGTATCAAGAAAGAAAGGGGGAAGAGGTCTTGCCAACATAGAGGACTGCATAGAGGTCACAATCCAACAACTCAAAGACTACACAAAAAAGAGCAATGGCAGATTACTTATGGCAGCCAACAAAAGTAGATGTGGCATATGGACAAACAGAAAAAACAACAAAAACTAGAAAACAAAAATGGGAAGAAAAACAATTATATGGACACTTCAAACGACAAATCGGAGAGGTTGCACATGAAAAACCTGAAAAGAAAACCTCAAATGAGAAACTGAATCACTAATAATTTCTGCCCAGAATAATGCCATAAAGACAAACTATATCAAAGCAAAAATTGATAAGACCCAACAAAATAGTATATGTAGACTATGCGGTGACAGAGATGAGACTGTAAACCATCTACTATGCGAATGTAGCAAACTAGCACAACGGGAGTACAAAACTAGGCACGACTAGGTTGGAAAGGTGATCAACTGGGAATTATGCAAAAAATTAAATTTTGATCATACAACAAAATAGGATATGCATAAACCAGAATCTGTTCTTGAGAACGAAACGCATAAATTCTCTGGGACTTTGAGATAAAAACTGATCACCTTATCCCAGCAAGAAGACCAGACCTAGTGTTGATTAACAAAAAAGAAAGAACTGGTAAATTTTGCAGTTCCAGCAGATCACAGGGTGAAGCTGAAGGAAAACGAAAAAAATTGACAAATACCTGGACCTTGCCAGAGAACTGAAAAAGTAATGGAATATGAAAGTCAAAGTGATACCAATTGTAGTTGGTGCACTTGGAACGGCCCCAAGAATCGAGACTATCCAGAATACCGCACTGCTGTAATCTGCCAGAATACTCAGAAGAGTCCTGGAGACCTGAGGAGACTTGTTGCCACTCAGACTCCAGTGAAAGGCCATCAGATAACGCTGATGTGAAAAACTCAAAAGAAGTGAACAATAATAATAATCTAAAACCCCACAAAAACTGTCAACAACAACAGCAACCACCACCACAACAACAACAATAATAATAATAATAATAATAATAATAATAATAATAATAATCGAGAATCCCACAAAAACAGTGAGCAATGATAAAAACAAAAACAAAAACAACAACAACAACAACAACAATAATAATAATAATAATAATAATAATAATAATAATAATCTAGAATCCCACAAAAACAGTCAACAACAACAACAACAGCAACAACAACAAAACAACAACAACAACAATAATAATAATAATAATAATAATAATAATTTAGAACCCCACAAAAACAGTCAACAACAACAACAACAGCAACACTAACATCAACAACAATAATAATAATAATAATAATCTAGAATCCCACAAAAACAGTCAACAATGAAAAAAACCCAAAACAACAACAACAACAATAATAATAATAATAATAATAATAATAATAATAATTTAGAACCCCACAAAAACAGTCAACAACAACAACAACAACAACAACAACAACAATATAATAATAATAGTAATAACAATAATTCAGCAGCCAACTGAACAATAATGTCTGCTGGCTCACCAACCCTGCAGCCTCCACTCCATTTCATCCCTTCCAGCTGCACCGGCCAAATGATAATCTTTTTATTGGCAGGAAGACGATGCGGATGGGTGTGGGAAGGAAAGGGGAGAAAAAGATGGCGGGAGGTAGCAATTTTTGGCAACTTCCGGTTGGCCCAGTCTAAAGCATTTTTTTTTGCCGACAGAACAAAAATGAATCAAGATTAAAAACAACGGTGCGGAAATTTGGGCGTACACCTTTGAGGGCGTCAAGTGAGCAATCGTCTGGGGGTCTGCGCTGCCACCACCGTCAGCAGGCAAAGTCACCTTATTAACATCAACAGCACTAACAGCCATTCCCTAACCCCTTCAGTGTCCCTTTTTTCCTGGATATAATCGCTTTGCCCCCCCCCCAGCCTAGCTTCTAACAATATTATTGTCGCCATTATTAATTCGTCATCATCGAGGTCCTCACTAACCGGGTGACGCCATTAATATATTTTAATATCTTCTTTTTTTTTTTTTTTACAAAAATTCCTCTCTTTTTTAAAATATTCAATATGGATCTGTATGACCTGTTTCATTTCGATCAAAAGATGATTTATGGTTATTAACCCTTTAGCAGGCAAACCGACGTTTTTGACGTTTCTAGTAGCTCAATGTAAGGTATTTTCCTATGGTTACTCATTGACCAATTCAATGTTTATATATAGAAATATCACTACGCAGCCATAATGTGGTGTAAAGGTTGTTTTTCAAAATATCATCATTAGAAATGAATGCTTTATTGTTTTCATTTATGTTTATTATAACACACAATTGCTGATACTTAGGCTAGACGGTCGGTCGGAGAGCCCCTCCCCTTGATAAATAAGCTGGTCCCGTCAAGCCCTAGCTCTTATATGATTGTACAAACCCCATTGCCCTTGTGACAAACCCACACCCTTTTTATCATATATATTCTAGAAAGCGGTAGGTGAGGCGATGTCTTGGGTATGACGTTAAACTCTATCTGATGGTGAGATTACAATTCTAGAGCTCTGGGGAGTGTGAATTAGCAATTCAGCCCAATTACACATAGGGAAAATTTTGACCCGGAGTTTTAGTACCTGTTAGGTTCTAATCTATTGTTGTATTGTCCTCACCCGGAAGACGGAGCTTCCGGCAGAGAGACAAAGAGAAAGATAAAAATATATATTTAAAAAGAAAGAGAAAGCGGAAAAAAGGGTTTCCAGTCAAGGAAGCAGGGAGAAGATAAAGAAATATATAACAAATGTCCGTTATCAGATCAAAATATAAAGATGCGGAGGCGTATCTATCAATATAAAGGCGAGAAGATTCGAGCCGACAGACAGAGATGCCAACCAGCAGCCAAAAGGACACTTCAGTCTCCCGTCAGCATATAGCCCTCAGGCACTCATTGTGAACACTGCGCTCTTCGCCATCCACCGGCATTTTCATTGTGAAGCTCGACGCCTTTACCACCCACGCACCGAAGAAAATAAAGAAGGGTCCTATCTCTGTATATACGTATCTGTTGTTTATTGAAGTCCAGTAGTCGGTAGTAGCCGATTACTACATACTTCGCTACGTGACCATACATACCCGCAACGTATACAGATAAGACCGCTACGCAACACTATGGTTAGACAGAAAAAAAGTTTTAAAATGTTTTAAAATACGAGTTTAAAAAGAAAATTGATACCATGAAGAATGAACAAAACAAAACGTCTTTAGTATAAAATAACCCAACAAGGGTTGACATGTCTTAAAATACAACCAACCAACCAACCAACCATTCAATACAATTGCTAATCAAATTCATTTAATAAGAAATTAATTGAAAGCTTACACATGACTATTTTAAATCAGAATATGTTAACCCTTTGTGAGTGACATTTCTGTCGTCAATAGTTTAACCATTGTCATTACTCCCAGGTCCACTCTAAACTGTTATTGTACCTGTAAGTCCCATCTATGAGTCAAATAGATCTGTTTAAATATATTTCGTATACAAAAAAGTGTACAAATATATACAAATACAGTGTACAAAAAAACTCTTTCTCGGAATTTTTGAGATGACGCTTCATAATTAGTATTATTTGAATTATTCGGACTATTGTCCTCATCTTTATTGTTATCTGTACAACGTTTCGGCCGATGGACACATAGCCTAGTCGATAAAGGAGTTAGGTTAAGACAGTTCTAAGTGACAGTTATGTCTAACTGCATGTTCAATCCTGGTCAGCGGCAGCGGTACATAGAATAATAATTAACACAGCTTAACACCTGTACCCAGCTATGGTAGCGGAATGAGAACAGGATACCCCCATGGATTGAATAAAGGGTTAGGTTCAAAGTTCCGTGATGGCTCCCGATTACGTTACGACAAGAAGGTTACCGAGCCCGACAAGAAATACCTAAAGAAGGCCGGAGGGAGCATCGGCCGAAACGTTGTACAGATAACAATAAAGATGAGGACAATAGTTTGAATAATCCAAATAATACTAAAAAAAACTCTTAAGAAAAATTCTTAAGAAACAACTACACAGAAAATGTAAGCTTACTGTCAAGTCACGTTGAAAGCACCGGTTACCACTAGATCGTTAAGTTAAGCAACGTTGAGCCTGTTTAATTCTTAGATAGGGTATCCATTTAAGAAACAGCTGCTACTGTAAGCAACCTAATATCAAAATGACTTGATTTGGCATTAAATGACCCGAAAAGGGTTGATATGCCGTAAAGTAAAAAGTAAGTAAAATTGTGGGGGTATCAGCCAGACAGCGAGGGAGTCTATTCCCTTTTCACTAGTGCTAGACCAAGGAGATTGTTTTTGGCGTTTGGGGCAGAGCACCACATCTACCATCAGCTCCTCGCTTTACCACAAAGTCCCTGTGCTATTCATACGCTGAGTTGGTTAGGGCCGGTATCGAACTCGGAACCTTGTGGTTCCTAGTGGGACGCTCTACCGACTGGGCCAAGCCTGCCCTATTGACATGCCGTAAAACCAAACCACACCAAATAAAAAAAATGTAAATATAAACGTACAATAAACGTAATTCGCTGACCTCAAGGCATAATATAACCCAAGAGATGTTGACATGCCGTTAAAATCAACCAATCGGTTTATGGGGGAGACGTGTGTTTGAATTGTGGAAATTTGATTTCACTACCATTAGTTCCACGTTACGACAACGTGGCTTCCAGCTGATTATGGTTTATTGTTGGTGAAACACTTTGCAATAAAAGCCTCATTTCCAACGAGAAACAGGTTTTTAATGTTAAAACCTTCCGCTTGTCCACTAAGTATGAAAACCAAATAGCTCTGCATCAAACTGCTTGGCTGTATAGAAAGTCTTCGTCTTTATTAATAAAAATGGACTCCATAACTGTCAATAGAGCTAAGTATGATATATGGAATATTATTAATACATTAATATCACCACTGACATCATAATGTCTATTACCGTTACTTGCGAAAATATGCGCCTTCCGGGCACAGAGATTTACGTTTTAATAATAATTAGATATTGTATTAAATTAGAAAGAATAATGAAATTGAAAGCGAACGCAAAAAAGATTACTTATTTTTTGCTGCATTCTAATTGATTAAATTATACACAGATTGATTTTAATACGTTTGAGAATAAACCAATAATATTAGAAATCAATAACACCAAGTAATTATTTATTAAATACGTTTTTTAAAAACCGGTATGCAAATTATTCAAAGCATATGCTATGTAAACATTCATTTCGTAATGATATATAATACACACTGCAGTAATTTTAAACATATAATAACATGGGCTGTTTTGAGGCAAATTTATCTCAGCTATATAAATAAACAAGATGCCAATTAAGATTAAATAAATAAATTAATAACCATTAAGAATATAACGTAAATAACTGAACAAAATTGTCACGTTGGTGGTGGTGTAGTTTCCGTTGCAGACAGACACAC
The DNA here is from genome assembly GCA_023376005.1 of Doryteuthis pealeii. Lineage (NCBI taxonomy): Eukaryota > Metazoa > Mollusca > Cephalopoda > Myopsida > Loliginidae > Doryteuthis > Doryteuthis pealeii. The sequence goes on along the minus strand of CM042146.1, from coordinate 32,960,375 downwards.
AATCTGCTATTTTTTCTATAAATAATATCGTTAAGTATGAAAATAAGTCAATAAACGCTAATTTTCAATAATGAATTTTAAATTACCTTGCGCTTGATTATCCACAGTCGAACACAAGGACCAAATTCAACTTTCATATTTTTTTCTCTTTGTTTTAATCGAAAATAATCTTTAACCACAATTATGTATCGAAATTCCAGATGGGGTATTTGTGGAGGTGAAGGAAGCCATTACATAAAAATATATTCAGGTGTCGGAAAGAAATTATGGTTTACCAGAGTGGATATTCAAATTGTAAGTTAAATTCATGTGAATATAATCATTTAAAATTTAATCACTCTTTTCAACGGCTATAGCCCAACAACTTCTGGTTGCACGTTTCAAGAAATGTGGAGTTTTCAGTGGATACAAAGGTTAGAGTTGGCTGGAACAGAAGAATACACTGACAGCACATTTGCATCCACCAATTGATCTACATGTTAGCCGTGGGTGGTGACTTGTGGTGCTTAAGGATGGAACCCTAGTGGCTGAGCAGTCCATGAAATGAAACACACCACTTTGGCTCTTACTTAGGCTAGACGGGTGGCCGGATACGCCGGTTCGTCATGTTTAACCCTATCATCTATATGATTGTCCCAACAGTACTGTCCTTTTGACAAGTCCCAACCTTTTTTATCCTATGGATGCTAGAAGGCGATGGCTGATTGTCTTAATGTCCTGGCTATGGCGTTAAACTCTATCTAATGGCGAAATTCCAGTTTTGGAACTTTGGGGAGTGTGAAGTACTCTTTCATCACTATTAGTCCCTGGTCTACACTGACTCGGAATGGTCGTACCTGTTAGGGTCCCATCTATGGGTAAAATAGAAAAAAAAAGAATTACAAAAAATGTGTTAAACAATTTCTGTTAAAAAAAAAATTGAATACCCATCAATCATTAATAGAAAAAAACGTAATCGGCATATAATAATAATAATAATAATAATAATAATAATAATAATAATAATAATATATATATATATATATATATATATATATATATATATATATATATATATATATGTGTGTTAATAGGAATATAATCTGCATTTTTGAATAAAATGTAATTTCTACACAAAGACACCAGGATTGTTTGACTGTTGGTTGTTTTTGTTTTACGGCATATCAACTCTTTTGGGTCATTTTATGCCAAATCAAGTCATTTTGATATCAGGTTGCTTACAGTACAAGCTGATACGTAAATATTGAGCTATCTATGTATTGAACGGGCTCATCACTGCTTAACTTCGATGATGTCGCGAGAACCGGTGCTTTCAACGTGACTTAATCGTAAGCTGTTAATACGAGGGTGAGTCAAAAAAGTAATGGCATTTTGTTTAGGACAGGTATAATTACCAACACAGGAAAGTGTATCATACATAAAAACGAAGCGGGTCCTCTGTGGATCACATCACTACTTCTTCACATAGCCACCGTTTCTCTCAATAGCAGTGTTCCAACTTCGAATGTAAGCATGTATCCCTGCTCCGTAAAATTCTATTGACTATTCTTTGAGCCACTTCTTTACTACAGATTTCACTTTCCCGTCACTGGAATAATGTTTGCCTCTCAAACCATCTTTCATGGAACCGAAGAGATGATAGTTTGTAGGCGCTAAATCTGGTGAGTATGGAGGATTCGGATCTGTAGTGAAGAAGTGGTTCAAAGAACAGTCAACATAATTTTACGGGACAGGGATACATGCTCTTATTCACAGGTGGAACATTGTTATTGAGAGAAGCGGTGACTATGTGGAGAAGTAGGGATATGATCCACAGAGGACCAGCTTCATTTTGATGTATTATTATTACTTATTACTTATTATTACTTATATAAGAATACAATCCAACAATTATTTTTAAGAGTAACATTATATAATCAAAACGGATATTATGAAACATTGAAATTCTCTATACTAAAAATTACAATGCCCTTATATCTAAAATTAAAACTGTATAAATTTATTATTATTATTTTTACTCCATTGAGTTCTTCACATCAGCTTTAGCTGATGGTATTTCAGTGGAGTCTGAGTGGCAACAAGTCTCCTCAGGTCTCCAGGACTCTCCTGAGTATCCTAGCCGATTGCAGCAATGCAGTAGTATGGATGGTCTCAACTCTTCCTCTGACTTCCAGATTCTCCAAACTTTTTTCCAAGCTTTTTGGGACCGTTCCAGGTGCACCAACTACAATTGCTATCACTTTCACTTTCATATTCCATAGCTTTTTTAATTCTCTGACAAGGTCCGGGTATTTGTCCATCTTTTTGTTTTCCTTCAGCTTCACCCTGTGGTCTGCTGGAACTGCAAAATCCACCAGTTGACAAGTTTTTTCTTTTTTGTTAATCAACACTAGGTCTGGTCTCCTGGCTGGGATAAGGGGATTTGTTGTCACTTGGACTGAAATCCAAGTGACAACAAATCTCCCCAGATTTGCAGGACTCTTATGAGTATTCTGGCCGATTGTAGCAATGCAGTTGTCTGGATGGTCTCAATTCTTCCTTTGATTTCCAGTTCCTCGAGTCTTTTTTAGGGGCGTTCCAACTATAATTTGTATAACTTTGACACTCATTTTCCATAGGTTTTTCCAGATCCAGGTATTTGTTTATCTTCCCGTCTTTATCTTCACTCTGTGATCTGTTGGAACTGCAAAATCTATCAGTTGACAAGTCCTCTTTTTCTGTTAATAAGTACTAAGTCTGGTCTCCGTCTCGTCTCCGGGCTGATTATTATTATTATTATTATTATTATTATTATTATTATTGGTTTCTAGGATTTTTCTTCTTCTCCCAGGGCATTCTTTTAACTTTTCCTTTCATTTCTGTTTACTTGATAATGTCTGCTTCTAAAATTCGTAAATATTTATAACTATTTTTTTCTCCAAGAGTTTTTATAGTGTCCTGATTTGGTAGTTGTATTCGGTCCATGAATTTTCTTTCCTCCTTTTTATCACTAACATAGCACATTTTTCAATTCTTAGCTGTATATTCTAATGGTTCATTATTATTATTATTATTATTATTATTATTATTATTATTATTATTATTATTATTATTATTATTATTTTTATTATCTCGCTTCTTCCACGATATGATTTTTAACAGCGTCATTAATCCGAACAGGACTTGTGCATATAAAACAGTATGATAATCTAATTATTACATTTATATTATCATACATTTTATATAATCAGGATTTACATTTTTGCATTTCATCTGGGACGATTTGTACGATCTCACTTTTAACAAAAGGATGTTGCTAGAGGATCGTACAATTAAGAAACACGAGTATCAATATATGGATAATAATTACTTGAAACCCTATAATTGTTTGCAAGAGAAGACTAACATCGGCATTTAATAACCCAACAATTGTTGACATGCCATATATTCAACCACCCAACCAATATAATCCATGCATTTATATGCAATACGTACATATATTTTATGCTCACAAATCGAAATTGCACACAGTTTCAAAAGTATGTAGTAGCTAGGTAGATCACCCACACACCCACACAATATATGAATGTGTATATATATATTATATATATATATATATATATATATATATATATATACAAGCTGTGTCAAAAAACTATCGAGATTGTTTTTGTACTTTTTGGCGTACCTAGCATTATGAAAAATTTACATTCCATTCATTGTCATTTTTAACTTGGTAAATACAGCTTCAAACTCGGCATTTTTATGACACATCTTATATATATCTATCTATCTATCTATCTATTATATATATATATATATATATATATATATATATATATATACAAGATGTGTCATAATATATGTGGAAATTTATCGTTTGCTATCGTGTGTATATTTGGTTTGTACATTGATTTTAAAGGATTATCATAACGCTGCCCTTTAGAATATTAATACATTCAGACACTAAAAAAAAAAAAAATACAGAAACGCAGAAGTTACTACCTTCACACTAATTGTGAGGCCTTCTGTGGATGGGATTTTAATCATAAACAAAATACAGAAACATAAACAAAATACTGGTAAATGAACAACATACCCATTACATGTTCTTCCTTCACATTGTTATAAGTCTTCAAAATCATTCTACAAACCATATATATATATATATATATATATGTATATGTATATATATATATATATATATATATGTATATATATATATATATATATATATATATATATATATATTAATGAATATTTCGCTATATTTATAAGTAATATCATTGATAGAGCATGTATATCTAAATTAGGGTGCTGAAGACATGAAGTTTGAAATTCTGGTTTGAAAATCGCATAGGAAAATATCTGTCAGTTACCAAGAGCCGTTTGTTTGGTAATGCATTGCAAAATGCTTCGTGTTCAGCTTCAACATAAAAAATTGAATAAATATTGTAGAAAAAGATTCCCATAAATAAAAAAATATAAAAACCAAATTTTATTCATTATTTATTTGGATCTATTTGGTACTAAAGGTTGACGCACTTTTTGTATCCCATTTCATTAAAAAATACTATCTAAATTTTATATGTACAAGTAACAGATATCCCATTCCGATCCAAGGCAATAAATACTCGGGATACTGCCTGGAGTTATGCTAATATATAAAGAATAGTAAGAAATAACATTTCTTTTTATCATTTCATCTATTTGTGGCTTAATACACACACACACACACACACACACACACACACACACACACAACGCACCACACAGAGAGAGAGAGAGAGAGAGAGAGAGAGAGAGAGAGAGAGAGAGAGACCCATATATATATATATATATATATATAGAGAGAGAGAGAGAGAGAGCTGTTATATAATATATAAGATGAATATATAAAGGTTTTACATATCTATTTATTATGTGACAAAGGAACATTCCATGCGATAATCATCAAAATGTAAATATCTAAATATGTGTAATATATCAAGAAAAATGAAAAAACACAGGTGTTTTTTTCATTTTTCTTGATATATACATACCGTCGGATTTACTTCATGATATTGTGTTTCCTTGATAGCATTCTACCAAAATTGTGAGCTCAAACATACATATAAGATTTGCGTATATATTTTTCATATACGGAGTATTATAAATAAATAAATATATACCTTGTTTTGGATACAAATTTATTTCGACATTTTCTGATGCGACAAAGAAAATGTCGAAATAAATTTATATTCAGAAAAAGGTATATATATATATATATATATATATATATATATATATATATATATATATATATGTGTGGGGGGGGACGAGAAAGAGAGAATGTGTGTGAGTTGAAGTACATAGGGAAAACGGCAACAGACAGATGCACTCACAGGAGTTCTCGTGGCCTCTTCCTAGTCGACAACTGCTAGACAATCATAGAACCATCGCTTCCAACAAATCACTTGCAATTTTAGCCCAAAATGAAGCATCCTTCCTTTGCCAATTCCGGAACGTACTCGTAGGAATTAGCTGTATGTAATTCTCCTGCAATAACCATCGGAGAAGGACAAATATAACAGAAGCCTTTCAAGTACTTGCATCGGGGTAGATTGGCGTCCGCAGCGGAGGATTACGACTTTGGCCCGACCGGAAGCCAGCTTGGCCAATACTCCGGCATCGCCGTGGTAGCCATTACAGAAATAAGCTCTCTCCAACTCGTTTTCCCCCTGATTATAGATGGACACAATTGGAAAGCAATTTCCCCACTACTTTTCTCTCTCTCTCTCTCTTCTCTCTCTCTCTGCCCTCTCTCTTTGTCTTTTTTTCCTTTCTTTCTACTTCGATTTCGATTTCTTCTTCTTCTTCTTCTTCTTCTTCTTCTTCTTCTTCTTCACCCCCACCCCCGACAATTTTTCTTATCATCCTTCTACACGTTATCGCTTAGCTAGTTTTTTTTATATTTGCTCTTTGGTTTTAATCTCTCTCTCTCTCTCTCTTTCTCTCTCTTCTCTAGCTCTCTCTGCCACTCACTGTTCTCCTTTCTTTCCTTTTCTTTCTTTTCTTTCTTTCTTTCCTTCTTTTCTTCTTCTTTTCTTCTTCTTTCTTCCTGTACGTTATCGTTTAGCTACTTTAACTTTCTCTTTAATGATAGCTCATCTCTCCCTCTATCTTTCTCTGACTCTCCTTTCTTTCTGTTCTCTTTCGATATCTTCTTCTTCTTCTTCTTCTTCTTCTTCTTTCTTCTTCTTCTTCTCCACCCCCTGATAATTTTTCTTATCATCCCTCTACACGTTATCGCTTATTTTTTTTATATTGCTCTTTGGTTTAATCTCTCTCTCTCTCTTTTCTCTCTCTTCCTCTCGCTCCCTCAGCCACTCACTGGCTCTCCTTTCTTTCTTTCTTTCTTCTTCTTCTTCTTCTTCTTCTTCTTCTTCTTCTTCTTGTACGTTATCGTTTAGCTACTTTAACTTTGCTCTTTGAATTTAATGATAACTCACTCTCTCCCTCTGTCTTTCTCTGTCTCTCCTTTCTTTCCTGTTCTCTTTCTTCTTCTTCTTCTTCTTCTTCTTCTTCTTCTTCTTCTTCTTCTTCTTCTTCTTCGCCCCCTGACACCTTTTTCTTATCCTACCTCTACACATTATCTCCAAGATAGTTTTAGTCTTTGCTCTTCAGTTTTAATGATAACTCCGCGGTTCTGGATTTTTATCCTCTCTTTTTCCTCTGTGTCGTCTTTCACATTTTTATTATCTACATCCACTTTTATGCGTGGGGCGCATAGTGTAATGTTTAGAGTCATAGGTAATGGGAATCGTCAACTCGAGTTCAAATCCTGGACGAGACTCTTTGCATTTCATATAGTGCTTATACCCTTGAAAAAGGTATCCATCCAACTATTCTGTCTCTCTTCTTTAACGTTGGTAAGTTAGCTAGTCTAGGAGAAGGAAAACTCTGAATTCAAACCTATTAAATTCCACTGAAGAAATTGACCTTGTGCATAGGTGTCGGTATATATATATATATATATATATATATATATATATATATATATATATAGATAGATAGATAGATAGATAGATAGATAGATATACACTTTTTACAAATTTATGGTTAGAGTCGTGGGAAATCCTGGAAGAGACTGTTGCATTTCACATAGCGCTAATACTCTTGGGAAAAGTATGAATCCAACTATTCTCCCTTCAACTATGGGTGGATAGTAGATCAGATTGGGCTCTTTAACCATAGCTAGGTAAGCAGTCTCAGAAAAGGAAAACTCTGAATATAAACCTGTTAAACTCCATTTGAGAAATTGACCTCGTGTCACATCCTGCTCGTGCGAAGGGGTTGTTAAATATATACGTCCACTTTTTATGCGCAGAGGCAAGTGGCGTAAAGGTTAGAATCGTACGAGGCTGTTTGCATTTCACATAGCGCTAATACACTTGGGAAAGGTATGCATCCAACTGCTCTCCCTCCAGCTGTGGCTAAATAGTAGTCACACCCTAAGGAAACAAAAAGAAGCAGGGCAGACTATAAATAAAAAATAAGTAAAATATCTTACGGATTATTTTTAATTAAATACAGTGTGATTCCCCAAAAAACAGAATTTTGGGTCTGTTTTTTTGTGCCTCAGTAATTGTATATGTACCCTCACCCCCCCCCACCAAAAAAAAAAACAGGGCTCGTTATCGGGGATTGTAGGTTGTATGTGTTAGTTTTTTTCTCCTTCGAATTAATTTATTCATTCAAATTAGGAGAGTCTTTTCTTATAATTTCTTTGGGTGGCAGGTTGATAACATGCGTGTGTTATTTATGGAAAATGTTATTGAAAATCTTTTTATTATTGCCGGTGTTAAATGCTATTTTATTAACGTTAAGTTTGTTTTTTTTTATACGAATCGCCTCGAGAAATTGTAGGTGATTTTTAATGCTATTTTTATGAAGGATTTTGGTATTTTGGTATTTTGTTTTTGGTTTGTTTTGTTTTACGGCATATCAACCTCAGTGGGTCATTTAATGCCGACAAAGTTGTGAAATAAATTCATTCTTAATGCATAATACAATTTTGTTTATAAACTCATGTTTTTCTATTCAATCCATTGATGGGACCCTAACAGGTACTACCACTCCGGGTCACAGTGGACCAGGGAGCAATGGTGATAAAGGGGTGCTCCACATTCCCCAAACCTCCAGAACTGGAACCTCACCATCAGATAGAGTTTAACGTCATTCCCAGGACATGTAGACCCACAGCCACCGCATTCTAGCACCAATATGATAAGAAGGATTAGGGGTTGCCACGAGGGCAATAGGGTTGGGGCAATCATTTAGGTGCTAGGGCTTGATGTGGCCAGCCGATTGATCGGAGGGGGCATCTCCGACCACCCGTCTAGCCCAAGAAAAGCCTAAAGTGGAGTATTGCAAGTCATGGACTGCTCAGCCACCTGGGTTTTAACCGTAAGCATCACGGGTCGCCACCCAAGGCCAACAGGTGGCCCCATTGGGGGGATTCTTACCCCTCTTCAGAGGTGCAGTCGGTGCATTCTAACGCCCCACCAACAGGGCGGGGTATTTTCGGTGAGAATTTTACTTATGTCGAAAAATGTGAATTTGTCTGTATGTTTTGTAATTCGATGTCATTTTATGTCGCGAGTATCACAGAGGTGGGATGTAAGACGATGGGAGAGTGTTGTGGTAGTGTGACCAATGTAGGTATTAATATTTGATTTGTTTTTCAGAGAGACACTCGAAATGGGAAACTAAATTTATACAAAGCATTGGTTTGATTTAGGGATATTTTAGGTAAGCTCGTGTTCTTTTTGACGAGGAGGTTGATGTTTTAAATTTGTTGTAGTAGATAATCAGTTTTTCTCTGAATTAGTATTATTTGGATTATTCGGACTATTGTCCTAATCCTTATTGTTATCTGTACAACGTTTCGGGCGATGTGCCCTCCGGCCTTCTTCTGGTATTTCTTGTCGGACTCAGGGGCCTTATATATATATATATTATATATTATATATATATATATATATATATATTATCAGTTCTGTTACAAAATAAAATTCTGGTGAAGATTCGTTAATACACCGAGCCGAAATATTAATTGAATGAAACACCACACACACACACACACACACACACACACACACACACACACACACACACACACATATATATATATATATATATATATATATATATATAATATATATATAGATTTATGTGTGTCTGCGCGGCGTGTGAGGATTTATTAAAAATGAATTTATGATAACAACAGAGCAGGTTATGAGGGTGAATGTAAGATAATCATTAGAGGGAAGTGACAAATCAATAAAACAATGTTAATGAAGGAGAGGGGAAGAGATAGTTAGAGAAAGAGAGAGGGAGAAGAGATAAAGTGTGTGTGGAGAGAGAGAGAGAGAGAATGAGAGGGAAGAGGAAGAAGGTGAGAGAGAAAAAGAAAAACAAGAGAAAGTAAGAGAAGAAAATTATAGAGAGGGCAAACGAGATAGATAGATAGATAGAGAGAAAGAGAGAGAGAGAGGAGAGAGAGAGAGAGAGAGAGAAGAGAGAGAGAGAGAGAGAGGTGGAAGGATTGAGAAAGGATAGAAGAAAGAAATAGAAAATGGGAGAGAAAAATAGGAAAAAGGAAATTGAGAATAAGAGAGGGATAAAGGTGGAGAGATAAGAGAAGAGAGAGAGAGAGAGAGAGAGAGAGAGAGAGAGAGAGAGAGAGAGAGAGAGAGAGAGGACGAAAGAGAGAATAAAGAGTATGAATAAGAGGGAGGACGAGAGAAGGAAAATCGGAGAGAGAAAGAGGAAAAGAAAGAAAATGAGAATATGAGGAGGGGGAGGGGGAAACAAAGTAAATGAAGTAGAAGGTAGGAGATGAGGATCGGAAACGGAAGTTAGGAAAAAAAGAAGGGAAAGAAGAAAGGGACCATCAGCTAACACAAGGAGTGAAATAATAATAATAAAACTACTACTACTACTACTACTACTACTACTACTAATAATATATAATAATAATAATAAAACTCGCACAAAAGAGTACAAGACTAGACACGACTGGGTGGGTAAGGTGACTCACTGGGAACTGTGCAAGAAATTCAATTCTCACCATTCAACTAAATAGTATATGCACAAGCCTGAATCTGTCTTGGAGAATAAGATGCACACAATTCTCTGGGGCTTTGAGCTAGAGACGGGTCACCTAATCCCGGCCAGGAGACCAGACCAGTTTTGATTGACAGGAAAAGGAAGATTTGTCATCTCGTGGATTTTGCCGTCCCGGTCGATCACAGAGTAAAAATGAAAGAGAGCGAGAAGATCGACAAATACTTGGACCTTGCCAGAGAACTGAGAAAACTGTGGAACATGAGGGTGAAGGTCGTACCAATTTTAATTGGGACACTTGAAACGATACCCAGGGGTATGGAAAAGAGTCTGGGTAAATTGGAAATCAGAGAAAGAATCAAGACCATCCAGACTACAGCATTGTTGAGATCGGCTGGAATACTCAGAATAGTCCTGGGGACTTGAGAGACTTGCTGTCACTCAGCCTCCAGTGAACCACCGGTTACGGCAGGTGTGAAAAACTCGAATGGAGTGAAATAATAATGAAAATGAAAGAATCTGAACTTAAAAAGCGAAAGAAAGAAAGAAAGAAAGAAAGAAAGAAAGAAAGAAAGAACAATCAGTAAAGTGAGATAAAGAAAGATTGAAAGAAATAACCGGAAAATAAAAGAGAGAAACAAAGAAAGTGATAAGAAATAAAGAAAGAGGTAGAGTGTGTGTGTGTGTGAGAGAGAGAGAGGGAGAGGGAGAGGGAGAGAGAGCGAGAGAGCGAGAGAGCGAAAGGGAAGAGACAAAAAGATTGACAGAGGAAGAGAGAAAGAGAGGTGCTAAGAATATATAATATATATATTATATATATATATATAGATAGAGAGAGAGAGAGAGAGAGAGAGAGGGAAGAGACAGAGAGACAGAAAGAGAAGAGAGAGGAAGAGAGAAGGAGAGAGAGAGAGAGACAGACAGACAGAGTGAGAAAGAGGCATTAAGAAAAAGGGACAGAGAGTGAGAGAAAGAGAAAGAGAGAGAAGTATTGACATAGATAAAGTGTGAGAGGGGGAGAGAAAGGGAAAGCGAGAGTGGTAAAAGGAGAGAAGCGTTGAGAGAGAGAGAGAGAGAGAGAGAGAGAGAGAGGGAGAGGAAGAAGGAAGAGACAGAGAGACTGACAGAGTAAGAGAGAAAGAGAGGTGTTAAGAATATATATATATATATATATATATATATATATATATAAAGAGAGAGAGAGAGAGAGAGAGAGAAAAGGGAGAGAGAGAGAGAGAGAGAGAGAGAGAGTGTTTACATAGATAAAGGCAGAGGGAGAGAAAGGGAGAGTGAGAAAGGAGAGAAGCGTTGAGAGAGAGAGAGAGAGAGAGAGAGAGAGAGAGAGAGAGAGAGAAAGAAGAGAGATGTGCAGAGAAGATGAAAAGAATAGGAGGTAAAGGAGATGAAGATGTACAATTGAGTTAAAAACAGAAATGTCCAAAATAGGACGAGAAGTAATTCTTGCAATTTAACGATCTTTTAATCATCTCTGGCCTCTAGTGTTTTCTAAGCCACTTTTTCTTTTCTTTTCTTTACTTTTTCTTTTTCTTTTCTTTTCTTTTTTTTCTTTTCGGTCGTACTGTGTCCACCAACCAATCGTTCATTTGAATGTCTATTAACATGCGGACAATAAAAAGAATTGCTTTTCCGTTCTCTTTGAGAGGCCAGATTTTGTCGGACAATTTATTGTGGCCGCTCTTTTCGTACGGACCGACAATCTTACGCCAAGGGGCACGTGCATACTTGGCCGGAATGAGAATTAATCTTCGGCTCGTGAAGTGCTCTTGCCGTGGCTGTGGCCGTGGCCGCGCTAACGTGGGAATGAAGAAGACGAAAAAGAAAAAAAAATCCTCAGCACCTTAACCCCTCGACCAGGCCATCTCACAAACGTTTTCCAATATAACAACCAAAGCGAGTCGACCGTCCCATTCCCCGACCATCTTATTTTTTTTCTTCAAAAGAGAGATTTCATCCGAATGACCAATAAAATATTGCACTGCATACATCTAAATATAATTATTCAGGGCTGGGCCATACATTTATTATAAAATAATATCTTGGTTATCCAGTATTTAGTATAAATAGAAAGAATTTGTGTAATAATAATAATAATAATAATAATAATAATAATAATAATAATAATATTATTATTATTATTATTATTATTATTTACTCCTTTTGAGTTTTCACATCAGTGTTAACTGATGGTCTTTCACTGGAGTCTGAGTGACAGCAAGTCTCCTCAGGTCTCCATGACTCTTCTGAGTATTCTGGCAGATTGCAGCAGTGCAGTGTTCTGAATGGTTTCAATCCTTCCTCTGATATCCAAACTTTCCAAGCCCTTTTCCAATCCCTTTGGGACCGTTCCAAGTGCACCAACCACAATTGTATCACTTTCACTTCCATATTCCACAACTTTTCAGTTCTCTGGCAAGGTCCAGATATTTTTCTATTTTTTCATTTTCCTTTAACTTCACCCTGTGATCTGCTGGCACTGCAAAATCCACCAGTTTGACAACACTAGGTTTGGCCTTCTTGCTGGGATATTATTATTATTATTATTATTATTATTTTTATTATTATTATTATATCAAAGCAAAAATTGAGAAGATACAACAAAACAGTAAATGTACACTGTGTGGTGACAGAGATGAAATCATAAACCATGTATTAAATGAATGTAGCAAACTAGCACAACAGAATATAAAGCTAGGCACGATTAGTTTGGGAAGGTGTTCAACTGGGAATTATGCAAAAAGTACATACAACAAAATGATATATGCATAAACCAGAATCTGTTTTTGAGAATGAAACGCATAAAATTCTTTGGGATTTCGAGATAAAGACAGATCACCCTATCCCAGCCAGGAGACCAAACCTAGTGTTGATTAACAAAAAAAAAAAAAAAAAGTAAAACAAGTAAAAAAGAAAACGTGTCAATTGGTAGACTTTGCAGTTCTAGCAGATCACTGGGTGAAGATGAAGGAAAGTGAGAAGATCGATAAATACCTAGACCTTGCCAGAGAATTGAAAAAGCTGTGAAATATGAGGGTCAAAGTGATACCAATTGTAGTTGGTGCTATTGGAACGGTTCCAAAAAAGATTGAAGCAACAAAACTACTGCATTGCTGCGGAATAGCAAGTGCAGAATGTGTGGAGACGGTTAATCATATAATAAGCGAATGTAGCAAACTAGCACAAAGGGAGTACAAGACTAGGCACGACTGGGAATTGTGCAAGAAATTAAATTTTCATCATACAATTAAATGGTATAATACAGACGTATTTTTCTAAGTAACAAGAAGTTAACAATTTAATTTTTTAGTTAACTAAGTCTTCAAATAAATAAACAATAGCTACGATTTTGCGCTAAATTGATGGGTAAATATTCAAAATAATCATTTAATTAATAATTAACATTTTAGTGGAGGGGGACAGAACTAAGATTCCATTTCAAATTGGTGTATTTTTTTTTACTCCTTTAATAAATTTAATGATTTTACTTATTTATAATATAAACCCTCTAACATTGAATTTTAACTCCCATCCCCTCTCAGGCAATATTAAAAAAATATTTTTACAACGTCCTGAGGGAGTTTTTTTTCTAGTATAGTGATCTGTAGGCGTATCTTACAAACCATTAGGTTTGTAAGATACGCCTACAGATCACTACAAGTGACTTTGATTCTCACTGTGAGCCTCTTTCTGTTGACCTTGAGCCAAACTAAAATCTAAAATAATACCAAAATAACTTTATTATAGGAAGGATTTACTTGATCCTGTGACATGTGGGATTCGATCTTTGACCCTCAAACATACCGAAAACACTTCAATGTAATGCTTTCCCGATTGGCCTGTGGTCAATTTCGAAGGACAAATGAGATTGAAAAAGAAAGTGCATCGACGAATAATTGCTGCTTAAATATACAAATTGTGATTCTTGGTGCGTACGTTCATGTCGGACATTTGTGGCGTTCTGTTTAAGGTAAACAATGAATAGAAAAACTTTTTATTTGCTCATGTCGCAACGTCACATGAGAATATCTACACTAATCGATCAATCTATCTTCATAAGAATTCAGTTTAGAAAAAAGAAGTATTATTTGGATTATTCGGACTATTGTCCTCATCTTTATTGCTATCTATACAACGTTTCCGCCAATGGGCCATCCGGTCGTCTCCAGGTATTCTTTGTCGAACTTGGGATCCTTCTCGAACTCGGGAACCTTCTTTTCAGACTCGGGACCCTTCTCGAACCCGGGTACTTTTTTGTCATAATCCGGATCCATTAGAGAAGCTACTTATAATCTGGATTATTCGGATTATTCGGACAATTGTCCTCATCTTTACTGATATCTACAGAACGTTTTGGTCGATGTGCCCTCTTCAGGTGTTTCATGTCGAACTCAATAATCTTCTCTGATTCGGGTACCTTCTCTTCTAACTCGGGAAATTTCTTATTGAACTGCGGAGCCTTGGTGTAATTGGGAGCCTTCACGTAACTAGGAACCGAAATCTTTATTCAATCCATTGGGGTAGACTGTTCACGTTCCGTAAACCATGAGCGTGTACAAGTGTTAAGCTGTGTTAAGTATTCTATGTTATTATTTCCTTTTACCAGGATTGAACTTGCAACCTGGAGATCCTTGTCGTTTATAACTGTATTAACTCAACCTTTATATCCGTTGTACCGTGTATCCAGCCTCATCTAAAGCATTCAGAGAAAATATTTATAATCTTACTTGAGTAATATCTCATATACACGTGAATCATCATCATCATCATCATCATCATGACTCATTAATAGCACGGATATCCATGACAATCTCTCGCCAACCGTCCCTATCATTCTTTGCTCTTGAAAGATCCTCTGCGCAGCTTCGAGTATCCGTGAAGAGCTGGTCGATGTAGGTCTTTGCTGAACGGTCTGTGCCCATAGGCTGGTTTCCACAGGAGAACATCACATAAGTCCATCCTTACTTCTCCAGCAATGTCCATCATGTCTTGTTCGTTTCACTCGGCTGATTTGTGGGATGTTATTCCCAGAATTTGTTTTAGATTGCACACAGCATTCTTGTGCAGCTCTCATCTAGGTTATTCTCTAGGCGCTTCGTTATGGGCCAAGTGGTGCAGTCATACAATAGCATTGCCTCTCAAACCCTCTTTCATGGGATCGAAGAGAGGCAAACCCTAGTCCAGTAACGAGGAAGTGAAATCTGTAGTGAACAATTATACCTGTTCTAAACATAATAGCATTATGTTTTGACTTACCCTCGAGTATATATATATATATATATATTTTGGTTTCATGCGTCAACAATCGTCAGGTGAAGATGTTACAAATGCCATTTGTAACATCTTCACCTGACGATTGTTGATTTTGAAAAAAACGGAACGTTCTATGGGTGTACAATTGAGGAACACGTATATATATACATATATATACACACACACACACACACACATATATATATATATATATATATATATATATAACTGTATTAATATATCTATCTATCTATCTATCTCTCTCTCTCTCTCTATATATATATATATATATACGTGTTCCTCAATTGTACGACCATAATCATCTTGCCAAATAATGCAAGATAAAATGCAAAAAAAAATTAAGTCCTAATTATCTAGTGTTGCTTATCCTTCGAATTCTTATTTCTACCTTAGCTAAATAATAGACCGTTCCGTTTTTTTTATTGTTATATACCCTACCTGTAAATATTAATGGGTATATTCCAGTCCTTATAAATACTGGTGTATTATACTGACTGAGGAGTCTGATACCACTAGCAGTGGTTCAATTTTCTCCGTGCCGCTGGCAGGTATTGTATTTTGTTAATATTATAAAGATTCCATTTTATTTCCGACCTCCATTTGATTATTTCTCATTTAGTAAAGAAAGGGAAGAAAAAGAAATACTACAAAGAGAAATATAATGAGAAAGAAAGAAAGAGATTCGAGGAAAGATGGAAAGCGAGGTTGAGTGCGCGGAAGCGATAACGCTAATGAATATAATGAAATGAACATAACGAACATAATGAATGATGAAAAGAAAAAAAGAAAGAAAAAACTGAGAAAGAGAGTTAAATCAATATTTTTATACTTTTACATATCGAATTATTGCACTAGCTCTTATGTAGATATATCAAACGTTGTAATAATTAAATTATCATTATGTGGTATATCCACAGGTCCTGATAGTAATATATTATGCCGCAAATATAGAAAATGATATGAAGAAATATTCTTTCTTACTATTCCTTTTTTATATAGACGAGCATAAATATGGTCAAAATTACGATTGTTTAAGGGTCGGGCTAGCTCAGTCGGTAAAGCGTTCGGCTAGAAACCACAAAGTTCCTAGTTCGATACCGACCCTCGCCAACTCCGCGTATGAGTAGCACAGGGATCTGTGCGGTAAAGTAAGGAGCTGATGGTAGGTATGGCGCTCCACCTCAGACGCAAAAACGATCTCCTTAGTCTAGAGCTAGTGAAAAGGGGATAGACTCCCTCGCTGATTGGCTGATACCGACGTTAGGCCACCCTGATGACTTTACTTTTACTTAGTACCAGAGATCAGAGCGTAGTATCTTGTTCATTTTTCATTGATATATTTAAGTATATTTAGACAACAGTCTTTCTCAGCAGCGTGTTTCATAAAAATAAAAAAAAGGCCACTGATAAAGTTATTCTTTAAAACTTTTATATAATGTTTTTCTTTGTGTTTTGTTATGAGTTTTTGTAAAAATTTTATAGCGACAAATGTCGATGAAGTAAGAAACATTGGAAACAGGTGTAAACGATTAAGAACGACATAAAAAAACATTGTAAATTATCAAATACATCTAAAATGCAGATCTCTAGACTGAATGTTATTTTATTTATTCTATTTCTTTAAAATGATGGCTACGAATATTGAGGGTTTTTTTTATAAAGTTTATATTTGTGCTATTGACCAGTATTTTTCTTATGTTATACTGGCCTTTCATTTTATGACACTCACACACACACACACACACACACACACACACACACACACACACACACACACACATATATATATATATATATGTATATATATATATATATATATATAATCTTATGATATATGTATAAATACATATGTATATATAATAACGAATCATATATATATATATGTAAATATTATTTTACGATATATGTATAAATACCCATATATAATAACAAATTACCATTCATGTGTATATATATGTACATATATATATAATTTTATGATATATGTATAAAACATATATATATATGTATAATAACGAATCATATATATATATATATACGAATATATATACATATATATATGTAAATATATATACATAAATGTATATGTAAATATTTCATGATATATGTATAAATACATACATATATATATATATAATAATGAATTATCAATCTCTCTCTCTCTCTTTCTCTCTCTCTCTCTCTCTCTCTCTCTCTAATATATATATATATATATATATATATATATATATATGTATATATATATGTGTGTGTGTGTAAATCTCATTTTACGATATATGTATAAATACACATATATAATAACGAATTATTATTTATGTATATATATATATAATTTTTGATATATGTATAAATACATATATATATATATAATAACGAATCATATATATATAATATAATATATATACATAATATATACATATATATAATTATCATTTATGATATAGTTATAAATAAAATATATAAATATATATATATATATAATGATTATCAATCATATATAATATATATATATAATATATATATATATATATATATATATATATAATTTGTTATTTTGGCGGTACCCAACCCAGGAGTTGTTTATTGCCTTTTTATCCTGTCACCTGGTTAACATGTTATTGTTCGAGGAGAGAAAACATTAAACAAAATCTTTTGCGAAATAAAAAAAATATAAAATAAATAATGAAGAAAGCTTTAAAAAAGCAATTAAACAAATACATACACAATAATGTCAATAACACAAAGAGAAAAGGCCATGACTTTAAAAATCAAGTTTCAAATTAGTTCAAACATTTAATATGATCAACGATTTGTTGCTCTCAAATGTCTACCGTTTATTTTCTCTCTCTCCCTCTTTCTCTCTCTCTCTATCTTTATATATATATATATATATATATATATATATATATATATGAAAATAAAATGAAAATTAATCGACAGTATGAATAAGATAAATGAAAACAAACGATGTTACAACTGAAATAGGCTCATCAGAAGAGAAGTGTGCAAACCGTTTCGGGGCAATTTTTAAACCGTCAAGAGATTGGCCGAAACGGTTTGCACACTTTCTCTTCTGATGAGCCTATTTCAGTTTAAACATCGTTTGTTTTTTCATTATATCTTATTATATATATATATATATATATATATATATATATATATATATATATATATATATGTGTTGTGTGTGTGTGTGTGTGTGTGTGTGTCTGTGTGTAGATAAAAGTAGACAAACACGGGATGTTATCGAAACTTGATGTTTATTGTCGACGGTGCAACGTTTCGGTCTCTTATTAGACCATCTTCAGGACTTGGATATAGTTACTTACTCCAATGATGGAAATTCTCAAAATGCTGAAAACGGAAG
>CM042146.1:32929130-32934130 GCA_023376005.1 Doryteuthis pealeii | reverse complement strand
ATATATGCCATTTGATCCGTTTGTATTGATAATGGAGATTCGGTGTCAATTTGTCTGTAACCGAAACAACGTTACATTACTCAAAATGTTCAATGCATAGAATAAAGAACCACCTTGTATCATATACACTGAAATTTTGATCCTGTCACATTAGGTACACCTTATTATCTTTTAAAAACTTTTAATGAATACATTCCCGGTATTATATATTTATAGATAGTTTGTTTTATTAATATATATTTAAAGTTATCTAGCATATAGAGTTTTACGAGAAAATTATTTACAAACAATTAATAGTCATTTTTCCAGTTCAAGAGGTTATCTAAAAAGTTTACAAATGAATAAATACCCACGATTTTGTGTAAAATTCACGTACAAAATATTCAAAATATTCATTTAAATAATAATCAATAGATGCATGCAACATTTTATTTGAGGGGAACAGAACTAAGTTTCCATTTTAAATTGTTTTATTATTTTTTTTTTTACTACTTTGATAAATTTGATGATTTTACTTATGATATAAATCCTTTGACATTGAATTTTTAGCTCACATCCCTTTCAGACAATATCTTCCAAAAGTAAGTTTTACACTGCCCGTGAGGTGTTTTTTTGCTAGTGTTTAATGATAATCATAACTACATTTTAAATGTTCCATTGCACTTATTTATTTGTATATAGTAATTAGTTTACATTGTTACATTGTTATTTGATATCTTGTATACTTGTCTTATCTATATATTAATACTCGTGTTCCTTAAACACTCTGATTAAAATGAGACCATCGAAATCGTCCAAGATGAAATGCAAAAATGTAAATCCTGATTATGTGGTGCTGCTTATCCGTCGAATTCTTGTGTTTTATGATTGTCGTCACCTCAGCTAAATAAAGGACCATTCCGTTTTTATTATAAAGAAAAAAAGGGAAAAAAAGGACATACTACACAGAAAAGATATAATGAGAAAAAAAGAAAGAGAGTAGAGGAAAGAATAGAGAGAGGGTGGAAGCGTGTGGATGCGATAATGCTAATCTGTTTCAATCGAACATAATGAAAAATGCAAAAAAGAAAGAAAGAAAAATAAGAGTTAAATCAACTTTTTACATATTGAACTATTAATTAAACATATCAAACGTTGTAACGAATATTTTTTCTTTCAGAGGTATATCCAGAGGTCCTACTAGTCAACGTATAATGCAGATAATTCCCTAACTCTAGGTATAAAAATTATCCATCAACCCAGCACTGCCCACTGGAGCAGAAGAATACACCAACCCCACCTCTGAAGACCCCAATGGGTCCACCTGTTGGCTGTTGGTGGCGACCCGTGATGCTTAATCATGGAACCCTGGTGGATGAGCAGTCCATGACTTGCAACGCTGAACTTTGGCCCTTACTTAGGCGAGAAGGTCGGTCGGGGGGGGGCTTCCAATCAATCAGCTGGTCACGTCAAGCCCTAGCACCTATATGATTGTCCAAAACCTATTGTCCTTATGACAGCCCCAACCCTTTTTATCATGTATTTGCTAATGGTGGTGGCTAAGTGTCTTAATGTCCTGGGTATGACGTTAAACACTATCTGATGGTGAAATTCTAATTCTAGAGCTCTTGGAATGCGGAGTACCCTTTCATCACCATTACCCCCAGATTCCAGTCTGACCTGGAGTGGTAATACCTATTAGGGTCCCGTCTAGGGGTTGAATAGAAAAATGTGTTTAAAAAAACTGAGTAAAAAGAAAATTGAGTACCCATCAAGAATGAATAAAACAAAAACGTATTTGGCATAAAATGACCCAACATGGGTTGATATGCCGTAAAAACCAAACCAAATAACCAACCAACCCAACCAACCAGCCAATCAACATTAATCATCTAATTTTCAAACAGTGTTGCCAACCTGAAAAATAAACTTGAACAATCAATCTCATTACTTTGTTGACATATCTCGTAAACATAAGTTCATTTAAAGACATGGACAACAATTAAAATAATTTGTCTTTTACGTTCTTTCCGCTTCTCTCTTGTGAATCTCTCTCATTCGCACAAAACAAAAAAATGAGACGTAGAGAGGAAATAGAAAAGAAAACTCTATACAGACAGACGGGGTTTGTATTAGGCTATGGACGCCAAGGGAGGTAACCTTTATCATGATGCGAAACTTTGTACGATTTCGTTTTATTACTTTTCACTTTGGTTCTTAATTGTTTCTTTACCCTTTTTCACAATGCTCCCACTCCTGCTTTTTTTTGTGTAGTTTTCTTCTGCTATGATGTTAGGCTTCCGATGTTAGCCTACTACATTTTGCTTGTTTTTTGTTTTGTTTTTAAATTCCCTTTTGAGATGCCATATCACTCCGCTTGCATTCCATTCGCCCTGTCATTTTTCTATTTTACTTTTGCACCCCATCCCCCCCCAAAAAAAATCCCCCCAAACTTTTTCCTCTCTTTACTTATCTATATTCCCGCGTTTTTTTTTAATAGTTTACAATTTCCTTTCAATCTGTATTTCAAATTGTCTTCTCTTCAATAGGAGCCAGTCGGTAGAGCATCAGTCAGGAAGCCACAAGGTTTCCGGTTCGATACCGGTCCCCGCCAACAGCGTATGAATAGCACAGATTTCGTAATCTGATCTATGCGGTAAAGTGGTGGAGGTGACGACAGGTTTGGCACCCCACCTCAGCCCAAAATAATGTCCAAGGTCTAGAACTAGCGAAAAGAGGATAGACTCCCTCGATATCCAGTTGATACCGATAATAGACCACACAACCAACTTTACTTTGTTACTTACTCTTCAATTTTTTTTTCGGTATTTTCATTTTATTTAGTGGGGGTGGTTTTTCAGCAGGCACGGCTTAGCAGGTTTTAGGGCAGGAGGCCAGGATGCAATTATGCGATGTGCACAATTTTTTTAATAAATCTTTTATTTTTTAAAATTTGAATTTAA
This sequence comes from Doryteuthis pealeii, assembly GCA_023376005.1. NCBI lineage: Eukaryota > Metazoa > Mollusca > Cephalopoda > Myopsida > Loliginidae > Doryteuthis > Doryteuthis pealeii. The sequence continues at coordinate 32,931,188 of CM042146.1, read as the reverse complement.
GTTGACAACAAAAAGAATACATGAAGGCATATAGGTGCATGTGATAAATGAGCTTTTGATATTCATTACTTTCGTTATGACTTGTATAAGGCTTGTTATGTATTTAGATGCATATGCGCACATGGGTATTACTTGCGCACGCACGAAGTCACTCAGTGAGGTACAAAGTTCAAAACCTGTTTTAGTCGCTTAATCATTATGAAGATACAGGAATTGTTGAGAAGAATTTAACGTTGTTGTTACCAATAACATTTTTCTCTACGTAGTATATTTTTCACTGGTCCGACTCGAGTGGCTGAGCTTTTTTGGTTGGGTTCGGTTTAGTTTCTTTGTGTAATAGCATTCGGTAGATTTAAAATCAGAGGTGGGGAATTTTCCATAGCCGTTGGGGCTATGAGTGGCCTGACGATGACTCCAGCTTCGCCTTAGAAAGCGTACGATTAGGAAATAGTTGCGGCTCAGATTTCAGAGCGAGCTGACTTGAAAGTCGCTCACTCTAATGTTGTTTCGCGATCCGAATGGGTTGTGAAATAAAGCTTTATCATAAAACAACCAAGTCTTGTTAAATTATTAATTCAAACAAGAAATGACCAGCCCAACTCGGAAAAGAAGAACCGATCCTTAACAGAAAGGCCTGAAGAGAAGTCAACATGAAGAAGATGGCGTCCGAGTTAGAATCAGTAAGCAGAAGTTAACAATAAGAACCATCATTCCATCTCTAATATGTCTATCTATCTATCTTATCTATCTATTATATACCCGAGATATTAAGTGGGTATACAACAATTTTTTAATTGTATTAATCCTCCTATTTACCAATCTATTTGTCAAATATTCCCATTTATTTATATTCGAAAGTATCGTGCGCAAAAAAAAAAAAAAACTAAAAAACAAACAAAAAACAAAAACAAAACAAACACCCAAAACTCTTGGGAAATAGCTACATATACATTGTAAATATGAAGCCCTATGCATAAAATAACCCAAGACTGGTTAACATGCGATTAAAAACATTCAATCTATTAATCGAATTCACACCTTTTTATTCTATTCTTTTTATAGTTATACTTATATGAGGTTAAGTAAACAAACAAATGTGTTTATTTTTATATGGCTTTAAGCCGACAATTTTTGAAAAATATGTGCTTAATTGAAGTCATACCTAATTTTGAAAATTAATTGGTTAATAATTAATGCATTTAGGCGGGCATATATGTTCAAATGTAAGGCTAAACAAATCGAGAAAATGTCAATCCCTAAATGTACATTTCGACCTATCAGGGATTGACATTTTCTCGATTTGTTTAGCCTTACATTTGAACATATATGCCCACCTAAATGCATTAATTATTAACTAATTAATTTTCAAAATTAGGTATGACTTCAATTGAGCATTTATACTTATATGTATTTATGAGATGAGATTTGATATTTTGGACTGTTGTCCCTATCTTTATTGAACAGAAATACTATTAGATATCTGGTGGTATTTAATGCTGCTTGGAGCACAGCTGAGTGAGTGGTAAGGATATAAGCTCCGAAACCACATTTGAATTCTTAGGAAATCGTCTTAAGATGACTGTAGTCTGAACATTGTGTTTATACACAGTAAAGATGAAGACAACAGCCCGAAATATCAAAATTATTCAATTCTATTCTATTTCTTTAGAATTCGATATTTTTACTGCATTTTTGTGTTTTCAGTCTTCTTCTTAGGACACCTTTGCTCTCTACCTCTTTTAATTTCCCTGTAAAAGGTTCATTCTTCCTTCTTTCAGTCTTCCATAGTTTATTTCGGCTATCATCTTCAACTTTTCCTCTCATGTATTCAAACTGATAACCTTTTTACTCTTCTTTTTGTTTTTTAATATAATATATTGTTCTCCGATTTAAAAAAAATATTTCCACCCTACATCTTGCTATACCCTTCCTTTCTTCTTCTTCTTCTTCTTCTTCTTCTTCTTCTTCTGTCTTCTTCTTCTTTCTTATTCTTCTTCATCTTTTAATTTTTCTCAATACTGTATACATTCATATCAAATGTTACCCTTCATCTCCTCT
>CM042146.1:32927052-32929030 GCA_023376005.1 Doryteuthis pealeii | reverse complement strand
CTCCAACTTTTCTTCTTCTGCTTCTTCTTCTTTACCCACTCTTAAGGTTTTTTCTCACCCTCCCAACCCAACATAACTGTTATTCTTCATGATCAAAATTGTATCAAAAAAACAAAAAAAAAAATTGTAAACCCCCCTCCCTTCCTTCCATTCTTCCTTCCTTCCTTCCATCTTCTCTTCTTTCTTCTATTTTTCTTCTTCTTTTCTTTCTTCTTCTCCTTCTTTCTTCTTCCTTTTTTTCTTCTTCTACACTCTTAATGCTTTTCTCACCCCCCACCAACATAACTGTTATTCTTCATTATCAAAATCTGTAACCCCTCCCTTCCTTGCCCTTCCTTCATTCCTTCCTTTTCCTTCCTTCCTTCCTTCCTTCCATCTTCTTCTTCTTCTTTCTGTTCTTCTTCTTCTTTCTTCTTACACTCTTAAGGTTTTTCTCACCCCCCCACCAACATAATGTTATTCTTCATTATCAAATTAAACCCTCCCTCCTTCACTTCCACTCTCTTCTCTTCCTTCTATCTTCTTTCTTTTCTTCTTCTCTTCTTCTTCTTTTTTATCTTCTTCTTTACACTCTTAAGGTTTTCTCACCCCCCACCCAACATAAACTGTTTATTCTTTCATGATCAATGTTAACCCTCCCTTCTTCCTTCCTCCTTCCTTTCCCATCTTTCTTCTTCTTCTTCTTCTTCTTTGGCTTCTTCTCTTCTTTCTTCTCTTCTTCTTCTCACACTTAAGGTTTTTTTTTCTCACCCCCTCCACCGCAAACATAAACTTTTTATTTCATATCAAAAGTAAGTGTGTGATTTTGTGTCTTAGGCCCTCCCTTCCTTCCTTCCTTCCTTTCCTTCCTTTCCATTCTTCCCTTTCTCTCTACCTCTTCTGCTCCCTCTATTCTTCCCTCTTCTTCTTCTTACTCATACTCTAATTTCACCCCCACCCAACATATAACTGTTATTCTTTCATATTATAAACCTGATCCCCTCCCTTCCTCCTTCCTTCCTTCCTTCACTTCCCATCTTCTCTTTTTCTTCTCGTGCGTCTTCTTCTTTCTTCTTTCTATCTACCTATATTTAAGGTTTGTCTTCTTTTTCTCACCCCACCCAACCATTAACTGTTATTCCTTCATATTAAAAAATGGTAACCCTCCCTTCCCTTTCTCTCCCACTCCCTTTCTCTCCATCTTCTTCTTCGTCTTCTTCTCTTTCTTCTTCTTCTTCATTCTTCTTCTCTTTCTAATCTCTTAAGGTTTTTTCTTTTTCTCCACCCCCACCCTTTTTTAATCATAACTGCTTCTATTCTTCATATCAAACATAACCTCCCTTCCTCCTTCCTTTACTTCCTTCCGCTTCCATCTTCTTCTTCTTCTACTTTCCGTTTTCTATCTTCTTTCTTTCTTCTTTCTTCCTTCTGTCTTCTTCTTCTTCTTCTTCTTTACCACTTTAAGTTTTTTTTCTACCCACCCCACCCAACATATCACTGTTATTCTTCATATAAAAATGTAGCTTACCCATTTCGCACGCAAAATCACAATCTCAACAAAACCATTAAACAAAAACTTAGCCAACACGATTAAAAAAAAAAGCATTACTGCACCTCATTGCCCCCCCCCCTCTCAACGGCAACCTCCTAAAATATGCCCCCCACAATCTCCACAAAACCAACACCACCGGCAAACATATAGCCTCAATCGGCCTCCCTACCTAACCCCCGGGTCCATTATACAAGAAGAGGGAGGGGCAGGCCATTGGTGCAATGGCATATATAGCGGCTGGTCCAGGTGTCCGTCCTCGGCCCGCTAGCCCAACCCCCAGGACCATTTGCCTTGTCCCCTTGTCTTATTTTACCCCCACCCGCACCCACTCTCAATACAATTCATGATCTTGTTCTGAACAGAGTAAGAGCACTATTGTCTTGTTAACGGTTTCAGAGATATCCAATAAGTGGCATGGCTGACCCATGTAACTATTGAGTCTGATAC
>CM042146.1:32909552-32922052 GCA_023376005.1 Doryteuthis pealeii | reverse complement strand
AGCATAAATCTCATCAAGGGAATAAATACCTAAACCGTCACCATTATAAGATAATCTGAGCCATTCTTAAAAGGCAGTCTTCTGGGACATGCATGGATCCATCACTATTTGTTACATAATTTATAAGCAGCTTATAAACTATATACGTACATGTAGTTATAATATTTGAATTAAGTTCGTTAGAGTCAGAAGAACGGGATTTTAACGAAAAGTTACTCTGACCGATAATTGACAACCGGTGACATGTTTGCTGACCTTCCGTTAGAGGCGTTTAGGCGTGAGATTAAACGCGAACAAACCCTCGAGGAGCGTGGACGTTGTTGTCAGCTCTCGATGTCGTTCTCCCACCTCGGTGGAATCAACATGGGCTGGGTTGCAAAATAAAAGCTTTATCAGAAAACAACTTGTTAATTGATTATTAAAAACAAGAAATTACCAGCCCAAAACGAAGAAGAACCAACAAGAAGTAAAACCAACACTTAACAGAAAGCCCTGAAGAGAAGTCAGCCTGGAGGATATTGCGGCCGAGTTAGAACCAGTAAGCAGATGTTAACAAGTAAGAACCTATCTACCTGTCTGTCTGTTTGTCTGTAAACAGTATTTCCTGTAAACAGTATTTCCTATTGCTAACTCCTTAAGATGGTTGATGGTTGGTTGGATTTTACGGAATATCAACCCTTGTTGGGTGATTTTATGCCGAATATATCTTATTTTATTCATTCTTGATGTGTATTCAATATTTTGTCAAACTCAAATTTTTTAAACACATTATAACTCATTTTTCTTCTATCTAACCCATAGATGGGACCCTAACAGGTACTACCACTCCGGGTCAGAGTGGACCTGTGAGTAATAGTGATGGAGTATAACTCCACATACCCACAGCTCTGGAATTGGAACTTCCTCCTCAGATACAGTTTAACGTCATACTCAGGACAGTGAGACCCTCAGCCACAGCCTTCTAGAATATATGATGAAAAGGGTTGGGGCTTGCCATAAAGGCAATGGGGTTGGGACAATCATATAAGTGCTAGGGTTTGATATATCCAGCTTAGTGATCAGATGGGTCCTCTCCGACCGCCCGTCTAGCCTAAGTAAGGGCCAAAGTTGAGTGCTGCATGCCATAGACTACACAGCCACTAGGATTACGTCCTTAAGCATCATGGGTCGCAAACCCACAGCCAACAGTTGGCCTCAATGGAGGGGGATTCCTACCTTCCGCAGAAGTGCAGTCAGTGTATTCTAAAGCCCCAGCCGACAGGGTTGCTCATGAATAGTACAGGTTTTTGATTAACATGTAAAGTCGTCAGGGTGACCTAAAATCGGTATCAGCCAGATAGTGAGGGAGTCTATCACCTTTTTACAAGCGCTAGACCAAGGATACAGTTTTTGAGTCTGAGGTGGAGCGCTACACCTACCATCATCTCCTTACTTTACCGCACAGATCCCTGTGCTACTCATACGCTGAGTTGCCGAGGGCCGGTATCGAACTAGGAACCTTGTGGTTCCCATGCTGACGCTCTACCGACTGAGCATTTGAATAGATATTTTCTAAATAAGTCTTCGAGATGTTTTTGAGTTTTGCGATTTTTAACAAATCTGTGAAAAACGGATGATTCCATTTCCTGTATTTTTACATTCGCCTTAAATAAGGATCTTATTATTCACGCTGTCATCTCTATTTCTCTATCCTCGTCTCTTCGTGCGCGAACCAATGAGTAAATAAATGCCTGGGGGTGTTTTTTTTTGTTAAATAACAAAATTTGAAAAGCTTTCTGGTAACTTCCTAACGTTGTAGATAGAAATAAACTCATATAACAAATATGCAATGTTATTTTTATTTTGAAAATAGATGATATCCGAAAATAAGTAAGTGTTTATTAACATAAGTGAAAAATAACCTTCCCACAATTTTCTTTCTCTCCTTTGAGAAATATATATGACGAAACAATTTTACAAAATACAGTAACTTTAAAAATTACTCTTTTTTTTCCAATTAAGCCAGTAGTAGTAAAATAGAAGCCAGAATATAGAAAATCCCGAGCGTTAGAAGAAATACTTGCTCGGATGCGCATTGGCCATACACAACTTATACACTCTTTTATACTTACCTTTTGTAGGGTCTCCTGACCCTACATGCCCGGCCTCGGCTGGGGGTCCAGTGTGCTTCGGCCACTGGATCAGGTTAAGTTGAAATCAATAGCGTCAATCCCAGGGGGCTTTTCCCCCAGGCAATACCTACGCCCTTGACTTAAAGGGGCAGGGCAGGGCTGGGTTTATTGCCCAGCGCCTGAGGCGCCCCCTGGAAGGGGAATGCCGACGGGATCGATGCAATTTTTATGCGCTCACATAAAAATGAGACATTGTGTTCAGCCCATACAAGTGGGGTACTCTTTTATGCTTAAGCAGGTGGATCAAAAAGAGTGTGGAACATGCCAAACACTCTGCACAGTCAAACATCCACTCATGGAGTGTAGAGTCTTTAGTCTAATCGAAAATAAATATTCCAACTAGTTGAGTCTGTAAATTAAAATTTCATGCGGGTCACACATGCGGATCACAGACGAAAATATGAGAAAAACAAGCTAGTAATCCCAACGCACACACACACACACACACACACACACACGTATATATATATATATATAGAGAGAGATATAGATACGAATATAACGATCGAGGTGCAAAAAATCCAGGGTAAAAGTCCAGATAAAAAATAATATATATAAAATTAGGGCAATAAAGCAATTATATATATAATAATTATTAATTATATATATAATTATAATATATAATATATATATTAATATATATATATATACATACATACATACATACATATAATATATAATATATATATACATATATATACATACATACATATATATATATATATATATACATACCTTACCCAGTTGCTCCCTTGGGAAGTTGGGACAGTTACCTCCCGTGCCAGCTGCATTGTGGGATAGACAGACCAAAAGGACAGTTTCCATCATAACAGATGAACTAGCTTGTTTTTCTCCTATTTTCGTCTGATGCTTGTGTGATCCGCATGAAATTTTAATTTACAGACTCAACTAGTTGGAATATTTATTTTCGATTATATATATATATATATATATATATATATATATATAGTGAAAGGCCACTTCTACAAAGTTCGGTTGTGAGCACGCAAATGGTTTAAAAGTTCAGCTTTGATTTTACACACCCTGTAGCATAAAATACACGTGAGACCCCCACCATTCACTCGTATACACACGTGTTTTTCACGTGGTCGTCTGTTACCATGGGACCGCATATGACTCAAGAAACCAGTCCGTGACGGGCAAGTCCTTCTACACATACTACATATATGGTCAGGCTTGAATGTAGGAAATGTATCCAGGACCTCCGTCTTGTGCCGCTTTCGTAGAACCCAGGATGGAGTGCTCGAGTCGCATTGCCTCAAACCTTCTACATCCACTATAAACGAGTCTCCTCCATGCCGAATGATTCGTAGCCATCCTTTCCCAATCTTCAAAATTTACGTAATATATATATATATATGATTTTATTTTATTGTTAAAAAAGCATGTATAAATTCATTGTAGACGTGACTAAGCTGACAATTCCTATCACATTTCAGTTAAGGAATATGATTTTATTTTATTGTTATTAATTTTTCTTACTAATTCCTACCTTTTCTTTTAGTTAATTTTGACTTAATCCACTGCCATATTTAAAGTGCTAACCAGCGTTCTCCTCCACCCCCTCTTTTTCGTCTTTTTCTCTTTGCCAAAACTACTAAGAGATATGTACAAAAGCCTCAACTCCGGACACCTTATGAGATGATTTTTGAAAGCCTTAAAAAAGCATGTTGACTTATACTAAGTCATAACTTATATAATCCAACAGCGCTGGTAAAACCACACGAGTACAAGAACGAGTGGGTTTCACGTATACATGTGTATAAACAAAGTGAACATCAGAACTACCCTGACGTCTCCAGTAGAATTATTCTGCCCCCCCCCAAAAAAAAAAACTGAACTGAAGGTACTGTTGCCTTTCTGATACACAAATGCAAAATATACCATATCCCCAACCTCAATTCTTTTTCAGGAACACCGATAGTGGTAAGATTGCGGTACTTACTACTCGCATAAATCCCAAAAGGGTCAGAATGGGCTCTTTAGCCTTGGTCGGCAACCCATCAACTCAAGAAGTCCGACACAGAACCTCTGTTGCCTTCAAGGAAAGGCTAGCGGAGTAAATCCAGAAAATAAGTCAGGAGCTGGAGTCCCTAAGGTGGTGTGATGCTGAAATCCAGTGCTACCCATCAACTCCTGCGACACTACCGTTGCCAAACCGCATTGGTACCTTACCTTTCCTTTGGATCACAGCGGCAGTGTGGAGAGGGAGGATTTGCTGCACAGGCAACAGCTCATCCTCCATATGAACCCGCCCAGGCTATGCAGTTCAAGTTAACAAAAACCTTGACACTACTCCATCGTCTCTCGTAGACGGAAGGATGCCAACACACACACACACACACACACACTCACACACACACACACACACACACACACACACACACACATATATATATATATATATATATATTATATGGGTGGTATATTTCCAAGCAGATAGAGAACACACTTTTTCTTGTTCTTATCTTCCTCCAAAAATGGTGAACTACTAAAAATAGCAAAAAAAAAAAAAAAAAAATAGCAAGAAAACGGAAGTCCTAGGAATTATGGGAATTTAACTTCTACTCCCCCCTCCGCTTAACTAAACTAACTGGTGGCCGTTACAGTGAGTAAAGTAAACTAATGTTTCATTCATTCTTCATTTCTGCCTTGTATATCTGCAGTAAAGTTTCACAGGGTGTGGGTTGAGGAAGGTTGGAAAACAGGTGTATTGTCTGTCTTTTTCTTTCCGCTTTTATAGATATATAACAAGCATTCTCCCCTTTCCCCGGACGCACACTTCACAATCCTAAATAGGTAAACAGTGCAAATGTAATATTCTACAAGGTATGGTGTATATGATGGAGAAGGATGGAAAGCAGACGTACTGTCAGTCTTTTTACCTTGTTTCCATTTTTTACGTACGAGTTGTGATTTATTTAAGATATGAAATTTAAATGAAGACGTGTGCAAAGTTGACTAATGTTTATCTATATATTAATACTCGTGTTCTTAAAAGAACGACCGTTATAATGTTCCAACGCCCTCTTAAATGAGATCGTCCAAATTATCCAAGATGAGACGCGAAATGTAGACACTGATTATATGGTGTTGCTTATCCGCTGAATTCTTATTTCTTATACGTGTCGACATCTCATCTAAATAATGGACCATTTCGTCTTTATTATAAAGAAAGAAAAACAAGAAAAAAGGACATGCTACACAGAAAATATAAGAAAAAAGAAAGAAAAAGAGTAAGGGAAAACATAGAGTGGGGGTGAGCGCGAGGAAGCTATAACGCTAATTTATTTCAATCGAACACAATGAAAAGATGAAAAGAAGGAAATAAAGAAAAAATGAGTAAGGGAGAAAGTTAAATCAAGATTATTATGCATTTTACATATTGAAGTATTTTAAGCAATAGCTCTTAAGTAAACATAAAATTTTGTTATAATTAAATTATCATACTGTTGTATATTCACAGGTCCTGCTAGTTATATAATAAATGACTAAAGTCTTGATATCTAGATGTCCAGAGCGCAGTCTAGTCGTCTACACTGCTGGATATACGAGTCGGCGAGAATTTTAGAAAATATGAAAACCAGTTTGAATGCTTTTAATGGTATTTTGGCAAAGGAAGTAGTTGGTTATTTTATTCAATGTCATATCAACTTATACTCCTTTACCCGGGTGTATAATAGATAGATAGATAGATAGATAGATAGATAGATAGAGAGAGAGAGAGAGAGAGAGAGAGAGAGAGAGAGAGAGAGAGAGAGAGAGATGTTTGTTCTTAGTCTTACTTGATTACACTACTTTTTGGTTCTTGCTAACTGCTTCTTCGTCTAGATCATCTAATTCGTCGGGCGTCATTTTCTTTGGGCTGACTTCTATCTGATGGGGATTGATTTTGATTGTTAATTCTTCTTACATGATGAACTGGACATTGCTTGTTTAATAATTAATTAACAACAAACTTGGTTGTACTTGATCAAGTTTAAATTTTCAACCCTGCCCGTATTGGTTCCGCTACGGGAGGGGGAGGATGGACCCCGGAGCTGACAACACGTCTACGCACCTTGAAAGCCGGGTCGAATCTACAACTAAACTAACTTATTTTCATGATGCCCAATCACGGTCAAAGGTTATTAACCGTCAATAACCGGGTAATTTTCCATGAGGCCCCTTTATTTTTAATCTAACAGACCTTATTTAAAATTCTAACTACAGGTATGCTCACAATTTATGACTGTCCATCAATTGTAACACAGCCCTTGTAATCTATTTAGTTTTTAAGCGGATAATTTAGATATAAATATTTTTGTTTGGTTTGGTTTCATAAATTGGTAGAAATAAATTTCATTAGCTTGATGTGTATTAATAATTTGGCTGAATTAATAAACTAGTGGTTGACTCTTAGCCACTGCCTTCTAGCATCCATATGATAAAAAGATTTGGGTGTTTGCCATAAGAGCAATTTGAAAAATACGGTCGGGACCATTGTAAAAGTATCAGGGCTTGACGTTACCAGCTGATGGGTCTCCCTGACCGCCCGTACAGCCCAATTAAAGGCTAAAGCGGAGTGTTGCATGTCACAGGGCTACTTAGTACCTCGGCCACGAACCGCTCAGTCCCCACGATCCTTTCCTCAGACATTACGGGTCGCATTCCACGGCCACTGGGTAGCACGATTGGGTGGGTAATCTTACCCCTCTGTAGTGGTGCAGTCTGTGTATTCTACAGCCCCAGCCTATAGGGCGTAAAAGTAATGTGTAAATGCAGCACTCTCTATACTCAGCAGACTTAGCTTCAACTGGTGTCCCCTTGTTTCCTTAACTGAAAATTCGGACTGGTGTATAGGACTTAAAATACTGTACCCCTGCATTACTCCCAGATCCACCCGACTTGAAGTGCTACTCGCTGTTAGGTTCCTTCAATGGGGTCAAATAGATCTAAAAAAGTATTTGTATCCGATAGGAATACTTAATGACATATAACTATAATTTTTATAACGCTAAATTGTTTTAATCAAACATGATGAAAAGATGAAGAAAAGAGTGAGGAAGAGTTCAATAAAGATTATTATACTTTTTACATATTGAACTATTGCAATAGCTCTTAATAAACATTGTAATAATCAAATTATCATACTGTGGTATATGCACAGATCTGGTTAGTTAAGAAATAATTTCCAGCGAGTTTGAAATTTTTCCTGCATTTTCTTTTACTAATCTATCGATACGTATATAAAGGGCAATTTTGTGTATGTATGTACGAAAATAAAACAGTCAGCGACAAAGTAGATAAGAATAATGATTGGATTTATATTCGTGAAGATAATAATAATAATAATAAAAAAATATTAAAATATTTTAAAAAGTTGATATTCATGTAACTTTTCAGAGTTTCTGTGCACATTTCTTTTCTGACGCCCACCAGGCCAGATCAACGCAATGTCTTTTTATACGTAGAGATTTTGGTAATTTATGAGGAAGTGCGTCCCGGTCTGCTGCCTCAAAAATTGCTACCGGTGACTATCAAAATAATAACCCTAGCTCGTTGTAATTCTTGTTTATTTATTGTAATTTGTCGTAATTCTTGTTTAGATACGAAGATGGATATATAGTTTGGAATAGACTGAGATAGATAGATAGATAAACAAACAAAATAATATAGATACATATGAACAAATGGAGATAGAGATATATTTTCGACAAGTAAATATATTTGGGGGGGGGGGTCGCATCTTTTTTTGTCGTAATTCTTGTTTATTTAAACTAAAAACAAGTCATTAAACAAACATGAATAAAAAAATCTTAGTATTTAAAGTAATATAGATAAATATGAAAAATTGAGATAGATAGATAGATTGATAGAGAGATAGATAGATATGAAGATGGATAGTTTTAAATAGACTGAGCTGGGTCGTTATTTTAATAGTCACCAATTTTTGAGGCAGGAAGACCGGGACGCACTTCCTCATAAATTACCGAGATTTAATGGTGCATCCTGCTAGTGTACAGTAATAACGGACCTCTAAGACTAAATCTTTTAGCCCCCCATCCTTTTACACAGGCAAGCCGGGTAGCCGCTTCTAGTTCTCTATAAAGATTTTTTTAATACTTCAGCTTTCTTCTCTGTATCATTTAGTGGGTTTTCACCTTCATTCAGTTTCTTTTTCCAGCCACCAAATATTTCGATTTCATTTTTTCTATTTGTTCAAGTTTTCAAAGAATTGTATACGACCGACAGCACGAGTGAAATAAAAATCAGAATCGGTAAAATAACGAAAAGAATAACCAAAAAAAACCAACAATTTTTAATGTTTTTTGTCTTGAAACTCCAGCGTTAAGAATAAAAAAAATTGTTTAAGATTTAAAGATGTTGTAAAAGAAAGAGGATAAAAAACAGCAAGGGGGGGGATTTTAAAATTTTAAATCTATGGTTATAATCAAAATCCTAACAACCACGTCTCCAGTCAATTTCTTAAATTTCCAAATTGTCACTGCTACAGTTACTTCCTGTATTATTATTATTATTACTACTACTACTTCTACAAACAAATGAACGTATAAATATGAAAATTCCTCTTATCTATTGAAACAAATAAACAAACAAAAAACAAGTTAAAACAAGATAGTATACAGCAGCAGCAACAACAACATCATCATCATCATCAACTATTACTACTACTACTACTACTACTACTACTACTACTACTACTACTTCTAACAAATTAACTATATGGAAATGAAATAAATTTTAAACAAAATTTTAGAAGAGGCTGTTTCATTGAAGCATATAAAATATGAAAATTCCTCTTATATAGTGAAACAAACAAACAAGCATTTAAACAAACAAACAAACAAAAAGCAGCAATAAAACAAAAATATGTTAATAAGAAACAACAACAACAACAACAAAACTAATACAATTAAAATGCACCTCTAAAATTAAACGAATATAAAAAAAAAACAACAACAAAAAACAAAACAATTTTGTCCAGTCGTTTCCGTTTTGATTTTTAGTCATGTGTTCTTTTGAAGAAAAAAAAAGTTAAATGTGATTTTCGGACAATTGGATGTTCAAGATGTATTGGAATGGTGGATGGAGGGCGGGGCGGGGTTGCTGGTCACATGAATCATTAAGGAGCGCCTAATATTTTGGGGTGACCAACCCCTTTTAAGCTATGCATTAACCCTATTTGCAAGCTTTTTACTCTAGTGACAAAGACGTGAAGATCAGCAAAGTCCGGGCCAAAGAGATTTGGAAAGAGAGAGAGAAGAGAGAGAGAGAGAGAGAGAGAGAGAGAGAGAGAGAGAGAGAGAGAGAGAGAGAGAGAGAGGAGAGAGAGGAGAGAGAGATTAACAGATATATATACAGGGAAAATTGAAAATAGATATAAAGAGAAGTAGAAAGAGAGAGATAGAAAAATATAGAAAAATTGATATAGAGAGGAAAAGGGAAAGATATATGTAGAGAGAGAGAGAGAGAGAGAGAGAGAGAGAGAGAGAGAGAGAGAGAGAGGAGAGAGAGATTAAACAGTTATATATACATAGGGAAAAATTAAAAAATAAATATAGAGATGTAGAAAGAGAGATCGATAGAAAAATATAGAAAAATAAATTAATATAGAGATGAGAAAGGAAAAGGTATATATATACATACATACATATATATATATATATATGTATATATATATATGGTTGTGTGTGTATGTGTGTGTGTGTGTAGATGTAAAGAGTTAAAAGAAAATATACACAGAAGCAGAATGAGAGAGAGAGATAGAGATAGAGATAGATAGATAGATAGATAGAGAGAGAGAGAGAGAAAGAAAGAAAGAGAGAGAGAGAGAGAGAGAGAGAGAGAGAGAGAAGTAGAGAGGGAGAGGGAGGGGGTAGAAAGAGAAAGAAGTGTAGAGAGAAACAGAAAGAATGGTAGATATGAATAGATGTAGAAAGATATAAAATGAAGTAGAAAGATAGATATAAAGAAATGTAGAAATAGATAAAGAAAAGTAAAAAGAGTGATAGATATAAAAAGATGTAGAAATAGATAAAAAGAAGTAGAAATACAGATATAGATAAAACTAGAAAGAGAGATGAAAGAAAGAGACATGCAGAGAATATACTTATGGTACGTAGTTTAAGATTTAAATCTATTAGGACATGAAATTAAATGTAAACATATTTTGGGTATCCTCGCTGGGTATTGGCTTACGTGATGGACTGGACATTGTAGTTCAACATCCAATCGTGCTTTTACTTTCACTTCGCACTAATACCATTAGGAAAGGTATGATATCTCAGCTATGACTTAAGTAGCACCACGACTGTTATTCTTTAACTCTTTGCGTACATTAGCAGCTCTTATTCCACACACAAGAAAATTAGAAAAAAAAACTAATGGTTAGTTCATTATAATCTCAGATTATGATTATAATAGGACTTTATTTGAATAGAATGAGTTCTGAGGTGAACAGATACTGAAGCTTGAAATATCCTATCATACAGGTAAAAAATACCAAGGGAATTTGGTTGAGCTGATAGAGAAATTTTAAAGAGTTAAGGATGGCTTTAGCATTAACTAACCCATGAAGGTTGATATGCCATTAAACAAAGAAACGAAACCAAACTAAACATATTTTGAAAGAAAAGGGGGAAAGGAAAAATATTCGGGAGCAATAATGAAGGAAAAGGAAAGGAGAAGAGAAAAAAAAAGAGAAAACGAAAACAAAAGGGGGTAGAGAAATACAAGATAGATAGATAGATAGATAGATAGATATACAAAGATAATCGATTTGTACATAATTAAATTTTTGCCAAAAGCCAGACTGATTAGATTAAAATACATCCTATTAGGAGGAATGAATTTGCAAGCACAATTTTCTATCATTTTTCTCCGACTTTTGTTCGAGCATGTTTTTAGTATCCATAATAATAACTGGAAATATATTGTTTGATGTAGATCTGTTAAATTTCACCCATGCACGAAGGTCATTCAATAAATAAGGTGAATTTGCCGAAGAAGTTGGCAATAGGAAATCCTGTTCACAGTTGCACCTTTTTCTAAGAAATCTATAGTGATGGGTTCTTTAATAATGATATTAATAATAATATTAATGAAAATTATTAATAAATTGTAGAAGAATAGGGAGAATATTGATGTGAATGTTTTAATGATAATTTGATAATTTAGTAATGATATTAACGGTAAGGATAGTAGTAATAATATTCAATAATAATATTATAATCAACAATATATAGTGATAAAGAGACTAGTAATAACAATAACAATAATAATAACAATAATTTGCAGATTTCTCCAATTTTTTAAATGAGTTTGAAATATTCATAGGTAATTCTGTTTGCATTAATGAAGATCTAACAATAGGAAATTTAAATATGATTACTGTAGTAAGTTAATATTGGATAGGATGTATAAAACAGCTTTTATTAATAATAATTAATAATGGTAATACTACTAATAATAATAGCAATAATGATATCAATAATAATTAATATTAATTATTAGGATATCAATATATTTAATAATAATAATAATAATAATAATAATAATAATGATAATAATAATAATAATAATAATAATAATAATAATAATAATAAATTCAAGAAGAAGAGGATGAATATTGATGAGAATGATTATAACGATTTCAATAATTTAGTAATGATATTTAATTTGAAGATAGTAGCACTACAATAATGATATTAATTAATAGTTATAACAATATATGGTGTTATTGATAAGGATAAAGTAATAACAATAACAATAATGATAACAATGATGATAATTATTATAATCATGACGGTAAATAATAGTAATAATAACAATAATAATAATAGTTATAATAGGAATAAATCTAATAATGACGGTAAATGATAATAATAATTACCATAATAACTATGATAATAAGTATAACCAAATTAATCAATATCAATAATACATTGTTTGACAACTACTATTTTAATAGTGCTTAAAATTAATTATAACAAAACAAATTATAATATGAAATAGTGTTAGTGTAATTATATCTAAGAATAAAGTTGATGAGGTATTGATGATGATAAGGATGATAATGAGGATGATGACAATGACAATAATGAATAATATTATGGGATGTTTAGTGAGGATTAACTTGCTATGATAATTCCTTTCTATTTTATTGTATTGTATTCTAATTTAATTTAATTTTAATATCAGTATAATTAATATTAATCTTGATATTGATTTTAATATTAATATTAATATTCTATCTTATTCTTTACTTTAATATTAATATTGATTTTAAAGAACATTTCTTAATGA
>CM042146.1:32892052-32904552 GCA_023376005.1 Doryteuthis pealeii | reverse complement strand
TATATATATACTGTAGGCGCATAGCGTAACGGTTATCTTCTAAAGAAATAAATCCGACGGGCAAAGTTCAAATCGTGGTCGATGCTCCTTGAGTTTCACTTTCGTGCTCATGCCCTTGGGAAATGCATGGATCTATTTCTTCCCTACTAGTATGTAGTTGGTCTGACTGAGTTCTTTAGTCTAGGTAAGGCAACGGGGTTAGGAGAAAAAAGAGTACTATGAATTTACAACCAAGTGATGTTGGGCCAACACCTATCCCATAAGATACCTAGTCACTACGAAATCGCATCACTATCACATACATAATGTGACTGTGTCTCTATTCTATCAAAGGTGCGTAACATTTATATACACTAACAAGAACATAGATAGTTAGATAGATATGCGTATGCCTAAGGGAATAAATTTGGTATGTATGTAACTTTTGAGGGTGTATATTTTGAGGTGCGTGGTGTATTGGTTAGAGTCGTAAGAAATGGACTCATCAATCCGAGTTCAAATCCTGGACAAGACTGCTGTTTGCATTTCACATAGTGCTAATACACCTGAGAAAGGTATGAATCCAACTACTCTCCCTCCAGCTATGGGTAAATAGTAGGGCAGACTGGGCTCTTTAACCTCGGCTAGGTAATCAGTCTAGGAGAAGGAAAACTCTGAATTCAAACCTGTTAAACTCAGCTTAAGAAATTGACCTTGTATCGCATCCTGCTCATGCGGAGGAGTTGGTAGATATATATATATATATATATATATATACCTTCGTATATAGCTCTAATACACTTATACATATCTATATCTGTATACACAAATATATTCAGATTTACACATATATATATATTAAGAAAAACACAAACATATCTATTTTCTCTCATTCTGTATCTCATGATATTCATAATATATAACGCACGCGCGCGCGCACACATACACACACACACACACACATACACACACACACATATATATATATATATATATATTATAAAATGTCCTGGGAACCTGAGGAATTTTATCAATTGCACTGCAAGGAAGAACACCAATTACTATAGCTAAATAGATGGAAAGAATATATATATATATATATATATATATATATATATATATATATATATATATATATATATATATGTGTGTGTGTGTGTGTGTATATATGTATGTGTGTGTGTGTGTGTGTATTTGGGCAGCATTCTTTCATTTATACATGTAGAATTAAACAAAAGACACATCTGTTTAACAATTTTATTTGTGATCTTTTCGAGTTTTCTGGCCAACTTTTTAATGTTTGGGTGGAATTCGTGGATATGTCCACCAAAGTTCTGAAGTACAGGGCGCCCAGTGAGAAACGAACTCACAATCATTGGTCTGCTAATCTAGCTTGCTAACCATTATACCAAGTGAAGCGCCCAATTATGTGTCTAAGTTTGTGTGTACATATATAGATATGTATATGTGGATTAGAGCATGGATGCTGCATACGAAAGTAAATATATAAGGATATACACCCTCCAAAGTTACAAACATACCAGATTTATTTACTTAGGTATACACACATCTATCTATCTATCGATCTCTCTCTCTCGCTCTCCCCCTCTCTATATATATATGTATATATATATCAGTCTATCTATCTATCTATATATATATATATAATATATATATATATATATATATCCATCTATCTATCTGAGCCCGTTTATATCTATCTATCTATCTATCTATCTATCGATCTATCAACCTATCTATTTCAGTCAGTTTATTTCTCTCTCTCTCTCTCTCTCTCTCTCTCTCTCTCTCTATATATATATATATATATATATATATATATATATATATATATATATCAGTCTGTGCATATCTATCTATCCATCTATCTATCTATCTGTCCGTTTATATCTATCTATCTATCTATCGATCTATCAACCTATCTATTTCAGTCCGTTTATCTCTCTCTCTCTCTCTCTCTCTCTCTCTCTCTCTCTATATATATATATATATATATATATATATATATATATATATACGCCTGAGTGTGTATGTGTAATGACACGCAAACGTGCGTTTTCCTTTTAACTACGATTTCATTATCGCGATAGTCGCAGTTATAAAGATAAACTTTTACAAATAAATAAATACATAAAAAATAGAAGAAAAAAAAAAAAAAAAATAAGAAAAGGAAGAAAAGTAAAAAAAAAAAAGCGCCATTCTCCATTGTTATTTTTTTCTGAGTTGAACAATGAATGCCATTCTGTGAGTCGCGTTACAAGCAGGAAGTCTGTTACCGTATTTAGCAGCTATTCGTCTTCAAGATAGGCAGATGCACGTTGGTGGATCCCTCACCGTCACTTAATTAAGACAGAACCTGCGTAGCCGATGAACGACTGTCAAAATCACGACTCATCTGCGTCACTGTACGCTCTTCTTTTTTTTCTTTCCCGCGCGCGGGACAGACCGCCTACTCTTCTTCTTCTTCTTCTTCTTCTTCTTCTTCTTCTTCTTCTTCTTCTTCTTCTCACCCCTTCCCCTCTTCTCTTTCTCTTCCTCCTCTCCTTCTCTTCCTTCTTCTTCTTTACCTCTGCTATCCTCATCCTTCTTCTTCTTCTTCTTCTTCTTCTTCTTCTTCTTCTTCTATCCTCATCCCCCTTCTTCTCCTTTCATCTTTTTCTTCTCTATCCACACCCCTTTGTTGTTGTTGTTGTTGTTCTTCTCTTTTCTTCTTCTTCTTCTTCTTCTTCTTCTATCCTCACCCTCTTTCTTCTTCTTCTTCTTCTTCTTCTTCTTCTTCTTCTTCTTCTTCTTCTTCTTCTTCTTCTCTATCCTCATCCCCCTTTTTCTTCTTCTTTTCTCTATCATCACACACTTCTTCTTCTTCTTCTTCTTCTTCTTCTTCTTCTTCTTCTTCTTCTTCTTCTTCTTCTTTCTTCTTCTATCCTCATCCCCCTTCTTCTTCTTCTTCTTCTTCTTCTTCTTCTTCTTCTTCTTCTTCTTCTTCTTCTTCATCTTTTTCTTCTCTATCCCCACCCTTCTTCTTCTTCTTCTTCTTCTTCTTCTTCTTCTTCTTGTCATTCTTTCTTTCTCATCGCTAGCCTATATTTGTCTAATTCCAATTCGAATCCAGAAAAAACAGCCTTTGTTTACCCCTTCCGTAGGACAAGATGCAGATAAGTAATATCCTGGAGACCTACGCTAACTTTCTTTTTTTTTTAAATTTGTTTTTATTTTATTTTATTTTTTCCTTACTCTTTATTTATTTATTTTCTTTTGTTTTGTCTATTTTATGTTCTGAAGTGACTTTCTTTTTTTAATATATATATATATATATATATATATATATATATGTGTGTGTGTGTATATATATATATATATATATATATATATATATTATCTATTTGTTTATCTATTTGTTCTTCTGCAATCTTCTCCCCTGCTTTCTGTTCTTTTCGGTTTCATTTCCTTTCATCTGATGCAAACGAATCTGAATGTTTGGTTGTCGATTAAAGTCGAGGAAAATGTTTAACAAAATTCTGTCAAATGACAGATAGATAGGTAGATAGGTAGATTGAAGGTGGATAGATAGATAGATAGATAGATAGGTAGATAGATGGGTAGATAGATAGATAGGGAGGAATACTGCGCAATAGATATGTACGTATAGATCAATACAATGAGGTACATAGCTAGCAAGATAGATAAATAGATTGAAATAAGATAGCTGGATAAAAAATTAACAGTAACTTAGAGAGTTATATATATATATATATATATATATATATATATATATATATATATATATATTCAAAAGGTACAGGGTAATAACCTACTCGAGTTTCACCATAAGGATCTTCAGGGTTAAATCCACTGGATTAATCAAGATATTGTTTAATTGCAGTTGCACCCCTAACTATTGCGCATCCCTAACTTAATGCGTCTTATTAAAAAAAAGGACTCTCTCGTCTATTTCGACGCATGAGTGTTCATCCTATGAACAACCTACATAGTGTTTTGTTTATAGTGGTGAAGGCTTGTGTTGGACCATCCGCACTTTTTGGCACAGTCGATAGAAATGAATTGGTGCACAAGAAATGCCACAAACACAATCACAGTTTTTCCTTCTCCTAAACTGGTTACCTATACAAGGTTAAATAGCCCAGTCTGTCCTACTATTTTACCCATAGCTGGAGGGAGAATATATTGATTCATACCTTTCCCAAGGGTATTAACGCTATGGGAAATGCAAACGGCCTTGACTAGGAATTTGAACTCGTCTCGACGAGTCCATTTCCTACGACTCTAAACATTATGCCACGCAACTCCATAGTGCGTCTTATATACAAATGATAAAGGTATATTCTCTCGTGATGTAGTTTAAATTTCTGCTGAAAACCATAAACTATGGAGACCAATCCTTGAACAAAACTTTTCATAACTGTTTATTTTTTTTTCTTTTAATTTATTCTATAAATACAGAATCAACAAGAAAAAAACAAAAACAACTTTATTGTTTATCGATTCTAAGAAAGATATTTAGTCCGAATTTTCTCGTGTTTCAAAATCACTATTTTCTTTTGAAAAGGGAATATAAATAAACTGTTAATCGAATTCATTTATAGTTAATTGACAGTCACCGTTGCAGGCAGATGTTTGTTGCTTAGAGTATACAGCTTTTTTAACATCATTATTGTAATATAAAGTTTTATTTTTCTTTGTAAAAAAAAACGAAGCACTATCAGCAACAGTTGCAACAAAGGCAATCGGATCATCATCATTACCAGCAACAGCAGCAACAACAACCAGAAGAAGAACACACAGCAATTCGAACTTCAGTTTTAATAATAATGATTTTGTTGTAGCTGCTGCCTCGGTGCTTGATAATATCTTACAAATTAAAAATTCTTCGCAAATTCTATGCGAGTCTTTACAATGTATCAATATGATTCTTATCAGTCTATCTGTCCTTGTTCATATATCTCTCTATTCATGGCCATATCTATCTATCTATCTATCTATCTATCTCAGTCTTTTATATATATATATATATATATATATATATATATATATATATATATTGCTGTAATGGACCAGATGGCTAGCTTCAGATGCGATTCTCTCAAAAAGATCGTTCACAAAGCTGTTCATGATGGACATGGCTTTGCTAGAAATACCAGTGTCGGGGTGAACTTGTTTCATTACTTTGTAAATGTAGATGGAATAACTTTCTTTCCTCTTCTTCCTCCTTTTCTTTGCATCGGCGGAACGGGAAGCCTTGGCTTTACCGGCCTTCTTTGCGTCTTTTGAGCTAAATTCAGGAGCCATTGTATGTGTGTTCGTACGAATAACAAATGCATTTGTTATTCGTATGAACACACACACACACACACACACACACACACACACATACATATATATATATATATATATATATAATCCGATAATAATTGAGAATATAACGTAAATAATTAAGAGAATTGTGACGTCGTTGGTGACGTAGTTTCGGTTTCAGACAGATGTGTTCTATAACATATTTCTTCTGAATTTTTTTTAGTCATCAACATTTAAAAAAAAAATTTAATCTCTTTTTAAAAATCTCTATAACATATATTAATAAAAAAACTCAATTTAAAAGTTACCAAATTAAAACAAATAAAAACGAAATAGAATAATGCATTTTCATTTTCCAATTCAGAGCAGATTTTTTTTTACAAAATCGTTTTAAATTTAAAAAAATCTTTGGGACTTAATTTCTAAGAAAGATGAATATTTTCCGATGCAGAAAAGCTTTCTTTGTAGAAAATTCAGAAAATTAAATGAATTGCGTGTAAGACAGAAAAAGGTGTATTTTTCTAAAATAAAAACATTTAAAATATAATTATATTCATTACTGAACAAATCTAACAAAATTAATTAACGATTGATCAAACATTCATATAATAATAATTATTTCTACTTAATAATTGCATCAATCGTGTTCCTTAAAAGTACGACCGTTATCATCTTGCAAAGCCCTTTGGGTAAAAATGATACCGTCTAATCCGTCCAAGATGAAAAGCAAAAATATAAATCCTGATTATCTGGTATTGCTTATCCACCGATGAGTGCCGTCACCTCAGTAAAACAATGGAACATTTCCGTTTTTATTAGAAAGAAAGAAGGGGAAAAAAGGGCATGCTACATAAAAATATAAGAAGAAAACGAGAAAGAAATTAGGGGAAATATATAGAAAGAGGTGAGCGCACGGAAGCGATACCACTAATCTGTTTCAATCGAACATAATGAAAATAGGAAAGAAGGAAAATAAGAGAAAAAAGAGTGTGTGTGTGTGTGTGAGCGAGCGAGAGAGAGAGAGAGAGAGAGAGAGAGAGAGAGAGAGAGAGAGAGAGAGAGAGAGATGAAAAAAAAAATATCTCAACACCTCTGCACGAGCAAGATGCAACACAAATCATTTTTAAGCGGAATTTAACAGGTTTAAATTCAGAATTTTCCTTCTTCAAGACTGATTACCTAGCCAAGGTTAAAGAGCCCAGTCTACCCTACTATTTACCTGTATACAAGGGTATTAGCGCTATATGAAATGCAAACAGCCTCCTCCAGGATTTGCACTTGTGTCGACGAGTTCATTTCCTACAACTCTCTCTCTCTCTCTCCCTCTCTCTCTCTAAATATATATATATATATATATATATATATATATATATATATATATATATATAGTTTTTTTCGTAGTTAGGGTCTTTCCATGTGTGGTTTAACCAAGCTGATGCAGGTAGACCATAAGGAGAGCTCAATGTACCTAATACCAGTGAGTAGAAGGACAGAGCAAGATATTTAGTAAATGAAGAAAAACTCTAAACTTGCTTCATTACAATAATTTATTTCATGTTCTTGTGATTACCTGAAGATGCCGTATTAATACGGTTGAAATAAATTATTGTAATGAAGCAAGTTTAGAGTTTTTCTTCATTTACTATATATATATATATATATATATATATATTAAGGGACCAGACCGATGAAGAGTCAGTCGGGTTCCGCTCCCGGTTAGAAATAGTTGCTGGGTCTAGCCACTCTGAATAGAGACGTGAAACGTCGAAACTCGGTGTCTCTCACTCTCTCTCTCTCTCTCTCTCTCTCTCTCTCTATATATATATATATATATATATATAGAGAGAGAGAGAGAGAGAGACACCGAGTTTCGACGGAGAGAGAGAGCGGAGGATGCTTGTATTATTGTGCACATGCGTAATTTAAAATTACACAGAAAAGTATTCTTCTGGGAGATTTAATAATATCAATATATACTCTCGATGTAGCTGCATCAATAATATCGAAATATAAAAAAAATAATTTTACGAAACAATTTTTTTTCTTTAATTGCTGTATAAAACCACAAAATCATCTGTAGTTTCTTTCGTGTAAAGCGTGGCTATCAACAATACAACTTTTTTGTATAATATATTTCTTTTATAGCAGAATTCTTTTCTTTTCTTTTTCTTTAATCTTTTTTTTTACTCCTTATTCAGAAATTCTACATCCATTTCATTAACTTTGTTAACATGTATTACCTGTGAAAAAAAAATCACGGATACATTTAAATTGGAATACATAAAAAATTGAAAAACAATTTAAAAAATAAACTGAAATAAACTACATAACACGTTAAATAAGTCTTATTATAATGGAGATTCGGTGTCTGTTTGTCTGTAACCGAGACTGCGCCACTGCTTTCGTCACAATACCCTCAGGAATTACGTGTTAGCTCAGTCGGTAGAACGTTCGGCTAGAAATCACAAGATACCTAGTTCGATACCCGCCCTCGCCAACTCAGCGTTATGAGTAGCACAGGGATCTGTGCGGTAAAGTAAGGAGCTGATGGTAGGTGTGGCCTTCCACCTGAGACGCTAAAATAATCTCCTTGGTCTAGCGCTAGTGAAAAGGGGATAGACTCCCTCGCTGCATGGCTGATACCGACATTAGGCCGCCCCGACGACTTTACTTTTTTTACTTATCAATCAGTATTTAATGTATATTTAAAATTATTAATACATAGAATCTGAGTTATATTTGCCTCAGAACAGCTCATGTTCTTAGTACGTTTAATATCCGACAATGTGAAAAATAAAGGTGTACATAATATATGGTGTGGTTAATTTGCACAGTGGTTTTAACAAAACCGGGTTTAATAAATAATTACTTGGCATTATTGATCTCTAATATTATTGTTTCATTCTCCAATGTATTAAAATCGTTCTTATGAATGATTTTTATATAGAAACCAATTAAAATATTACTAATAATTAATAAGTGAAATCTTTTTATATCCGTTGATTTTTCTTATCTAATTAGATTAAAACTTAAATACTTATGCCCGGAAGATGAATATTCTTGCTAGTATTTCTTCAATGTTAGAATTCTTCTCATTTTTTTTCTTTAATCTATTTTCTCTCCTTGTTTGGAAATTTTTCACTACTTTCTTTCTCTTTATTAACATCTACTATCTGTTTGAAAAAATCTCAGATATATTTGAATTGCAATATATAATAAAAAATGAAGAAAAATAAACTTTAGAATAAAAACTAAAATAAACTAAATAACACGTTAAATAAATAGATTAAAGAAACTAGCAAAAAGAAAATGCCCTCTGGGCGGTGTAAAAATTGTTTTTTGAAAGATATTGCCTGAGCGCGGTAGGAGTTAAAAAAAATCAATGTTAGAGGGTTTGTATAAAATCATCAAATACATTAAAGGAGTAAAAAAAATAAACAAAACAATTGGAAATAGAAACTTAGTTCTGTCCCCTTAAAATATATGATTAATTCAAATATTTTGCACATAGATTTGACACAAAATAATAGGTATTTATTTGTTAATTTTTTAGTAAACCTCTTGTTATTGGAAAAAGGGCGAGAGTATAAGATACTTTTTAAAACTGATTACAAGGCTGTTCTTTATTTTATGTATTGACGATTTCTGGTTTTGTGACGTAAACAATGACGTAGTTTTTGTTACAGACAAATAGAGAGCGAATCTCCATTATTAATAGATATAAGGCAGTTAATTTAGAAGAATGGCGTTCTCTTAACTAAAAGCGGATTTTATCATATTTTTTACAACTTATTTTTTTTATAGGGCCTTTAAAATTTTGAAAGAACTAGCAAAAGTATTTGCCCCCTCGTCGCAAGTATTTAAATTTTAATGTAATAAGATATTATATTAAATAAGAAAGACTGACGCAACTAAATAAGAACGAATATAAAAATATTACACCTATTCTAATTGATTTCTATATAAAATTGAATAATGGATTGCTTTTAACACGTTTGAGAATAGCATGCTAGAATTAGAAGTCAGAAACAGCAAATAATTATTTATTAAGCCCAGGTTTGTTAGAATCATTATGCAAAGTATTCCCTCCATATAATATGTAAATCTTTATTTCTTAGAGATATTCAACACATTTCAGGATTTTAAATTCATTAATAATATGGGCTGATCGGGGCCTGTGTTTGTTAATGTAAATTAACAGCGTCGATCCCAGGGGGCTATCCCCCGAGGCAACATCTGCTCCCTCGATTTAAAGGGGTAGGGCTGGGTTTGCTGCCAAGCGCCTGAGGCGCCCCCCTTGAGGGGGAATGCCGACGGGATCGACGCATTTTTGAGACTACCACCCATGAGCTTCGGCTTGTGGGTGGGCCCACATAAAAATGTCCTTGTGTCACGCCCTTATGTGGGGTGAGAGGCAAATACCTTAATAATATGAGCAGTTTTGCGGCAAATGTAACTTAGCTTGACATCGTTAATAAAGAAGATGCTAATTGACATTGAATAATGACTATTTCATAATCGTTGAAAATATAACTAAGGGAGTTGTGGCGTCATTGGTGACATAGTTTCGGTTACAGACAGACAGTTAAGTAATCTCCGTTATAAGAAAAGATAGAGTACGGTGAGTTTTGGATTATTTTGGTTTGGCGTTTTTACTGCATATCAACTCTTTTCGGACCATTTAATGCTGGATCAAGTTGTTGGGGTGGGGGGTGGTGCTCAAAGTTTACGTAACTTGCATACCGAAAAGTAAGGGACCACTTAAGGTAGAATTGTGATATTAGAAAGCACCTGATATGTCTAAAGTTTGTGGGGTGGGTGTCCTAAAATGAGGTAACCAAGTGAATACATGGTACTATTAGTATTTTTGTAATGTAACCATTGTTGGTCTTTTTGTCAATAACAAAATAAAAAAAATAATCAATTATCATTCTGATAGCTCCATTGCAATCGATTAGATTTCAACATGCACCAGTTGAATGAGCTGACTATCTTTATTAAATTATAAAATGACTTGATTAATTAAGTTAAAAGTTAAAGTTTATAGAAAAAAGAACATGATGACATACATTAAAAAAAATTGAAATAATTTATTAAAAATCATTTTACTTTATTATCTAGACTAGCAAATATATGCACCCTCCGGGTACAAGTATTTAAGTCTTAATGTAATGAAATATCGTATTAAATTAGAAAGTCTAATAAGAATGCAGATAAAAAGATTTGAAACAGAGTGGGGTTATAATAGAAAAATAGAAATGAAACTTACTCTTCCATCACTGCCGTCTTTCATTGCTGAATTTTACTTATTTAACTATTTAGTTAAATTAAGAAATAAAGAATAAATTTTACACTTATTTTTTCCTGTTAATGGATTTCATTTAAGATTCATTGGAGAGATTTTTGCTTATATTCATTAAAATAAAACCAAAAAGTTAGAAATTAATAATACTAAGCACATATTTAATAAAATCACATTTTTAATATCAATATGCAAATTAGCCTTCCCGTTCACACTGCAAACCGCTATTTTTTGTATATATAAATACAATAGCATGTTATTAGTATGTAGATATGGACAACACTAATAAAAAGGGTGAAGCAATTTTATTAATAATTGAGGTTTAAATTTAAATATAAACAAAATCATGAAGAATGTGATGAAAATAAGTAAAAATAAATGTTAATTGTGACTCGATTAGTAATATAGTTTCGGTTACAGACAGAAAAATACACAAATCTCCATTATAATAAGAAGATATGCATAAAATGTTTCATATATATATATATATATATATATATATATCTGTGTGTGTGTGTGGTAAAATACGGAAATAAATCCCACGTTATATAGCAATTAAAAATAAACACAGTATTCGAAAAGATAAATCTTTTTTTAGATGTCAAAATAGACGTTAAAACGTTTTAATTTTTAAAAAGGTTTCATCAGAAGATTACAATTTTGAATCTAAAATGAAATTATCTTTTGGAATAATTTGTTTATATATATATATATATATATATATATATATATATAATATATATATATATTTAGTATCATTCGGAATATTTGGAATATTGTTCACATATTTATTGTTATCTATACAACATTTCGGCCTTATTTACGCATTTCTTGTCAAACTCAGTAGACTTCTTGAACTCGGAATAGTTGTCATCTTCTGCTGAAAATGACTACTATTCCGGGTCTTGAAGAAAGGATGTCACTATCCTGAAAATTTAGCACTACGTCTAAATAAAAGAAACTAAAAAAAACAAAAACTACCGAGTTTTCTGATATTTATTGCTAGAATAACATATAAATAATCCAAGGGAGATAACCCATAATCTATAACTAAAAAAAACCCCAAATATATTCCCTAAGTTTCACCAAGATTGATCTTCAGAATAACTCTGATTGAAACAGATTTGAACAAGCAGGTGTAAACAAACAAACAACAACAACAACAAAAACAAAAACATTAAAGAAGGAACACAACAACACGCGTTTTGGGTTTTAACTGCAGTGACGTTATTTACCTTTGTGCCAACACACGTTTAAAATTCTAGATATTTGATTTAATAATTCTTTAGAATTGAGATAAGAAGCAATAGCTAATTTTTCTTCCATACAGAGAAGGCAGAATTTTTCACCCATTTAATAATTACGGGTTCATTTAATAATGCCCCACTTTATAATAGGGTCGGTTTAGCTCAGACTATCCAACTAGGAACCACAAGGTTCCCGGTTCGATACTGACCCTACCCAACTCAGCATATGAGTAGGGCATGGACCTGTGCGGTAAAGTGAGGAGCTGATGGTAGGTGCGGAGCTCCACCTTCGACGCAAAACAATCTATTTGTTCTTAATCGTACAACCGTTATAATCTTGCGACATCCTCTGGTTAAAAATAAGACCGTCCAAATCGTCCAAGATAGAATGCAAAAATTTAGATCCTGATGTTGCTTATCCACAGAATCTTTTTTTTTTCTATGAGTGTCGTCACCTCAGCTAAATAATGGACCATTCTGTTTTATTATAAAGAAAGAAAGAGAAAGAAAATGACATGCTACAGAGAAAAATATAATCAGAAAGAAAGAAAGAAAGAAAGAGAATAGGAGAAAGATAGACAGTAAGAGGATGAGCGCGTGAAAGCGATAACGCTAATCTGTTTCAATCGAATATAATG
>CM042146.1:32857052-32887052 GCA_023376005.1 Doryteuthis pealeii | reverse complement strand
ATTTTGATTCTGAGGAGGTTGATATTTCTTTTTATATTTGTCTCAAACGATTTACAGCTGAACAGCGTCGGCTTCGGGAGGCTGGACTAATTAATCAGGTGATTCCAAAGGCACCCCCACCATGTAACACCTGGCCCCATGATTGAAAGGAAAAAAGTTGAGTTTATTGTTCGGTGCCTGAGGCGCCCCAATAGGGGACCCACGCATTTTTTGCAATAGCCATCGCATGAGCTTCTGTTTGTGTGTCGCTTCCAACGTTAAAAAGACCTTGTGTCACATCCTTATCTGGTGGGAGGTTGAGATGTATACATACAGTTGAGCAGACACATTATACCCTTCCTAGTATCAACCGAAAAATAGTATTTTGCATCTTATCAATATTATTTAAGTATTTATTTCCTTTTCTACCATGAACCCTGAAATCTTACACCCACTGATCAAATTTTATTAAACCGATTATTTAAGGTCACATTTTTGTTTAAGTCGAAAAGTAGTAACATAATGAGCATCAGTAAAAAAGCAAAATAATATTACACATGTAATTTATTTTTGATACATTTAAAATATTTTTTTCGGTCAATTTCGATCAAGATGCCTGCTAAGACGCTACTTAAAATCCATTTTTACAAAATAAATTGTAACTTTTGCGATTGAAAAAAAATCATTCTGGATTGTCCAATTAGACACATAGCCTAGTAGATAAAGGAGTTAGGTTAAGACAGTTCTAAATGACAGTTATAAATTTGGTTGATTCGTTGGTTGGTTGGACTCACGGCATGTCAAACACAGTGGGTCATTTTATACCAAAGGCGTTTTATTTTATTAATTCTTTAAACACATTTTTAGAACTCAATATTTCTATTTAACCCTAAGATGGAACCTAACCGGGTCAGAGTGGACTGGGAGAAATGGTGACGAAGGGCTACTCCATATTCGTCAGATATCCAGGATTGGAACTTCACTATCAGATAGAGTTTAACGTCATATCCAGGAAAACAAAACCCCCAGCCACCGCCTTCTAGCACATATATGATAAAAATGGTTGGGGCTTTCCACGAGGGCAATATGATTGGGACAATCATATAGATGCTAGGGAGTGACGTGACCAACTGATTAATCGGAGGGAGTCTCTCTGACCGCCTGTCTAACCTAAGTAAGTATCTAAATGGTGTGTTACATGTCATGGACTACTCATCAACCAGGATTCCATCCTTAAGCAATACTGGTCGCCACCCAGGGCCAACAGGTAGCACCACTGGAGGCGTCTTACCCCTCATCAGAGGTGCAGCCGGTGTATTTATTTAAGTATTTATTTCCTTTTCTACTATGAACCCTGAAATCTTACACTCACTGATAAAATTTAGTATCTAAATTTGGTTGATTCGTTGTTTGGTTGGATTAACGGCATGTCAAACACAGTGGGTCATTTTATACCGAAGGCGTTTTATTTTATTAATTCTTGACGGTTACTAAATTTTAAACACATTTTTAGAACTCAATATTTCAATTTAACCCAAAGTATATGTAACAGTATAAAACATATTAGTTTGGAATATAGATATAACTTACTTTAGATCATTTAAAAAATACTTGGGTGAGTCAAAAGTTTTGCAATATTTTGGTATGTGTTAGTTTGCAGCCGAGAGAGTGATGAGTAATTATAAGTTTTAAGCTTCAGGAGATAAATGAATAAATCTATAAGTCATGTGTCTGATACAATTCATTCAAGTATTCATCTTTGTTTAATAAAAGTAAATTCTTAACAATAAGGCAGTCAAAATTTTAAAATCAAACAATTCATTTTCCTATATGATTTGCCAATATGTTACACAGTTCAATTCCTTTCTGCCAAATCTAAAATCAAAATAAACCAAATTAAAAAAATGTTTAGTTTTGGGGGTAAAAATACAGGGCCAAAGTGGAATGTTGCGTGTCATTGACTGCTCAGCCACCAGGGTTCCATCCTTAAGCATCACGGATCGCCCTCTATGTCTAACAGGTGGCACCTCCGGGTTGGGCTCTTACCCCCCTGCAGAGGTGCAGTTGGTGTATTCTAAAGCCCCAGCAAGACAGGGCTGATTTGAATTTTGAAAGCCAACACTTGAACTTAATTTCAGTTTCAGATACTCATTTCAATTTCGTCTTCCTTAAGAAACTAATTTAAAAACGAACGCTTCAGCGCCATACATTCGACATTTGTAGCGAAATATAATTTGCGTTTCTGAAAATCATATTTGTTTACGCTTTCATTCTTCTGTTTGCGCATGCGTTCGCGCACGCGCGTCCGTGTTTGTGGTGAATGACGGCGGCGACGGCGAACTCGGAAGAAGGTTTGAGGGCGACGATTGTCAACGATCGAACATATCGGACTCTTTTGCAAGGTTTCCCGAACCTTCTCACCAATACGGTTTCTCTCTCCCCGCAAGCTTATCTCACCTTTAAGCTGAAGTGCTTGCTTTTACGTCGAATCATTAGCGCTTATTAAATGGCCTTTGCCAAATGATTAAATTAATGCGCGTATTCATAACCGCCATGGCCACCGCCGACACAATACGCACAGGCAAGTAGTGCATCGTAGATATGCATCTTCGCAGATTGGAATTCCATTAGAGGCAACTTGTGTAACTCGATTAGAATAATTCGGTCCAGTATTGTTGTCACTTTTGTCGAATATTAACTGCAAACTGTCGTTTCGTTAAATATGATTTGTGTTCGTGAAATATTCGTCGCCATTATTCGTCTCTCAACATCATAACACAATACTTTATTTGTTATGGACTCTCTTAAACAGAATGTGGGCTGTATTAATTTATACTATAAATATATATTTGTCTTTAAACACAAACACACACGCGCACTCACACATAAATATCTAAACACACACACACACACACACACACACACACACACACATATATATATTTACATACACGCATATATATACTGTATATATACATATATATATGTATGTATATATATATATGTGTATGTATATATATATATAGGTATATATAAGGAAGAAATGGAAGTGAATCCGACAGTATGTAATTTTAAAAAGATTAAAAAAACTAACAAAAAAACAAACACACACACACAAGTTTCATTAATGGGTAATGTTTATTAAGCCAAAGCTACAACGTTTCGGATGTTTAATAAACCATCATCCGGATCTTCGTCTGTTTAAGTATATATATATTTACCAACCCCTCTGCACGAGCAGGATGCGACAAAAGGTCAATTTCTTAAGCGGAGTTTAACAGGTTTGAATTCAGAGTTTTTCCTTCTCCTAGACTGGTTGCCTAATCAAGGTTAAAGAGTCCAGTCTGCCCTACTATTTACCCATAGCTGGAGGGAGAGTAGGATTCATACCTTTCCCAAGGGTATTAGCGCTATGTCAAATGCCAACAGCTTCGTCCAGGAATTGAACTCGCGTTGACGAGTCCATTTCCTACGACTCTAACCATTAGACCACGCGCCCCGTCTGTTTAAGTATATGCGTATATATACAGAGCATATTCATTAAAACTTAACGGTATAAAACATCTTTTTCGTGACTGTATATCTGCATACACACTAATATATATATATACATACATACATTTTAATATATATATATATATATATATATATATATATATATATATATGTATATGAGTCTATTTATATATAAATATATATGTATATATATATGATATATTATTTAAACTAGCAAGAATATGCACCCTCCGGGCGCAAGTATTTATGTTTTACTGTAATGAAATATAGTAAATTAGAAAGACTAATGAAACTAAATAAGAATGAAGATAAAATGATTTGAAACAGTGTGTGTGTGTGGGGGGTATAATCGAAAAATAGCACAACTTTAAAACTAACTCTTCCATCATTTTCCATCACTCCTGTCTTTCATTGCTAAATTTTCCTAATTTAACTATTTAGTTAATTTAGAAACTAAAGAATAAAATCAAAGTTATTCTTTCTTGTTAACAGATTTCTTTTAAGATTTATTGAAGAGATTTTTGGTCATATTCATTAAAATAAAACAAGATAATTAGAAATCACTAATACAAAGTCCATATTTATCAAAATCAAACTTTTAATATCAATATGCAAATTAGCCTTCCTGTTCACACTGTAAACCGCTATTTTGTTGTATATATAAATACAATTGCATGTTATTAGTATGTAGATATGGTCAACCGTATTAATAATGGAAAACAATTTTATTAATAATTGAGGTTTAAATAAAAATAAAATCATGGAGAATGTGACATAAATACCTAATTGAATATTGACTTGAGTAGTAATATAGTTTCGGTTACAGAGACAAGAACACAAAATCTCCATTATAATAAGAGATATAGATATATATGTATATGTATATATATAAATGTACATATGTATATATATAAATATATATGATATATTATATAAATATATATATATATATGTGTGTGTGTGTGTATATATATGATATATAATATGGGGAAATAATTTTTTGCTTGTTTTGAAGCATGAAGGAGTGAGTGAAATAAATCGAAAACCGAGTTGAATATCATGTTCTAAATTCCATTTATTTGCCGATACTTCGAGAAGCTACATTCCTCTTCTTTAAAGGTTTGTATTAGATATTAGTGTCTCATAATAGTTCCAAAAATCATTTTCCCATAAACATACAATATATGCATACAATACATATATCGTCGAAACACGGTGTCTGTAGATGAATTATATATATATATTATATATATATATATATATATATATATGATGGCAGCAAACTCGTGTTCAAGTATTGCCATTGCTTGATAAAAAAATAATAACAAAAGTTTAACAGTTCAAAGAATATAATGGTGAGCTTCAAAAAGTTCAACAATGAGCTGCACGAAAGTGTCTCTTTAGTCCAGCCAAAGTCTTGCACATCTTCCCACATTTACAGGTATTTCCAGGGAGCACAGGGTATTTTATTAGTCCATCCCGCCAATGCACAGATTGGTGACTGATCAGACCAGCATTGCTCATACATAGCCTTCCACACTGGTCACATAGTAGACCGATTTGAAGCCCTTGGTTGTCTACTTTTCTATCTTGCGAATATCTCGTTTCAACTGCTCATGCTGTATACGGTTGGTCTCAAACTTTTTTGTGCCCTCCTGTAAAGCTGTTCTCCACTGCCCACGGTCCAGAGCCTTACTCTCCCAGGTCTTCTCATCGATGTTACATTCTTTCAAGGTCGACCTCAGGCAATCCTTGTATCTCATCTTGGGCCCTTGAGCCAAACGCTTTCTGTTTACAAGTTCCCCATAGAACAGTTGTTTAGGAAGTCGCCCATCGTTCATCTTTACCAAATCCCCACTCCATCTCAATCTATGTTTGATTATGAGAGATTATATACTTTGACATTTGTCTCGCTCCAGAACCTCAATGTCACTGACGTACATTTGCCAGCGCACCCCTAATATTTGTCGTATGCATTGCTGGTGAAAGCGCTCGGGACGTTTAATATGTTTCTTGTACGTAGTCCACATATACCTTGACTTTTGTTGCAACTGAAATACCACGGCAAATCCACAACCTTCTGTTTAATTTCCAAAGGCATCACTTGCCTTGTTGATCCGAAAGCAGATCTCATCATCAAGGGTACCAGTCATGTTTAGCGTGCTACCTAGGTACACAAACTTATTTACAACTGCTAACTTCTGCCCATAGACATAGATAGGCGTTTCATAGTATGATTCACCTGGTGCCGGTTGATACATAAGGAACAGTCTTTTTTCAGACTAATTGTAATTCCAAATGAACTGCAAGCAGCTTCAAAGGCGTCCATGAGGCGTTGCATATCAGTCCGTGTATGAGCAACACAATCACAATCATCTGCATAGAGTAAGTCGCAAACAGCATTGGTAAATACCTTGGTGTGTGCACTAAGACGTCTGGTTTGGTTGGTTGGTTTATTAATTTTAACGGCATATCAACCCGTCCAGGGTTATATCATGCCTAGCGGTTCTAAGACGTCTGATGTTGAAAAGCTTCCCAGTATTTCTATACCGAATATATACACCATCGGAACAATCCTTGAATGCCATTCTAAACACCATGGCGAAGTACAAAGCAAAAAGTGTGGGTGGTGTAATATTCCCTTGTTTAACACCGTTTTCCACTGAAATAGGATCTGCCAGTTTCCCTCCAATGTTGACCACAGCTTCCATATCATCATGAAAGAGCTTTAGAATAGATATGAACTTGTCAGGACAACCAAGCTTTTTAAGAATCTCCCAAAGGGCTTTTCTATTTACTGTATTAAATGCCTTTGTTAAATCAATGAACACTTGATATAATCTCATGCGCTGTTCTACACATTTCTCTCAGAAAGGTGTACAAAACCTTGGTGTTGTTGGTGTTGTAGGCAAGATGTATTTCATCGGCCTTCTTTACTCCACCATGTAGCCTGCATGTTTCATAGCTTCCTCTGCACCTCTCTTTTGATTGCCTCCCCCCATATATATAATATATATATATATATATATATATTATATATATATATATATATATATATGGACTCGTCACCCCATGTTCAAAACCAGGACGTGGTAATTACATTTCACTTAGCGCTAATACCCTTGGGAAAGGTATGAATCCTACTCTCCTTCCAGCTATGGGTAAATAGTAGGGCAGACTGGGCTATTTTAACCTTGGTTAGTCAACCGGGCTAGGAGAAGGAAAACTCTGAATTCAAACCCGTTGAACTCCACTTAAGAAATTTACCTTGTGTCACTTCCTGCTCGTGCGGAGGGGTTGGCATATATATATATATATATATATATATATATATATATTATATATATATATATAAAGTGTGTCATAAAAGTATCGAGATTGAAGCTGTATTTATCAAGAATAAATGAACAATGAATGGAACGTTAATTTTTCAGAATACAAGGCGTGTCAAAAAGTACAAAGAATCTCGATACATTTTTGACAAACCTTGTATATATATATGTATATATATATATATATGAGGAAGAGTAAATGCATCCACATTTTCACCATTAAACAAAAAGGACATGAATATAGTAAGACAGATAAATACACATATTCACTTGTTTAGTATATATATATAATATATATTATATATATATATATATATATATGTCCATATTATATATATATATATATATAATATATATATATATTAATAAAGAATCGAGAAATGGAAGATTATCTATACTAGCAAGCATATATACCCTTCGCCGGGCGACTTACGTAATCAGATTTGAACGCATATATAAAAATTACATTTATTTTGATTATATTTCAATTAGTTTCTATATAAAATAATTTATAGGATTGATTTTATTGTAATGGAATATTCCACATTTTCTCTAACCTGTGGTCTGACTATATATATAGTGACCACGGCTTTATACTGGTCTGGCTTCGAGGATTAGTAGCGTGCCTCACTATTCCTTGTCTGTCTTATTGTATCTGCAATAAAACCCTTGATTCTTCCACTTGACTACAACCTTGTCTGATTGTATTCCCTTTAAGACACAACAGATTTTAATACACTGGAGAATAAAACAATGATATTAGAGATCAATAACACCAAGTAATTATTCATTAAAACTGGTTTTGTTAAAAACGAAGTATGTAAATTAACCATATATTATGTAAACGTTTATTTCGTTCTGATATACAAGACACATTGCAGGATTTCAAAATCTCTAATAACATGAGCAACTTTTGAGGCAAATTCAACTAAGATCTTCATAGACCTTTATAAATGATATTTATTTTATGTATTAATGATTTTGACAATAAATTAGATACTTATTGGTAAATTTATCAAGGGTATTGTGACGTAAGCATTGGCGTAGTTTCGGTTATAGACAGGCACCAAAGCTCCATTATAATAAGATATGATTCATAGAAAGAAGAAGAAGAAGAAGAAGAAGAAGAAGAAGAAGAAGAAGAAGAAGTGAAATATGTGTTGAGACAGTAAATAGATTGATAAACTTAGGCAATTCCTAAGAACAAAATAAATGAGAAGAAGAAGAAGAAGAAAAAGAAGAAGAAGAAGAGTTGATGCTGAAGAAGAAGATGAAGAAGAAGAAGAAGAAGAAGTGAAAATAATCTTAAATGTTTGGAGACTGTAAATAGATTGATAAACAAAAGATAGCCTGTAAGAAACGGTTTGGGCCATTGTCAGTGTCAAAGAGAGGGCGCGCGAGTGAAAGATAGAAATAGGGAGAAAAGAAAAGCAGGAGAGAGAGAGAGAGAGAGAGAGAGAGAGAGAAGAGAGAGAGAGAGAGAGAGAGAGAGAAGGGAGGGAGAGATAGAAAGAGAATGTATGAGAAGTAAAATAAGAGTGAAGAAAAAAAAGAATCAATTCGTGAAATCTGGACACACACACACACACACACACACACACACATATTATATATATATATATATATACATAAACACACACTGGTGAAAAAAAATGAACACACGTGCTCGTGCATGAACAACACAAAGTCATAACTTCACACACACACACACACACAAACACAAAGATACATACATACATATACACACATGTATATACAGATACATGTACAGAAGCATAAACACACATGCGTACACACGTGCACATGCATAAAAAACACATTTGTGCACATGCATTAACACTCATACA
This sequence comes from Doryteuthis pealeii, assembly GCA_023376005.1. Lineage (NCBI taxonomy): Eukaryota > Metazoa > Mollusca > Cephalopoda > Myopsida > Loliginidae > Doryteuthis > Doryteuthis pealeii. The sequence goes on along the minus strand of CM042146.1, from coordinate 32,878,378 downwards.
CACACACATACAGACACACAGGTGCGCACGCATAAACATACACATTCACATATACGCAGAACATCGCACAGACATACACACACTCACACATACATACACACATAACAACGTGATTGCACAATGATATCAATTCATCAATTCACAGATTGATATTAGATAGATAGAAACAGAGATAGATATAGAAACATGCATACATAAACACACACACACACACACACACACACACACAGCACACACACAGACACATAAAAATAGCGGGAAATACATATATGTACACACCTGATATCTCTCTATCTATCTCAGACACCAGTCAACTTCTCACCCTACCTCTATCCCCTAATTATTCCTCCCCCTCTTTCTCCTTCTCTCTCTTTCTCTTTTTATATATATATATATATATATATATATATATATATATATATGTTCACATATTCCTTCTCTCTATCTCAAAAATATGACAGCCTCTCACCCTCCTCTGTCCCTGTCCTCCCTCCCCTATCTCTCCTTCTCCCCTCTCTCTCTCTCTCTCTCTCTCTATATATATATATATATATATATATATATACATATAAATACATATGTTCACATATGCCTTCTCTCTGTCTGTCTAAAAAATTTGTTTGCCTCACCCCTCCACTTCACCTATTCTCTCTCTCGACCTCTCTTTCTCTCTCTCTCTCTCTCTCTCTCTCTCTCTCTCTCTCTCTAATATATATATATATATATATATATATATATGTGAACTAATGTACACATACATAACTTTTCACATTCAGTCTGATTGAATTCAATATAAATATCTGACCACTTGAGTGGAAGAAGAATCATTACCGACGGCCAGTATTGAGGCTGGTCCACTCCTTATTGTACTCTTTCGTTTGCTGTGTGTTGGTTTAATTATTGTCTGCACCCAGTTATGCAGTAAAACCAACTTTTAGTAGTTGGGGAAAAAAACGCTAGGGTCATTTACCTTTCACACCACTCACAACCCATTATTGTGGAATGTTGCTTTTCGGGTGACGCAAGCCATAGAATTCGAGTTCTGTGTTGTTTTAAGGAATGGTATGCACCCTTCTTCAGGGTGGGGCATTTCGTTCCATTTCATTCTGTGAAAAGATTCCGCGTTTTTCTATAAACCATGCCAAGGGCAATGAATTCGTATCAAAATAAACGTCAAAGTTTTGTTTGTTTAAGCGCCTCCTCTGGTGTTTTCTCTATGATTTTTCAAAAAAAAAAAAAAAAAAAAAAGAAAAAAAAGAAAAAGAAAAGAAAAAATAATAATTTGCGACCTGTGAGTTTTGTATATTTGTATTCGATCTAAAGCCACAGCAGTCCATCGACCTCCTGAAGATCACTAAAGACAGAAACGTAAGAATCTTTGCTTCAATATCGTAGGCAGCCCTGTCGGCTGGGGCTTTAGAATATACCGACTGCACCTCTGCAGAGGGGTAAAATTCCTCCAATGGATCTACCTGTTGATCGTGGGTGGCGACCCGTGATGCTTAAGGATTGAATCCTGGTGGCTGAGCATTCAAGACATGCAGTACCCCACCTTGGTCCTTACTTAGCTAGACGGAATGTCGTAGAGGCCCCCTACGATCAATCGACTGGTCACATCAATCCCTAGTACCTATTTGATTGTCCCAACCCTATTGCCCTTAGAGGAAACCCCCAAGCCTTTTCTTTCTCATATATGTGCTAGAAGGCAGTATTTTGGGTTTGACGTTAAACTCTATCTGATGGTGAGATCCCAGTTCTGAAGCTCTGGAGAATGTGGAGTACCCCTTCATCACCATTACTCTTTAGTCTACTCTGACCCAGAGTAGTGGTACCTGGTATTCAGCATCCGGGCAGAGCTGGTCAATGTACGTCTTTGCTGGACGGCTCACACTGTAGTCATATCAGTGCTACCCTACGGCTGCACCACTTGGACTCAAACAAAGCGCCTATCTACGGATTAAATGGAAGAAAAAATGATTTTAAAAATGTATTTAAAAATAAATTGTGTAGTTGTTTCTTAACACATTTCCAACCAAATTTCCCCCTTAGCTGTACCAAATTTTCTTGTCATCTTTTACTTGTACGGTGGGATATTTCAAAGTTCACCATCTATTCACCTCAGAATTTATTCTATTAAAATAAAATCCTATTATCCTTATATTTCAGCGTAAACAAGTGACAATGCGAGAGCTATTGCCAGCGGTTTACGGTAGGATCTTAGTAGTGGGAAACCCACTGTGAGCGTCTTAAAGTAGACAAAGATCTTAGAGTACTGTTTTTGCACACGGTCCTAATACGAATCATTTTTAAACAGATCTAGTTGACCTAAAGATGGGACCCTAACAGGTACTACCGCTCTGGGTCAGAGTGGACCTGGGAGTAATGGCTCTGACGCCCCGAATCTCTAGAAATTCTATTCGGGAAGGAATAAAGGATTATATCCTACCTGTCAGCTGGGGCTGTAGAATATCTCAACTACATCTCTGCAGAGAATAAGACCCCTCCCCCACGGATCCACCTGTTTTCCATGGGTGGTGACCGTAATGCCCTTGGACAAGATTGTGGTGGCCGACCTGTCTGTGAATCAGGTAGTAAGTGGTGCCCTGACATGCAACACCCTACTTAAGCCCTTAGTTGGGTTATACAGTCGATCAGAGAGGCTCCATCTGACCAATCAGCTGTTCATGTCAAGCCCTAGCAAGTATATGATTGTCCCGACCGTATACTTTAAGATGCTCATGGCTCAAAACCACTCCATTTTATCATATAGGTGCTAGAAGGCGGGAGCTGAAGACCAACCATCAGTATTGATCAATACACTGAATGAAAATTATTTCATAAGCAAATATATATAAAAACAATATTTATGATTAAATAACCCACAAAGGTTGAAATGCCATTAAACCAAACAACCAGCCAGCCAACCAACCAACCAAAGACTCTATAGGTTGTTAGCCCTGAAAAATCCACCGCCCAGGATTTAGTGTCTGCTCGGAGTTGATAAATGTAAGTTTCTGCTGGTCGGTCTACACTGGTATGTCCATGTGTATATGTTCATGCATATATATATATATATATATATATATATATATATATATATATATATATATATTGGGAATTTTGAAGATTTCAAATAGTATTCAATGCAATCGTAGATCCCACAAAATCATCCTTCAACTATTGTATTCGAAATTGCTGTGTTCTCCAAGTTAAAGCGTTTGAGTTTAATTGCTCTAATAAAAGTTTCGTTTCAGCATGCGTGTTTTTACTACATTACGGCTATATATATATATATTATATATATATATATATATATATATAAATTTTGATGACTATAGGTAGAAAATAACAATGTATTAGCAGGTCCTGTGGATATACCACAGTATGATGATATAATTATGTCAACGTTCGATATGTTTACTTATGTAAAAAGTATAATAATCTTCATCTAACTCTCACACTCATTTTTCTTTCTTTGCTTCTTTTCATATTTTCCTTCAGTTTGATTGAAAGTGATTAGCATTATCGATTCCGAGTGCTCATTCCCTCTCTCTCTATCTTTTCCCTAATCTCATTCTTTCTTTCTCTCTTTCTTTCTTTCTTATTTTATTTTTGCTGTGTAGCATATCCCCTTTCCTTTCTTTCTTTATGATAAAACAGAATGGTCCATTATTTGGCTGAGGTGACGACGCTCATGAGAAATAAGAAATAAGAATTCGGTGGATAAGCAGCACCGGATAATCCCGACTTACATCTTGGGCGATTTGGACGGTCTCATTTTTAACTACAGGGTGTTGCATGAGGATAACGGCTGTGCAATTAAGGAGAATGAATATTGATATATAGATTTCATAGAGTTCATTAGATTCCATGTGTATCAATGTTTAAAAGGGAGGAATCGATAAACAGGCTTATACTTACAAATAAATAAGGAAGCGCGTGGTGTAATGGTTAAAGTCATGGGAAATGGACTCGTCATCCCGAGTTCAAATCCTGGACGTGGTAATTGCATTTCACTTAACGCTAATACCCTTGGGAAAGGTATGAATCCTACTCTCCCTCCAGCTATGAGTAAATAGTAGGGCAGTCTGGGCTCTTTAACCTTGGTTAGGCAACCGGTCTAGGAGAAGGAAAACTCTGAATTCAAACTCCGCCTTAGAAATTGACATTGTGTCGCATCCTGCTCGTGCGGAGGGGTTGGTAAATATATATCCTTACAAATAAACACCTTTTATATTTATTAGTACCAGAAGAAATAATTAGTACATTATACTCACCATCCGAAAATCCGGCCTCTGATAAAATTAAACGAGGATTCTTCCGTAGCCGTGTCTATTGTACAGCAGACTCACTTATATTTTAACGACACGCTTGGGGATGAAACTAGAAAGTTCTCTTTATTTCTTTATAATAAAAACAGAATGGCCCATTACTGAGCTGAGGCGACGACACCAATAAGAAATAAGAATTCGGTAGATAAGCAACACCAGATAATCAGAATTCACATTTTTGCATTTCATCTCGGACAATTTGGACGGTCACATTTTTAACCAAAGTGTGTTGCAAGATGATAGCGGTCGAACGATTAAGGAACATGAGTATTGATATAATAATAATAATAATAATAATAATAATAATAATAATAATAATATAATAATAATAAGTACAAGCTATTAGAATATATAACCAGGATATAGGGATGGAATTCGGTATTGAAAAATGTGCTATGCTAGTAATAAAACGGGATGAAAGAAAAATAATGGACGGAATACAACTGCCAAATCAGGACACTATAAAATCACTTGATGAAAAGTTACAAATACTTTAGAAGCGGACAATATCAAGCAAGCAGAAATGAAAGGAAAAGTTAAAAAAGAATACCTCAGGAGAACAAGAAAACTCCTAAAAACCAAACTCAACAGCAGAAATCTGATCAAAGGAATTAATACCTGGACTGTCCCCATTATAAGATATTCTGGGCCATTCTTAAAATGGGCAAAAGAAGAACTCAGACAAATTGACCAAAGGACTAGAAAATTAATGAACATGCACAAGGCTCTACATCCTAGAGACGATAGAGATAGACTATATGTGTCAATAAAGGAAGTAGGAAGAGGTATTGCCAACATAGAGGACTGTATAGAGGCCACAATCCAACAACTCAAAGACTACACAAAAAAGAGCAAAGACAGATTACTTATGACAGCCAACAAAAGTAGATGTGATATATGGAGAAATAGAAAAACAACAAAAACTAAAAAACAAAAATGGGAAGAAAATCAATTATGGACACTTCAAACGACAAATCAGAGAGGTTGCACATGAAAAAATTTGGACATGGTTAAGAAAAGGAAACCTCAAAAGAGAAACTGAATCACTAATAATTACTGGACAGAATAATGACATAAGGACAAACTATATCAAAGCAAAAATCGATAAGACCCAACAAAATAGTAAATGTAGACAATGCGGTGACAGAGATGAGACTGTAAACCATGTACTATGCGAATGTAGCAAACTAGCGTGAGTACAAAACTAGCGTGAGTACAAAACTAGACACGACTGGGTTGGGAAGGTGATCCACTGGAAATTATGCAAAAAAATAAAATTTTGACTATACAACAAAATGGTATATGCATAAACTAGAATATGTTCTTGAGAACGAAACGCATAAAATTCTCTGGGACTTTGAGATAAAAACTGATCACCTTATCCCAGCAAGAAGACCAGACCTAGTGTTGATTAACAAAAAAGAAAGAACTTGTCAACTGGTGGATTTTTCAGTTCCAGCAGATCACAGGGTGAAGCTAAATGAAAATGAAAAAATGGACAAATACCTGGACCTTGCCAGAGAACTGAAAAAGTTATGGAATATGAAAGTCAAAGTGATACCAATTGTAGCACTTGGATCGGTTCCAAAAAGATTGGAAAAAAGTTTGGAAAATCTGGAAATCAGAGGGAGAATCGAGACCATCCAGAATACTGCACTGCTGCAATCAGCCAGAATACTCAGAAGAGTCCTGGAGACCTGAGGAGACTTGTTGCCACTCAGACTCCAGTGAAAAACTCAAAAGGAGTGAAATAGATTTTGAGATACAGATGGATCACCTAATACCGGCTAGGAAACCAGACCTAGTATTAAAAAGAAGATACCTTGTCAACTTGTGGATTTTGCCATTCTGACAAAAAAACAAAAAAAAAACAAAACAAAAAAAAACAAATAAAAAGATAGTCAAATACTTGGACCTGGACAGAGAACTGAGAAAACTGTGGAATATGAAGGTAAAGATGGTACCAATTATAATTGGTCCCCTTGGAACAGCCCCCAATGGTCTAGAAAAGAGTCTGAATTTGAATTGGAGTTTAGAGGAAGAATTGGGACCATCAAAACTACGACATTGTTAAAATAGGCTAGAATACTCAGCAGAGTCTTGGAGACCTGAAAAGACTTGCTGTCACTCAGCCTCAAATGAACCACAAACTTAGGCGGGTGGGAAAACCTCTCATAGTTGTTATTAGGGTTGTTGTTGTTGTCATTGCTGGTGGAAGTGTGATTAATTTCTTGTTCTATTCGATTCTTTTTATAGTCATTAATTGATATCCAGCAGCAAACCAATAAACTAAACCGACAGAAAAAAAATTGAAATAGAATAAATAACCCCCCCCGCAAAAAAAGCCCCAAACAACAAATAATTCTAAGCAATAAACAATAAGAACACTAAAAAAAAGAAAACAGCAAAAAAAAACCCCAAAAAACAAACAAAAAAACAATGCCCCCCCCTACTACGACGCCTGGCCTAAAAATTGAGAAATGATTACCCTTGTCCATCTTGACAGCTTAACACTATCCCTCATCCTGTTTTTCTTTTCATTTTCGCAATCCTTGTTGATCCTGTCGGCAAACAGGAATTAATCCGTCTCAATCCATATCAGAGACGATCAGAAAAGCCTTAAGGCAAGAGAAGAAAGCGCTAAGGATTAGGAATCACGGGCTGAGTATGAGGGACAGGGGAGACAGAAATGAAAAAATAAGGAGAGTTTAATGACAAAGAGGGGCGGGTCTGGCTGAATCGGATTGGGGGGGGCATTGGGGCGGGGGTGACGGGACTTGCGGGGTGATGGGCTATCAGTTGCTCTTTCTTATTCCCCCTTCCCTCTTTTTCTCGTTCGCTTCTGTTTTTCCCGCCAAATATTGTTTTGTTTTATGGTTGAAATATGAAACCTTATGAGGAAAGAGTCAGATTTCTTTATCTGATATTCATTCAGATTAGGAGATAGCATGAACATTTACTGAAAAAAAAACTTGAATCGTTGTATCTAAAGTTGTCGATCGTCTGGTGATAACATTTTAAACACACACACACACACACACACACACACACACACACACATATATATATATATATATATATATATATATTTTTTTTTTTAATTTTTTACTTCTAAACTCTACCGGTGTGGAAAAGCCCCAGATAACTCATTTTTTTTTTCAAAATAAAAAAAAACAACAGATTTTCAAACTGACATCTAGGGGAAAAAAAAAAAAAAAAAAAAAGAGCACATACTTACTTTCTGAAAATAATCATCAGTATTGTATGTAGAGGCCAAAAGAAAGCACTTGAGGAGTTTTCTGTTATATATGTAAAAAGTGCTCAATACTCTAAGTAGAGCATTATTATAAGGATCTATATGAATCAGACACTATCTACCTAGGTTTCACCCAAATGGTTCTTCAAACATTCGGGTGAAGCCTAGGTAGATAGTTTCTGACTCATTTAGGTCCTTATATATATATATATATATATATATATATATATATATAATAAGATAAATATATAAAGGTTTTACATATCTATTTATTAGGTGACAAAGGAACATTCACAACCATATTGGTTTCATGCGATGCAATCATCAGGTGAAGATGTTTCAAATGTCTTCTTCACCTGATGATTGCATCGCATGAAACCAATATGGTTGTGAATGTTCCTTTGTCACCTAATAAATAGATATGTAAAACCATTATATATTTATCTTATTATATCATATAACAGCTCTATTTTATATTGAGAACTCTACCAATAACACTGCCTTTGGTACACCATTCCAGCAAAAGCTGAAAGAGTGACCATCTCACACTATAGTATATATATATATATATATATATATATATATATATATATATAGTTGATTGAAGTGACAAATAAAAGTTTTAGCTTTTATTCATTTATTTGGGAACGATATTACTAGCAATGGTTTGCTGCTAAAAGTATTCATCAGGTAAACGAAATGGTTTAAAAAAACAAAACAAAAACTATATATATATATATATTAAAGAAAAGGCTTAAAAATCGGCCATTTCACAATTATAGATCTATTTCTACCCGCAGGTATCTGTGTATACCAATGAGTTTCATCAGACCACTATCTTTATTGAAAATGGTAAACAGATAAATTCATGGGAGTTTATATATACACTTTTTCTGGGGAATTTTGAAAAGGTTTAGAATCAGTTCTTCTCATCACCTTAGGGGGGGGGCTGCGTTTATAACCATGGATTAAGCGGTTGGTGGTAGTGGTCAATCTGCGTGGTTTTATTCACTCGATATATGATGCTTATGGGTGGAATCATTGCAGCTGAAAAGTCCATGACATGCAACACTCCACATTAGCCTTTACTTAGGCTAGAAAGGCCGTCGGAGACGCTCCCTCGCGTTCAGCCGGTTATTCAAGCTCTAGCACCCCTTTTATCATATGTGTGCTCGAAGGCAGTGACTGAGGGTCTTAGTGTCTGGGTATGACTTTAAACTGCAGCTTATAGTAAAGTTCCAATTTTGGAGATCTGTGGAGTATCCCTTCATCGCCATTAATACTTGGTCAACTCTAACCCGAGTGGTAGTACTGTATCAAAAATGAGTTTTAGAAAATGTTTTAAAGAATTGAGTTTTAAAAAAATTGCCGCCCTGTCAGGTGGGGCGTTAGAATGCACCGACTGCACCTCTGCAGAGGGGTAAGACTTCCCCAATGGGGCCACCTGTTGGCCGTGGGTGGTGACCCGTGATACTTAAGGATAGAGCCCAGGAGGATGCGCAGTCCATGACATGCAATACTCCACTTTGGCCCTATCTTGGGCTAGACGGGTGGTCGGAGAGGCCCCCTCCGATCAATCGGCTGGTCACGTCAAGCCCTAGGACCTATATGATTTTCCCAACCCTATTGCCCTTATGGCAAGCCCCAACCCCTTTTTATCATATGAGTGCTAGAAGGCGGTGGCTGCGGGTCTACGTCCTGGGAATGGCGTTAAACTCTATCTGATGGTGAGGTTCCAGATTTGGAGGTTTGGGGAATGTGGAGCACCCCTTCATCACCATTGCTCCGTGGTCCACTCTGACCCGGAGTGGTAGTGCCTATTAGGGTCCCATCTATGGGTTAAATAGAAAGATGTATTTATTAAAAAATTGTATTATCCCTTAAAAATTGATTTATTTCAAAACTTTATCGGCATTAAATGACTCACTGAGGTTGATATGCCGTAAAACAAAACAAACCAAACCTAAAAAAATTGATACCCAACAAGAATGAATGAAACAAACATTTTCGGCATGAAATAACCCATAAAATCCAACCAACCAACCAACCAACCAACCAACCAACCAACCAAAGCATTAAATATCAGCTAGAGAGCAAAGGAGTATATCTCCTTTTCCCTAGTGCTAGACCAGGGATATTGTTTTTGCTGAGGTGGAGCACCAAACCTATCCCACTTTACCGCAAATCTAATAGTGATGTGCCAATTCTGGATCTCTGGAGACTGTGGAGTACACCCTCATAGCCATTACTCCCAGGATCTAATCTATCCAGGGGTGATAGTACCTGTTAGGTTTTAACAGGCACTAGGTTGTGTTTAAAAATGGGTTTGAAAAAACATTGAATACCCAACAAGAATGAATAAAACAAAACGTCTTCGGCATAAAATAACTCTACAAGGTTTGACATGCCGTAAGATGCTACCTACCAACCAACCAACCGACCAACATCCCTCTCTCTTTCTCTTCATCTCTCACACTCTTACACTCTCTTATAATATCATACTCTATTTTGTAATCCTGTATTCGCTTACAAGTCGACTTTTGCAGTCTTTCAGTTCAAAATCGTTTCTCATCCTATTTATAAAGTTTTCAGTAATTATAAATTAGAAATGATTACAGAAAACCACATAATTATTAATATTGGATAGGAATACTTACAACCTTTAAACTGTGAGAAAATTATTTGTTTTAATTAGGTACATGTTAGGGTCCCATCCATGGGTTAAACATACTAAAAATGAGTTTTAAAAATGTGTTAAAAAAGTGAGTTTAAAAAATGAATGAAACAAAACGTTTTCGGCATAAATAACCCTACAGGGGTTGACATACCGTAAATCCAACCAACCACCCAAAGTATAGACGATTAAAAAATATTTAGTAATTTGTAAGGAAAAACTTTCTCAGATGACCCTCAAAGAATCCCCAAAATGGTGATGTTTAAAATAGCCAATGAGGGACGAGAATTAGAACTTTTTAATCAAAGTTCAAATGACGTCGTATTTAAAAGTTTAATTTTCTTATGTAATACTGCTTAGTCAGCTGTTGTGTCTGCAAAACACTAAAGTGAATTGTAGCGCGAATGATAAGTAGATTTTTGCAAAAGGTTTTGTCAGTATCATTTACAGTGGGCGACTTTATAAACGATATTAATGTCAGGATCGCCATAGATTTTAGCTTATCTTGATTGTTGGAGAAAAACCTGCTTACGTAGAGCATGAAGATAAAAACCGTGCCAGACTGAAAACGAAGTGATATATATTCACCATACAACAGAGACATTAATTGAACACATTGAACCAGCAAAACATTTCTTCTCAAACGGAGGAGGAGGAAGAGGAGGAGGAGAGAAAAAATTTAGACGGCCAAATTGTCGATCTGTGAATTTAAACAGCAGATCCACGCGCATGCGCACAGACACGCATGCGCACACACACACACCTCACACACATATCAGACTTAGATATTTTCAAATTCATATATTATTATTATGGAGACTAGGTGTATGTTTGTCTGTAACCGAAATTACGTCACTACTTACGTCACAATATCGTCACGACTTGCATAAGTTTATCAATGAGTATTTAGTCTATACTTAAAATCATTAATACATATAATAGATAAATCTTATTTATTAACGATGTTTTTTATGAAAATCTGAGTTTGATTTGCCTCAGAACAGCCCATGTTATTAGTGCGTTTAAATTATACAGCAAAAACTTTACGCCACACCCATCAAACATAGACTTTTTAAAAAATTCATATATTTTTGAAAGATACTAGACAACCCGTGAACCAGTTGGGTTCCCTTTTATATATCTACCCAACACTTCCACCACGACGGGCATAATGCAGCACAAGGTCATTTTAAAGTAAAGAACAGAATTCTCCTACACTGGTTACATTACCAGGGTTAAAGAACCCAATCTACTCCACTATTTACCTATAGCTGGGGGGAGAAGAGTTGGGTTCATGACTTTCCCAAGGGTAGACTGGGTTCTTTAGCTTTTGTTTGTCATCCTCTCAAGGAAACGTAAAACTCTGAATTCAATCCAGCTTTACTTTATATATATATATATATAAAATGGTCGTGGAAAATGGACTCGTCGGTTCGAGTTCAATTCCTAGACGAAGCTGTTGGCATTTCACATAGCGCTAATATCCTTGGGAAAGGTATGAATCCATATATTCTCCCTCCAGCTATGGGTTAAATAGTAGGACAAACTGGGCTCTTTAACCTTGGGTAGGTCACCAGTCTAGGAGAAGGATAACTCTGAATTCAAAATTCCTGAGGTCGGTCGTTGATTGGGTTTGTGGCAACCCTTGATGCACCAATTCTTTCCTATCGACTGTGCCTAAAAGTGTGGAATGGTCCTACACAAGCCTTCACCACTATAAACAAATCACTGTGTTGGTTGTTCACTGGATGAACACTCATGCGTCGAAAATCGACGAGAGAGTCCATATATATATGAATGTGTGTGTTTGTGTTTACTCGAGCCCTCAGGCACAAGGTCAATTTTTAAGCAGAGTAAAGCTGGTTTGAATTCAGAATTTTATGCGCATGGTGTAATGGTTAGAGTCTTAGAAATGGACTCGTCCACCAGAGTTCAAATCCTGGACAAGTCTATTTGCATTTCGAATAGCGCTAGTACCCTTGGGAAAGGTATACATCCAACTACTCTCCCTCCAGCTATGGGTAAATAGGAGGGCATACTGGGCTCTTTAACATTGGCTAGGTAACCAGACTAGAAGAAGGAAAACTTTGAATTCAAACCTGTTAAATTCCGCTTAAGAAATTGACCTTGTGTCACATCCTGCCATGGTAAAGGGACCAGTCTTCCCTACAATTTACCCGTAGCTGGAAGGAGAATAATTGGATGCATACCTTTCCCAAGGATAAATGCAAACAGCCTCGTCTAGGATTTGAACTCGCGTCGACGAGTCCATTTCCTACGACTCTAACCATTACACCACACACCTCCATCTAATACTAATAACTTATACATAATTGTATAGTTTAATAATCAATGGTTCAAATCAAATATTCATTATTACAATTATTTCATAATAATCATTTGTTTTCGCACATTTAATAGTTTCAATTATTCTTACTAGCAACAGAAAACACCCCCGGGCGTCGTATAGATTAATTTTTGAAAGACATTGCCAGAGAGGGTGGGAGTTAAAAATTCAATATCAGAGGTTTTGTATCATAAGTAAGACAAATCCTCATATTTATTAAAGGATTAAAAAAAACAAAAAAAAAACAATTTGAAATGAAAACTCAGCCCGTCCCTCTCAAATAAAATGTTGCGTGCATGTAATAATCAAACAATTATTTTGAATATTTTCCATATCAATTTTACACAAAATCGTAGTTATTTATTTATTTGTAAACTTGCTTACTCAAATTTTGGGTGTATATAGCATAAGAATATTGTGACGTAATCTGTGACGTAGAGCTATGACGTAGTTTTTGTTACAGACAGAAATACAGACAATCTCCATTATTAATAGATTTAACACCAATAATTTGCACGTAATTATACGATTTCAGGTGTCTAATAATAATCCCTAAATTTCAAGTCTTTCTGACATTAATACTTCTTTGCAGACAGTTTTATGGTTTCATGTAGTTTTATCTAATACTAATAATCTTTCAAGAGATTCATTTGAACCGTAGATGGAACCCTAACATGTACTGCTACTTTAGATCAGTGGACCTGAGAATAATAAAAAGGAATAGGCCCTCTACACTCCGCAGATCGCCAGAATTATCAGATGCTGTTTAGTGTCATGCCTAGGATACCTATGTCTTGGGAGAGGGTTTTACCTCTCTGCAGGGGAAAGAGTCAGGGCATACTAAGCCCCCCTCCTTCCCTGATAGGGCGGAATTCAATTTGAAATAGTTCGGATTTAACATATGCAGAAAAAAAATAAAAGGGACAAACTTATATGACAAAAGGAAAAAGAAAGGAGAAAAACAAACAGTGAAAATAAAGGGAATGATGATGAGGATGATGATGATGATGAAGAAGAAGAAAAAGAAGAAGAAGAAAGAAAGAATAGATTAAGGACGACAGAAAGAAAGAAAGAAAGAAAGAAAGAAAGAGTAAAAGAAGTCGAGAAAAAAGAAAAAAGAAAGGTTAAGAAAGAAGAAAGAAAAAAAAAGAAGAAAACGAAGAGGAAGAAGATAAACGAGAAGAAGATACATGAGAAGAAGAAGAAGAAGAAGAAGAAGAAGAAGAAGAAGAAGAAGAAGAAGAAGAAGAAGGTAAGTGGTCTGGAAGAAGAAGATAAACGAGAAGAAGATACATGAGAAGAAGAAGAAGGGTAGGTGGTCTGGAAGAAGAAGAAGAAGAAGAAGAAGAAGAAGAAGAAGAAGAAGAAGAAGAAGAAGAAGAGATTAAAGAAGACAGAAAGAAGAAAGAAAGAAAGAGTAAAAGAAGTCGAGAAAAAAGAAAAAAGAAAGGTTAAGAATAAAGAAAGAAAGAATAAAAGAAAAAAATGAAGAGGAAGAAGATAAATGAGAAGAAGAAGAAGAAGAAGAAGAAGAAGAAGAAGGGTAGGTGGTCTGGAAGAAGAAGAAGAAGAAGAAGAAGAAGAAGAAGAAAGAAAGAAAGAAGAGATTAAAGAAAACAGAAAGAAAGAAAGAAAGAATAAAAGAAGAAAATGAAGAGGAAGAAGATAAACGAGAAGAAGAAGAAGAAGAAGAAGAAGAAGAAGAAGAAGAAGAAGAAGAAGAAGAAGAAGAAGAAAAGCAGTTAGAGAAAATCATATGGGAAAAGTATGGATAGTTGGCCGAGTGTTTTAAACCGTCACATTCGGTGCCGGCGCGATTATATTATCGTTCATCAGAGTTATTCCCCTCTAGGGAGCTCTTCATCAAAAACCGAGTGCTAGCTCTGAGTCGACGCAATGGCCGTAATCAAGAAGGTAGTGTAGTGGGTAAAACCAGGCAGGAGCTGGGATTAAATTGAAATAATGCAAGGGGAGGGAATATCGTCATTGCTATCTTCTGCTTTTGGTCCCTCGAGAGAGCGACTTAATGTGTAAAAGTCGGACATGCTTAATCGGTTCGCTCTCTCTCTCTCTCCGCCCGCGATATGACAACGATCATTGCGAACTCAACCAACTGAGTGTAAAAGAGGGGACTGATAGGAGAGAGAGAGAGAGAGAGAGAGAGAGAGAGAGAGAGAGAGAGAGAGAGAGAGAGAGAGGGGGGGGGAAGGCGGGCGTATGTTGGACACGAGCGGAAAGTTCACTTTCCCCACGACCCTACTCTCTTTCCCCCAGTATCAATTAACACCAATCTGATGTGGGTCTCGGGAAATGGCCGGGTGGTGTCTGCGGTACCAGTTGGCGGGTTAAAAAAAAAATAAAAGAAATAAAGAAATGAAAATAAATAAATAAAGATAAAAATTAAAAAAAGAGATTTTTAGTGAAAGAAAGAGAGGAAAATATTTGATTGAGGACGGAAATAAAAAGGAATAAAAATGGAAAGAAGAAGAAGAAGAAGAAGAAGAAGAAGAAGAAGAAGAAGAAGAAGAAGACAATGATGATGATGATAATGATAATGATGATGAAACAGAACAACAACAAGAATAAGAACAAGACGGGAGACGGAATGTATCAAAGAAGAAAAAGGGTATCGAATAAGAGGAGATAAAAGAAAAATATGAAATAAGAAGAAAGAAAAAAATCAAGAAGATAAAACTAAGCTTAATAAAGAAAGAAAGAAAGAAAGAAAGAAAGAAAGAAGAAGAAGAAGAAGAAGAAGAAGAAGAAGAAGAAGAAGAAGAAGAAGAAGGATTTCAAAGAATGGCAAAAAAAGAGAATAATGAAGAGAATTAGAATTAGCAATTAGAAAAAAGGTAAACGAATAAAACAATGAAAGTAAAAATTAAGAAAGAAAGAAAGAAAGAAAGAAAGAAAGAAAGAAAGAAAAGAAGACGAAAAGGAAAAAAAAGAAGGAAAATAATGACAGAGATAAAAATTATAAACGAAGAAGAGAAATGAAGAGAATAAGAATAAACATTAAAAAGTAAGAGAATGAAAATTGATTTTGAAAGAAAGAAAGAAAGAAAGAAAGAAAGAAAAGAGGGAACAAGAATTAGAAGAAGAATGAAAATAAAGATTAATAAAGGGAATAATAATAAAAAAAAAACTATGAAGGGAATGAGAAGTCAAAATGAAGAAGAAGAAGAAGAAGAAGGAAGAAGAAGAAGAAGAAGAAGAGATGCTGGCTTCTGATGATGATGAGGCAAAAGTTATACGAACATGCAATGATAAGAATCTGAAGACCAGCGAAGAAAATGCATAAAGTGCTTCGTGCGCATGCGTGTTAAATCTAGCGCCTAGAAGTGTGAAAAATGGGAGATATGAAACGAAAAAAAGGGCGGGAGATGGGAGGAGCAAGATTCATTGGCAAAAGGAGCGAAACGATTCGCGATGCCCGCTCAACGGTTCTCTTTAAAAGTGAGGGTCGGGATTATCTCCCTTGTTGTCTCGAACTTTGTCTTGTTATTATTAGCCTTATCTCTCGTTTACAGAAACCACACATCCTTGTCTTACTCTATTAAAGGTTTTTTTGCGCGCCAAAATCCCCGCCTTGCGTGAGAAATAGACTCATCAAAGAGGCTCAAACTTTATGACACATCAGAAAGGGGGAAATTAATACAAGTAAGAATAAAACGATGAATATAAAAAGTAAACGCTTGGAATATATTTATTATCGTAGTTATATCGTTTTTATTATTAACAGTTATTATAGTAACAACAACAACAACAATATCAACAACAACAACAACAACAACAATAATAATAATAATAATAATAATAATAATAATAATAATAATAATAATAATAATAAAACCATAAACTCTGCAAATGTTGCAAACTAGCAAAACCATATACTCTGCGAATGTAGCAAACTAGCACAACGAGAATAGAAAAAGAGACACGACTGGGTTGGGAAGGTGATCCTGGGAATTATGCAAAAAATTTAATTTCGACCATACAACAAAATGGTATATGCATAAACCAGAATCTGTTCTTGAGAACGAAACGCATAAAATTCTCTGGGACTTTGAAATAAAAACGGATCACCTTATCCCAGCAAGAAGACCAGACCTAGTGTTGATAAACAGAAAAGAAAGAACTTGTCAACTGGTGGATTTTGCAGTGCCAGCAGATCACAGGGTAAAGCTAAAGGAAAATGAAAAAATGGACAAATATCTGGACCTTGCCAGAGAACTGAAAAAGTTATGGAATATGAAAGTCAAAGTGATACCAATTGTAGTTGGTGCACTTGGAACAGTCCCAAAAGGATTGGAAAAGTGTCTGCAAAGTTTGGAAATCAGAGGAAGGGTTGAAACGATTCAGAACACTGCACTGCTGCAATCTGCCAGAATACTCAGAAGAGTCCTGGAGACCTGAGGAGACTTGCTGTCACTCAGACTCCAGTGAAAGACCATCAGCTAATGTTGATGTGAAAACTCAAAAGGAGTAAATAATAATAACAATATCTGTCATAGCGAATGAGACGCATAAAATCCTTTGGGATTTTGAGATACAGACGGATCATCTAATACCGGCCATGAGACCAGACCTTGTGTTAATTAACATGAAAAAAAAAAGAAGATTTTGTCGTCCAGAGTGAAAGTGAAAGAAAATGAAAAGATAGACAAATACTTGGACTTTGCCAGAAAGCTGACGAATGAAGGTAAAGTCCGTACAAATTGTAATTGGGGCCTTTGGAACGGTTCTAAAGTCTTTGAAAGTTTTTGAAAAGTCTTGAGGAAGAATCGAGACCACCCAAACATCAGCATTGTTAAAATCAGCTAGAATACTCCGAAAAGTCCTGGAAATCTGACGAGACTTGCTATCACTCTCATGAAGTGAATAAGAATAATAATGAATTGAAAAAACAGTGGAACATGAGATACGAATGGGTCACTTAATCCCGGTCAGAAGACCAGACCATGTGTTAGTTGACAAGAAGAAAACTTTTCATCTCGTGAATTTCGCCGACCCGGTGGACTACAGATATATATATATATATATATATATATATATATATATATATATATAGAGAGAGAGAGAGAGAGAGAGAGAGAGAGAGTGAGAGAGAGAGAGAGAGAGAGAGAGAAATACCTGAACCTTGTCAGTGAACTAAAATAATATGGGACATGGGGGTGAAGGTGATGTCAATTGTAATTGGTGACCTTGCCACTGTTCTAAATTGTTTTGGGGAAAAGACTAGATAAATTGGAAATCAGAGGAAGAATCGAGACTATACAGACAAGAGCATTGTGAATTCAGAAGAGTCCTGGACATCCGAGGAAACTTGCTGTCACTCAGACTCCTGTGAATGACCACCGGTTAACGCTGAATTGAGGAAAGTAATAATTCCCGTTTGTCAGCATTCAGATGAAAATTCCCTCTAACAGCAAATACTGTAAAATTCAACTTGGCGCTACAACTCTATCCCACAGAAGATGGATACTTCAGGTAATACAATATAAAAAAATGAAACTGATTTTTAGAATTTAAACAAAAGTAAATTAGAAAAATTGATAAGATATTTATAGACTACTATCGTAATAAATATCATTTATTGTTACTAGCAAATATATGCAACCACCGGGCGCAAGAATTTAACGTTTAATATGATAAAATACTATGTTAAATTAGAAAAGCTAATGAAACTAAATAAGAATGCAGATAAAGATATTTTAAACAGAATGAGGTATAATGGAAAAATAGAACAACCGAAACTTACTCTTCCATCGCCCCCGTCTTTCATTGCTAAATTTTCTTAATTTAAATATTTAGTTAAAACAGGAAGTAAAGAATAAAATTACAGTTATTTCTTCTTGTTGGTGGATTTCTTTTCAGATTTATTCCCGAGATTTTTGCTCATATTTATTAAGATAAAACTAAATAATTAGAAATCAATAATACCAAGCATATATTTATTAAAAATCAAATTTTTAATATCAATATGCAGATTAGCCTTCCCGTTCACACTGTAAACCGCTATTTTGTTGTATATATTAATACAATTGCATGTTATTAGTATGTAAATATGGTCAAAAGTATTAATAATGTAAAACAATTTTATTAATAATTGAGGTTTAAATAGAAATAAAATCATGTGAGGTTAATAGCTAAGGGAATTGTGACTTGAGTGGTAATATAGTTTCGGTTACAGACAGAAAAAAAACCCAATTTCTATTATAATAAATTTTAGGCTGTTTTCAATATTAATTTTTGTCATTTTTTACATTATTTTCTCACAGGCGGGACCTGTGTATATACCACAGTATGATAATTTAATTATCTCAACGTTTGATAATCTTCATACAATGACTGCTATTTACACAGTAGCATTGTAACCAACAAAGCCTTCATCAGATGCTGTCTCTGGGTTCAGGCATGGTTTTGGGACCGAAGCATCATTACCACTAACCCAGAGCGCCCCAGCAGTATTTCACGATACCACCAGACTGTCGGTTTGATGTCACAATATAGGACTGCCATATCCACGCTGATGCGGTTAGAGCTTTCTCCTGAATCTTTTTTAAGGATATGATATGTTTACTTAAGAACTATTGCAAAATATTTGAATACGTAAAAAGTATAATCTTGATTTAACCCCCTCTCTCAATTTTTCTTTCTTTCCTTTTTCCTTCTTTTCATCTTTTCATTATGTTCGATTTAAGTAGATTAGCGTTATTTCTTCCGCCCGCTCACACCCTCCTATATCTTTCCCCTACGCTCTTTCTTTCTTTTTATTATATTTTTTCCTGTTTAGCATGTCCCTTTTTCTTCCATTTCTCTCTTTATAATAAAAAACGAAAATGCCCATTATTCAGCTGACACTCATAAAAATAAGAATTCAGCAAATAAGCAAAAACAGATAATCAGGATTTACATGCATCGCTCGTGAATAAGTAGATATCTTCCCGATTCGTTCGCCACGGATAGGATCTAACATAAGGTCACAAGTATGAGGCATCTAGCTAGGATAGAACTCGTTATTCAATAGCAATGGGTCTGTGAGACTAGCTTGTTAACTATTAGACAACAGTGTACACTTTTAACAATATTTATTAAAAAAGTATTTTCCTTCTAAACCAAAATTACCGGGAATTAAAAAAAAAATTCTAGCGGAATATCAAGAGCTCAGTCGGTAGAGCGTTTGGATAGGAATCGCAAGGTTACTGGATCGATACCGGCCCTCACCAAATCTGGGGGTCAGAGATTTGTGTTGTAAAGCGAGGAGCTGATTGTAGGTGTGGCGTTCCGCCTCAGATGCTAGAATAATTTCTTGGTCTAGCGCTAGTGAAAAGGGGATATACTCTCTCGCTGTGTGGCTGAAACGACATTAGGCCGTACTGACAGCTTTATTAGGTATTATTTATTACCAAACACTACTAGACTAAAACTTCCTGACAAAAACTAAAATTATAACAGCCCTGTAACCAAATATTTACCACCATGCCAGTGGGGCATACTGTATCCCCTGAAGAGATGTAAGACCACCTCCTACCTAAATGTGCCACGTTTATGACACTAGACTTCATCTGATGGTGTAGCGCCAGGAGTGTGAAGTAACTCTTAATATATATATTAGTTATCGCCTTCCTTAAAAGTACGACCGGTATCATCCTGCAACACCCTCTGGTTAAAGATGAGGCCATCCAAATCATTCAAGATCAAATGCAAAAAGTAATTCCTGATTATCTGGTGTTGCTTATGCACAGAATTCTTATTTCTTATGAGTCTCGTCACATCAGCTAGATAATGGACCATTCCGTTTTTATTATAAAGAAAGGGAAGAAAAAGGACATGTTACACAGAAAAATAGTTTAATAAAGAAATAAATAAGAAAAGGGAGCAGGGGATAGATAGAGGGAAAGGGGTGAGCGCGCGGAAGTGATAATGGTGAATCTGTTTCAATCAAACATAATGAAAAGAAGAAAAGACGGAAAGAAAGAAAAAAAGAGTGAACGAGAGAGTTAAATCAAGATTATAATACTTTTTTACATATTGAATTATTTAGTAATAGCTCTTAAGTAAACATATAAGACATTGTAATACGTTTTCATACTGTGGTATATTCACAGGTCCTGATAGTTTCTATTAATCCCTTATCAACTCTGACTGGGAGTGGTTATATCTTATTTGGGTCTTATCTGGGGGTCAAATATTTCTGTTTGAAAATTATTAGCGTTGGATATGAATAGATGAAACCATATAATTGTTGAAATGATTATTATTTGAGAGAATTATTAATGAATTGCAGGATCGGTGGATATACTACAGTATGATAATTTAATTATTACAACGTTTGATATGTTTAGTTAAGAACTATTGCGAAATAGTTCAATATGTAAAAAGTATGATAATCTTGACTAGCAGGACCTGTAGATATACAACAGTATGATAATATAATTATTACAATGTTTGATATGTTTACTTAAGAACTATTGCGAAATAGTTCAATATGTAAAAAGTATAATATTGATTTAACTCTCTCTCTCTCTCTCTCTCTCTCTCTCTCTCTCTCTCTCTTTAATAAGAATCTGACCGTCTAAGTCGTCCAAGATAAAATGCAAAAATGTAGATCCTGATTATCTGTTGTTGCTTATCCATCGAACACTTATTTCTTATTGAGTGTCGTCAAGTCAGATAAATAATGGACCATTCCGTTTTTATTATAAAGAAAGAAAG
>CM042146.1:32804552-32849552 GCA_023376005.1 Doryteuthis pealeii | reverse complement strand
TAGTTACTTAAAATTAAATAAACTTCTATTTGTATTCTATTGTTGCTCGTTCGATATCAATATTCCAGTTTTATTACATCGGCATTGCAGTCTCGGAAGACCTCAAATTTCACTTGCCATGTAGTTGTGTTCTATCACAGCGCCTTCTGTGACAATGAAGGCCAATGTTCGACAAACAGTTTTGATCACAGCTGCGATGTAAAGATGTCAGATAGTATGATCTCAAGTGCTTTAACATCACCCCTTTCCAGCTGGAAAAATTTGGCTTAGGACCGCCCTCGGTGTCGGTAGGCTCTCCGTAGCGAGCTATTCATGCCTGAAGCCACCCTGGTGAAACACCATGAAGCCAAGTGATCCCGGAGAAAGCGACGGCAACAGGGGGAGGAGGCAACTGAATTTAAAGCAATTTTGAGCCGCTTAAAATGATCTTATGTCATACGCTGCTTATGCCGGTGGGTTTTGGGTATATAAAAAAGTCGTCGGGGCGGCCTAATGTCGGTATCAGCCATACAGCGAGGGAGTCTATACCATTTTCACGAGCGCTAGACCAAGGATATTATTTTAGCATCTGAGGTGGAGCGCCACACCTACCATCAGTTTCTCACTTTACCGCACAGATCCCTGGGCTACTCATACGCTGAGTTGGCGAGGGCCGGTATCGAACCAGGAACCTTGGGATTCATAGCGGACGCTCTACCGACTGAGCTACTGGCTCATGATCTAATGGATATCGTCGTAGGAAATGAACACGGTGGCACGAGTTCAAATTCTGAATTGGACTAGTTGAATTTCCCATAACTCTAATACCATTGGAAAATGTATGAATCCAACAATTCTACCTCTAGTTATAGGTAAATTGTAGAGCAGACTAGGATCTTTAACCTGGGTATAGCAACCATACACATACATAAATTGGTTGTTGATAGAGGACAGACAAGCAAGCTCTTGACATTTATGAATACTAGAAGGACCTGTGAATATACCACAGTATGATAATAATTTAATTATTACAACGTTTGATACATTTACTTTAGAGTTATTGCTAAATTGTTCGATATGTAAAAAGTATAATGATCTAGATTTAACCCTCTCACTCTTTTTTCGTTCCTTCTTTTCCTCTTTTCATCACGTTCCATTGAGACAGATATCGCTTCTGTGTGCTCACCCCCTCTTTCTATATTTTCCCTACTCTCTTTATTAAAAAAACGAGTTAGAGTTAAATCAAGATTATTATACTTTTTACATATTGAACTATTCGTAATAGCTCATAAGTAAACATATCAAACGTTGTAATAAATTAGTGAAATATATCACTAATAAGGAGTGAGCCTATTCTAGTAGTGACCACCCCAAGTGGAGTATAACAGGTTTAAATTCAGAGTTTTCCTCTCCTAGACTGGTTGCTAACCAAGATTAAAGAGCCCAGTCTGCCCTACTATTTACCCTTAGCTGGAGGGAGAGTAGTTGAATTCATACCTGTCCCAAGGGTATTAGCGCTATGCAACTATAGCTTCGTTTAGAATTTGAACTCGGGTCGACGAATCCATTTCCTACGACCTAATCAATTGACCACGCGCTTCCAACAGAAATAATTAAATTATCATACTGTGGTATATCTACAGGCCCTGATTTTATAATATGGTTGCTAGAAGGCTATGGCTGAGGGTCTTCATGTCCTGGGAATGATGTTAAACTCTATCTGATGGTGAGGTTCCAGTTCTGGAGGTTTGGGGAATGTGGAGCACCCTTTTATCACCATTGCTCCCATGTCCACTCTGACCTGGAGCGGTAGTACATGTTAGGTTTCAATCTATGGGTTAAATAGAAAAACATGAGTTTATGAAAAAAATTGAGTATCCATTAAGAATGAATTTATTTCAAAACTTTCTCGGAATTAAATGCCCCACTGAGGTTGATATGCCGTAAAACAAAACAAAACAAACAAACACAGGTCCTGCTAGTATTAAAATAAAAGGAATGTGATTATTTTTCTCCAGAGAAGATTTTGTAGT
The DNA here is from genome assembly GCA_023376005.1 of Doryteuthis pealeii. NCBI lineage: Eukaryota > Metazoa > Mollusca > Cephalopoda > Myopsida > Loliginidae > Doryteuthis > Doryteuthis pealeii. The sequence continues at coordinate 32,847,540 of CM042146.1, read as the reverse complement.
TCGTTGAAAATTTGTTTTCGGATCTTTTCGAGTTCCTAATTCTGACATGAGTTGAATGTAAGTGATAGGTTTTTTTTTTGCTTAAAGAGGGATAGAAAACACAGTCCTGAGTTTGTTTGATTTCAGATTAAATTCAACACCGAAACGAAGTCATGATAAAAGCGGGAAAAGAAAAGGACACCAGTTTTTAAGTTATAAATAAACACAATGTCGTTTACTCGTGTGTGGGCCTCATTACACTCCCAGATGTGGGGGGCCCTCTTCAAAATCATACCAGTCGTGACGATTTGAATTGTTGAAGTATCTCTTTAGCGTAAGCTAAGCGGATTTCATCTCACCTTCGTTTCACAACCAATCAGTCTACTCATGCACAAACAGGTAGGTATCTTTTATGCTAGATTTAATTCGCTGAAAATAGACGGACGGCCTACGAAGACCCACAACTGTCAACACCAAGCTTAAGAGATCAGACAAAGATGGCTACTCACGTGGAAGAAAAAAGGGGGCGGGATGTTTTTTAAAGTAGATAGGGAAAAATGTGATGATGTCTTTTTTTTTTTTAAAGGGTTCTAGTGCTTCTTTGATATATGATTCCCGTGAGTATTCTGTAAACATTATGTATTTTTTGCGAAATTTTGGGTCAGATATGATTCTCGTTTAGTTAGATTTGTCCATTTCTTTTCTTAAATAAAAAAAAGCCAATTAAAGCAACCCCCCCCAAAAAAAAAAAACAAACAAAAAAAACAAACAAACAAACAAAAAATGGCTGAGATTTATTTGTATGCGTTTTGACCGGCAATTTAAGATCAAAGTGTAGTATCTGTTCCAGCGAATAATACCCAATATGTTTATATAATCATATTAACTTTAGTGCCATGTACAAAAGTTGATGGAGCGGCCTATTGTAAATATCAGCCGGCAGCGAGCGAGTCTATACCCTTTTGGCTAGCGCCAGACTAGGGAAAGTGATTTTTTTGTTGAGGTGGAGCGCCACACCTACCTTCACTTTTTAAAAACTTAAATTTTAATTTTCCCTCAACACAATTATCTTTGGTTTAGAAGAGAATTAACCTTTTTTATCAAAAGAATGTTAGAGCAACTTATTTATAGGCGATATTGTACTCTATCTGCATATCCCTAATATATTGGGCGGCAGAAAGACCCCCACATTTTAAACACTCACCTATATATACTTACCTGATATCGAAGAGAGGATCAAAGTGTAGTATCTGTTCCAGATTCTATGCTTTGAGACTTACCTTCTATACCCGGCCTCGGCTGGGGGTCCAGTGTGCTTCGGCCTCGGACCGGTAAGTAAATTAATGGCATCGTTCCGGGGGGACCATCCCCCTGATCGACGCAATTTTTATGTGCCCACGTAAAAACGAGACCTTGTGTCCAGCTCATATAAGAAGCAGGCAAATATACCCTTACCTGATATCGAAGAGAGGATCAAAGTGTAGTATCTGTTCCAGATTCTATGCTTTGAGACTTGCCTTCTATACCGGCCTCGCTGGGGGTCCAGTGTGCTTCGGCCTCTGGACCGGTAAGTACAATTAATGGCATCGTTCCGGGGGACCATCCCCCTGGATCGACGCAAATTTTTATGTGCCCACGTAAAAACGAGACCTTGTGTCCAGCCCTCATAAGTGGGATGAGGCAGGCAAATACCCTTACCTGATATCGAAGAGAGGATCAAAGTGTAGTATCTGTTCCAGATTCTATGCTTTGAGACTTGCCTTCTATACCCGGCCTCGGCTGGGGGTCCAGTGTGCTTCGCTTCTGGACCGGTAAAGTACAATTAATGGCATCGTTCCGGGGGACCATCCCCCTGGATCGACGCAATTTTTATGTGCCCACGTAAAAACGAGACCTTTGTGTCCAGCCCTCATAAGTGGGATGAGCAGGCAAATACCCTTACCTGATATCGAAGAGAGGATCAAAGTGTAGTATCTGTTCCAGATTCTATGCTTTGAGACTTGCCTTCTATACCCGGCCTCGGCTGGGGTCCAGTGTGCTTCGGCCTCTGGACCGGTTTAAGCAATTAATGGCATCGTTCCGGGGACCATCCCCCTGGATCGACGCAATTTTTATGTGCCCACGTAAAAACGAGACCTTGTGTCCAGCCCTCATAAGTGAGATGAGCAGGCAAACCCTCACCTATATGGTGCAACTGAACTTTGATGGGTGGTAATGGTAAAACCATCCAGCTAATGTCATACCATTTTTTTCCGATGAGATGAGTTACGACCACGGATAGGACCAGTGCACACCGTGTTTTTGCTGTTGAAATGTTTTTAAAACTGGTGAATGTGTAATTGCTACTCAGGGAGATTTTCGTGATAATTTTATGTAATGTCGAATGATGCTGTTTCAGATAGAAAAAATCGATACTGCTATGGGTTGAAAATTTCAGAACCACATGTTTTTCGATTAAAAGAAAGTCACAAAAAAAAAACTCCATATAGCTCTTTATTTAGACAACAGTGAAATACATTTTTAAATACCATAGTTAGTTGGTTGGTTGGTTGGTTGGTTGGTTGGCTGATGAAGTTTAGGAAACAATATATGTTGTATATCTATATTTACACTTTGATAGTTAATAGTTTTAATGATATGTTGAGCATTGTGTTAAGGGGTTACTTTGAATGGTATTGATAAGGTTTGTGTTTATATTTTTCCTGTTTTCAAAAATGAAAAATTATTGAACATTTCTCGTTTTTTGTTTGTCTAAGAACTTAAAGATCAACCCGTCAAGGGTTATTTCATGCCTCGAGGTTAGAAAACAATATATGTTGTATATCTATATTTAGACTTTTATAGTTAACACTTTTAATGATATGTTAGCATTATCGGGAATTGTGTTAAAGGGTTACTTTTGCATGGTATTGATCAGGTTTTTGTTTATATATTTTCAGATTTGCTATCAGTCTTACTTTCCTTAAGAAATAATTTAAAAAAAAACTGGAAGACCCTCTCATCATTAAACTCATGAGTAGATTGCACTCCATGTTTAACTCTAAGGAGATTCTCATATGTTGGATACCAATCCACATCGGTATGAGAGGAAATGAAAGAGCCGACTCAGCAGCCAAACCGGTTTTAGATTTGACCCCAGACAAATTCAAGATTCCATATATCGACTTGAAACTAAAATTAATAGAGTCCTCCATGAATGGCAACGACGCTGGAATAACAACATCCACAATAAACTCTTTTTTATTTAAACCCACTTTGGGAGACAGGAGACCAGCCTTTAGAATGTCCAGAAAGGAACAAGTTATTGTGTCCCGATTATGTATTGGTCACGTACTCCTTTATACTCAAACAAGAATAACAACCATAATCGGAAACATGTCAAATACCCTGCACTGTTAAACACTTCCTTATAGAATGTGGAACTTTTGCTCTCATCAGAAACTGCTTAGTTAATGCAAATAATATGACATATTTATTTGTAAAAAGTCAACATAGATTGCATTCAATCTTTTTTGAGAGAAATAGAATTATAGCAAAAAATGTGAACACAAACCTGATCGATACCAAAAAGTATAAATATCACTTACCTTGTTTTTTTTTGTCAACCTTCAAAAACACGATGGTCGAAACCACAAACATAACCGATTGTATCTGATCAGAAAATTATAAGACATTAACTGGATGAGGGCTACTATTGTCACTTTTCTAAGTTCACTTGCGTCACACAGAGGACTATTTCCGGGCGTTGGTGTAATGGTTAGAGTCGTAGGAAATGGACTCGTCCACCTTAGTTCAAATCCTGGAAGAAGCTAAAGTTCACACAGCGCTAATAACCTTGGTAAAAGTATGAATCCAACTACTACCCATCCAACTATTGGTAAATAGTAGAGCAAACTGGTCTATTTAACCTTGTTTAGGCAACTAGTCTAGGAGAAAGAAAACTCTGAATTCAAACCTGTTAAACTCCGCTTGGAGTGGTGTCTACTCGAACTAATTAGTGATTTATTTCATTGATAATTTAATTTAGAATCTAGGAGGTATTTCTACCATAACCTATATTAATCCGGGGTATATATATATATATATATATATATATATATATATATGATAATGGGACATATACACTACCATTTGGACCCCGATATAAGTAGTTGAATATCATTATGAAGAAATACTCCATAGTATTCAAGCAAACATGCTTGAATATCATCATCCTCATCATCATCATCATGAAAAGGAATGGATAAGGTTATTTTTTAAAAAGTGAAAAAAATGTTTTACTCAATCATCATCCACGATTGAAATATTGAAACCCTTATATTAATTTGTGTCATTATAAACGTCTCGAACAACATTTTACTTTCATTCCTACGCAATTGAAATATACATTAACATATATTACGTTCGTATTTCATCCCGTTGATTTTCAACTCAAGTCCTAATACATGCTGATTAAAAAGTAACTCCCTATTTTAAACTATTCATAATTGTTTTTATGCAGTTACAATTTTCTCAATACTTTAATGCATATTCCTTAATATACAGACTGATTGAAAAGTAACTCCCTATTTTAAACTATTTATAATTGTTTTTATGCAGTTTCATTTTTCTCAATACTTTAATGCATATTCCTTAATATACAGGCTGATTGAAAAGTAACTCCCTATTTTAAACTATTCATAATTGTTTTTATGCAGTTACATTTTTCTCAATACTTTAATGCATATTCCTTAATATACAGGCTGATTGAAAAGTAACTCCCTATTTTAAACTATTCATAATTGTTTTTATGCAGTTACAATTTTCTCAATACTTTAATGCATATTCCTTAATATACAGGCTGATTGAAAATAACTCCCTATTTTAAACTATATGCCAATTAAATCTGTGTTGTTAAATTTGCTATTGTTGTTCGTGAGTAGCAGACGTGATCCACATGAGTGACCGACTAGAAGCCTTGATTTAACACCCAGCAACTTTTTTGGGTGGGTGGGTGTTTGAAGAAGCAAGTTTACTCTACGTGTGCATTCATATATAACTTGAAGGACGTATATGAGAATTCATTTCTGCCATTCCACAAGAGTACCTGCGAAGATCAGTTGATGCGATTCCCAAGCGGCTTGAGAGGCTGGAGGCAAATGCTGGTGCCCATATAGAATTTTAAATAAACTTCCATGTTATTTGTGTCCTTTTAATGTTCATAAATAATAATATATTCAGAAATAAATTTTAAGAATGTTAAAATAGGGAAATGAGTTGTTTTATAATCACCCTATATGCCCATATTTAAAATCTATCCCATAATTCCCTCTGGTTTCTTTGAAAGTTTAAGTGACATTCCATGTATGTTCTGGCAACTGTTATTGGTTTTGTTTTCTAAGGTAAAAATACAAGAGAAATTATGTTAATAAATAAATGTATATGGAATCGAAATCAAATCTACTTTGATTTGTGTAATATTTGGTGAAAGACATAATGAAATACATTCTAGAATAATGGGTTAAGTGGCAAAATGAAATGAAATAAATTTAAATAATTCAATATTTTTTAATTGGAATTTCCAATTTCAGAGATTTGAATTTAGTTAAATTGAAAATTCAGATTCGAATATGTAAATTAAGGGGCTGAATTGTTTATCAAAAAAGAAATCGACAAAAAAAAAGAAAAAAAAAGAAGGAATCTTGAGTACGCAGTCACCTGAGACCGTCACTTACATATGCAAGAGATGAACTTTTCTTCTTCTTCTTCTTCTTCTTCTTCTTCTTCTTCTTCTTCTTCTTCTTCTTCTTCTTCTTCTTCTTCTCTTTGTCCTCATTCTTCTTTGTCCTCATTCTTCTTCTTCTTCTTCTTCTTCTTCTTCTTCTTCTTCTTCTTCTTCTTCTTCTCTTTGTTCTCATCCTTCTTCTTCTTCTTCTTCTTCTTCTTCTTCTTCTTCTTCTTCTTCTTCTTCTTCTAATGTCCTGGGTATGACGTTATAGTGAAGTTCCAATTCTGGTGCTATGGGAAATGTTAGGTAACCGTTCACTGCCATTACTCCCAGGTCCACTCGAACCCCGAACTGGTAGTACTTGTTTGGGTCCCATCTATGGGCTACATAGAAGAATGGGTTTAATAATGGGTTTAATAAGAAATTGATTTTTTTTTCAAATTGAGTACCCATAAAAATGAATCAAACAAAACATGGATTGATATGTCGTAAAAACCAACCAACCAACCAACCAGCCAACCAACATCTGTATTCGCTTACAAGTAGACTTTGGCAGTCTTTCAGTTCAAAATCGTGTCACATCCTATTTATAAAGTTTTCAGTAATTATAAATTAGAAATGATTACAGAGAACCACATAATTATTAATATTGGATAGGAATACTTGCAACCTTTAAACTGTGAGAAATTGTTTTTGTATTTAATAGGAATATTTTACAACATTTTACAGTAAAAAACCCCAGAAAACAAACAAACAAATAAACCTTTAAAAAACTACAAAAATATAAGTATAAATGTACAATAAACGCAATTCCCTAACCTCAGGTATAAAATAACCCTTGATGGTGTGATATTCCGTTAAAATCATTCAACCAATCAATGAAAAGTAATGCATTTTTAAATAATGAATTTCTAATCATTTTAGCGGTTGAACTAAATATGCTGTTGTTTGGTTTTTTAAGGGGAAGAGGAGGAGAGAGATGACTATTTTACTTGGTCAGGTGCTATGTGTAGCACGAAGTGTAACCGAATTTACAGTTACTTAATTAGGGTCAGTGCCCCCAATACAAGCAATACAAGAATCGACCTCACTAACAATGGTCTGCCAATCTAGCTAACCATTACACCACATGAGGTGCCCCAGTTCAACTCATATAGTTATATACTAAGCTTAGCTAATATGCGGCACAAGGCCAGAAGTATGGGGCACCCAATGAGAATCGAACTCACTAACAATGGTCTGCTAATCTAGCTTGCTAACCATTACACCACATAAAATTCAATACTTATATGGGTGACCCCAAGTTCAAATCCTGGGCGTGGTAATTGTATTTCACTTAGCGCTAATACTCTTGGGAAAGGTATGAATCCTACTTTCCCTCCAGCTATGGATAAATAGTAGGGCAGACTGGGCTCTTTAACCTTGGTTAGGTAACCGGTCCAAGAGAAGGAAAACTCTGAATTCAAACCTGTTGAACTCCGCTTAAGAAATTGACCTTGTGTCACATCCTGCTCGTGCTGGTAAATATATATATATGGGTGACCATGTAAACCACAGCAAGTACTGTAAATAAACTGAATATCAGAAGGACTTTATTCGGAGTTAAATAACCCGTAAAGGGTTTATATGCCGTAAAATAACAACCAACCAACCAACAATGGCAAATATGGAGCACTCAGTAAGAATCAATTTCACCTGGCGTTACTTTGGATGCGTAACGGTTATCGTCGTAGGAAATGGAATTGGTAATGGAGCACTTGTCCATAGGAGGTGATGGATTGCATTGCATCCGGGGTTTATTTCTTTTCCTGATACATTTATTGGGGGCTCCAATCAATTTGCTTTCTCTTGTTAGGGTCACTCATACTTTATCTTTTTGTTGTTGTTGCTTGGTGTTTGGAGGAGATGTGTAGTTTGATGGATTGCTATTTGTTTGTTTTACGGCATATCAACCTCGGTGGGTCATTTAATGCCGACAAAGTTTTGAAATAAATTCATTCTTAATGGATACTCATTTTTTATAAACACGTTTTTCTATTTAACTCATTGGTGTGGCCCCAACAGGTACTATCACTCAGGATCAGAGTGGACCAGGAACTAATGTTGATGATGGGATGTTCTGCATACCCTAACCCCAAGAACTGGAACCTCACCATCAGATAGAGTTTAACATCATTAACAGAAGATGAAGACACTCAGCCACCGCTTTCTAGTACATATATGATAAAAAGGTTGGGGCTTGCCATAAGGGCATAGGTTTGGGACAATCATATAGAAGATAGGGCTTGACGTAACCAGCCGATTGATCGGAGGTTTTCTCTCCGACCGCCAGTTTATTTTCAGTTTGTGGTTTACATTTTTTGTTGTTGCTTTTTACAAGTTATTTTTTTAATTTATAGGACATTTTCTGTACATTGTTTAAAGTATTGTTTCGTTGCCTTTTTTTTAGTTGTAGTAGTCATTAGATTTTAGTTGGCTTAGTAAGTATTTATTTTCGTGTCTACATTTTGATATAAGTTCTGATCGTTTGTTGAGTAGGTTGTTCTTCTCACGGAAGGTTATTCCTAATTTTTCTTCTTGGCAAAGTTTGTATTTTCCTTGTATACTGGTATTGTTTTTCTTATTTTCCAGGTTATTGTCAGTGTGTTTTTGGTTTCCCTGATATATTTTGATAGTATAGTGTTGTGTTGATATTTTTATTGTTGAATGATGTCTTGTGGTTAAAGCTTATTGTTTGTCGGGTGCCTTCAGTTAAACCGATCTATAATTTTTCGGTGTTTTGTTTAGGTCGTACAATGACTTTATATACTACACTAGTTTAAATACAATGATTGTTTAAAGAACACTCATGTTTGTTTTTACAATTGAATGTGGGTTTTTGTAGTTGTTTATAACATAACATTACATTATAACTTGCTAATACTTATTTGGTATCATATATATGGGGCCGGTTTAGCTCAGTCGGTAGAGTGTTCGGCTAGGAATCACAAGGTTCTTGGTTCGATATTCAGCGTATGAGTAGCACATGGATCTGTGCAGTAAAGTAAGGAGAAAACTTAAATCTATTGGGCAGGGATACAAGTTTTCATTAGAAGGTGAGACATTGCTATTGAGAGAAACGGTGACTACGTGGAAAAGTAGGGATGTGATCCACAGAGGACCAGCTTCATTTTGATGTATGATACATGTTTCTGAGTTGGTAATTATACCTGTCCTAAACAAAATGGCATTACTTTTTTACCACCCTCGCATATATATATATATATATATATATATATATATATATATATATATACTAAGGATGTTGAAGAATCTGATGAGATTAAATGGAGATGAAGAAAGGAAAAGATGCAAGGAGCTAATATCGAAACGCATTAACAAAGCAATCTTCTTTGTAGTAGACAATAAACGCGCATAGCCTACAAACAACAGCTAATAATCTAACAAACCGAGATGAACTGAAGCAATCACATAAACACATGTCTGTCCAATAGAGAAATTTGGCTGGGGGCGGGGGGCGGCGAAAAGCCGAACTCCGTCCACAAACGATTGGGTTCGACATGATTTAATTAAGTATTAAAGGTAAATATCAGTGACAGAAGAAGAAGAAGAAGAAGAAGAAGAAGAAGAAGAGAAGAAGAAGAAGAAGAAGAACAGAGAAGAAGAAGAAAGAGAAGAAGAGAAGAAGAACGTAGACAAAACGAAGAAGAAGGCTAGAGAGAAGAAAAAGAAGAAAAGAAGAAGAGAGAAGAAGAGAAGAAGAAGAAGCGTAGACAAGAAGAAGAAGAAGGTAGAGAAGAAGAAGGAGAAGAAGACCGTAGACAAACGAAGAAGAAGGCTAGAGAAAGAAGAAGAAGAAGAAGAAGAAGAAGAAAGCGTAGACAAGAAGAAGAAGAAGGCTAAAGAAGAGAAGAAGAAGAAGAAGAAGAAGAAGAGAGAAGAAGAAGAAGAAGAGAAGAAGAAGAAGAAGAGAAGAAGAAGAAAGAGAAGAAGAAGAGAAAGAAGAAGAAGAAGGCTAGAGAAGAAGAAGGAGAAGAAGAACCGTAGACAAAACGAAGAAGAAGGCTAGAGAAGAAGAAGAAGAAGAAGAAGAAGAAGAAGAGACAAGAAGAAGAAGAAGCTAGAGAAGAAGAAGGAGAAGAAGAACCGTAGACAAAACGAAGAAGAAGGCTAGAGAAGAAGAAGAAGAAGAAGAAGAAGCGTAGACAAGAAGAAGAAGAAGGCTAGAGAAGAAGAAGGAGAAGAAGAACCGTAGACAAAACGAAGAAGAAGGCTAGAGAAGAAGAAAAGAAGAAAAGAAGAAGAAGAAGAAGAAGAAGAGACAAGAAGAAGAAGAAGGCTAGAGAAGAAGAAGGAGAAGAAGAACCGTAGACAAAACGAAGAAGAAGGCTAGAGAAGAAGAAGAAGAAGAAGAAGAAGAAGAAGAAGAAGAAGCGTAGACAAGAAGAAAGAAGAAGGCTAGAGAAGAAGAAGGAGAAGAAGAACCGTAGACAAAACGAAGAAGAAGGCTAGAGAAGAAGAAAAGAAGAAGAAGAAGAAGAAGAAGAAGAAGAAGAAGAGCGTAGACAAGAAGAAGAAGAAGAGAGAAGAAGAGAAGAGAACGTAGACAAAACGAAGAAGAGAGAAGAAGAAAAAGAAGAAGAAGAAAGAAGAAGAAGAAGAAGAACCGAAGAAGAAGGCTAGAGAAGAGAAAAAGAAGAAGAAGAAGAAGAAGAAGAAGGCTAAAGAAGAAGAAGAAGGAGAAGAAGAAGAAGAAGAAGAAGAAGAAGAAGAAGAAGCGTAGACAAGAAGAAGAAGGCTAGAGAAGAAGAAGAAGAATCATCATCATATCCCGAACAACCGTAGCAATCCATCCACACTCACCCCCAACACACCTCTCTGTCTTTGTCTCTATCTCTCTTTCTCGAATATGTTCATGCATCAGGTCATCTATGTCCCATCGTCCATAGAACCCTTTCCACTGTTAAACAGCAGGTCTATTCCCTTTTACCGCCGATTTGCTTGAGTGACCAACCTAAGAGACTGCATCGTTACGCCGCTTGATCAACTTCAGAAAGATTTTATAAGAGGGAAAATGGTGGTGTGGGAGATGGCGGACAAAAAGGAATTGGTAGGCAAATTTTCGGGGTGTTTTATTAGGCTGCTTGTTTTTGTCTCACTCAGCGTTCATGTCAAATTTACTCATTCTTTACCTAACGTCAGACTCCCTTATTATTAGCAATATCGCCAACATCACCCTCACACACTGGCATTATATCTTTCTTTCTTTCTTTCTTTCTTTCTTTCTCACATTTCTTTCTTTCTCTCTTTTTTCTTCGTGTCTACCCTCTTTTTTTTCTTTCTTTTTCTTCATCCTATTAATTTCTTTCTTTTTTTATTTATTTATTTTTTCTTTTTTCTTATTCTTTATAATATTTCTTTTTCTCTCTCTTTCTTTCTTCTTATCTACTCTCTTTCTATATTTTCTTTTCCTTCATCAGATTACTTTCATCATCTTTCTTTCTTTCTTTCTCTCTTTTTTTCTTCTCTTTTCTTTCTTTTTTTCTTATTCTACCTTCGCATATGCTGTCTTTCTGGTTTCTTTCGATTTCTGCATCAGATTTCTTTCTTTCCTTATTTTTTTTAGTTTTATTTGCGATTTTATTTTTCTCCATCAAATTTCTTTCATCTTTCTTCTTCCCCCTCCTCCTCCTCCTTCTTCTTCTTCTTCTTCTTCTTCTTCTTCTTCTTCTTCTTCTTCTTCTTCTTCTTCTTCTTTCGTTCTTTTTTATTTTTCTTTGTTTCTATTTAGTTTATTATTTTATTTTTCCCCATCAAATTTCTATCATCTTCCTTCTCCTTCAACTTCTTCTCCTTCTCTTTGTCCTCTTCTTCTCTCTTTCTTTTTCTCTTCTTCTTCTTCTTCTTCTTCTTCTTCTTCTTCTTCTTCTTCTTCTTCTTCTTCTTTTTTCTTTCTTTCTTTCTTTCTTTTTGTCTGTTTTGTTTATTATTCTATTTTCTTCATCAAACTCCCTTTATCTTTCTTTCTTTATTTCTTCCTCTGCGTTTTTTCTTTTTACACTTTATCCTATTTTATCATGTTTTTAAATAATACACTGCTATTTTCCTTACTTACAAATACGTAACAAAATTGGGGAGACTGAAACAGGTTAATGGCATTTCTGTTTATCTAAATAGGGAAAATTGATTTGAAATACGAGGAAATTGATTTAGGAACAGAACGACTTAAACTCGTAGGTCAATGCACCACTATATAATATATATATATATATATATATATATATATATATATATATATATATATAAGTCACTATAAGAGGAATATAAACCTACATCTAAACAAAACGAAAAATCTAAGAAAGTCCGGTTGGTGTAGGGGTTAAGATGCTCGCCTGTCAGCTTGACAGTCGTGTTTCGAATCACGCACAAGACGGTCTTCCTATCTATAGCTCTGCTGATGAGGCCTAATAGGCCGAAATGTACATACAGATATTGATTTTTCTCGAATTGTTTAGTCTAATATATATATATATATATATATATATATATATATATATATATATATATATATATGTGTGTGTGTATATATATATATATATATATATATATATATATATCAAAATAGATACTTAAAACTGCCTATTTCTTTAATAGAAACCCTGAATATATTGCCAAATTTTGTTAAACTTTATAAATAAGTATATAATTATCGTTTGAAGAATTTTTTGTTCCTTCAACGGCAACATTGTTAAAAACAAACAGGCCAGACGCCATCTTTGTGAGGGGCCAGTTATCGACATAGTGAATTGATGAGTTTCTCCTTTACAAAATATTTAAACGATAAAAGCAAAAAAGAATTTAAAACCCGTAAGAAAAAAAAAAGAAAAGAAGATCAGAAAGTGAATTGTATCTTCTCCACAGGAGGTACGTTTTCCTATCGTTTACCATCCTTGCATCATTCCAAGCACGTAAATCAACCTTCTCACTTTTGATGGAAGTTTATTTCAAATGGGGGAGTTTCGGTAAGGAACTGAGAACTTGTTATGTTTACGCAGAGAACAAGCTGGTTTGGTAAGGAGACAAACACAAATACCCAGGTACACATAGTACAACTATCATAGTACTAAATACACTTAAATTGTAAAATTAACCGAACGAGCAAATATATCAACTAACATATAGTTGGAGATATGACTCTGGTTCTCAATGTATGTAAACATATGAGTGATTAATATTCATTTAATATTTATATAAGCGAAAATATGAATGCGTATCTATAAGTTCTTGCAGATGCATGGGTTTGTAGATTCATGTAAACATCATATATATATATATATATATATATATATATATATATATATATATATATAATTTAATATACCAAACTTATTGGTAAATCCTCGTGGTGAGAAAAAAAACAGAAAATAATTTGATTGTAAAAATATACTACCAAACATCAACCGGGGAGAAAAAAAGAATTTGGGGAAAAAAGAAAAGACCAAGATAATGTTACCAACCAAAAATAATCTATTGGTACAATATTTTGGCTAAAAGAAAAAAATTTTATATGCATATATATATAAGATATATATACTCATACAAAACCGCCAGGAGACTAAAGCTAATAAGTAAAAAGTGCTCAATACCTAAATAGAGCAAATAATAAAGATGAATCTAATGAGTCAGACGAACCTACTAAAAGTTTCGCTTAATGCTCTTCAGGGCTAAGATCTTAGCCCTGAAGAGCATTAAGCGAAACTTTTAGTAGGTTCCTCTGACTCATTAGATTTATCTTTATATATATATATATATATATATATATATATATATAAGTCAAGGTAGCGTGGGCATAGAGTCAATACCTGGTTACTGACAGTTTCTCGTCTATGCGATTTTCTTGGTTTGAAATATAAACGCTCTGTCAATGATATTAAGCACTGTCTGCTTGGGAATATATGTGTGTGTACGTTTATGTGAGCATATTCAGAAGGGGGCATGAGTATATACCTACATGGAGGGAGAGAGTGACTGAGAGAGTGAGTGGAAGTTGGATTTTATCCGAAATAAATCCGTTTTGGTGATTGGGTGCAAACATAGGAGAAAAAAAGCTTTTCCAATCGAACATTTTTGATGGCATGTGGTGAATTGCGAGAAGATAAACGAGAAGTGTAGAAATAAACATGTTTTTTTTTGAGTGGTGGAAGGGTTGTTGTTATTTTCTGAATCTGTCGACATCTTATTTTTCTTATGATTTGATTTTTTTCTTTTCTTTTGTGTTTTGTCTGGTTACACCGACGGCCAAGTTTATTTACTTCCATTTCACCTCGCTACTTGTGAGTTGCCTTGCCTTGGACCCACTTGGGAGAAATATAAAAGATGATGCAGAGGGGGGGAGAAAGAAGGAATGAAATGAAAGAAGAAGAAGAGGAAGAAGAAGAAGAAGAAGAAGAAGAAGAGAAGGAAAAAAGAAAAAGAAAAAGAGAGGATGAAGAAAAACAAGAAGAAAAACAAAAAGAACAAGAAGAAGAACAAGAAGAAGAAGAAGTGGGATGATAGGAAGTAGTAAAAAGAGTAAGAAGAAAAGTAGAGTAGGATAAGTAGAAGAAAAAGGAGGAGTGAAAAAGAAGAAGAAGAAAAAGAAGAAGAAGAAGAAGAAGATGAAAGAGAAGAAGAAGAAGAAGAAGAAGAAGAAGATGAAAGAGAAGAAGAAGAAGAAGAAGAAGAAGAAGAAGAAGAAGAAGAACAAGAACAAGAACAAGAACAAGAACAAGAAGAACAAGAAGAACAGGAAGAAACCATTATCTCTTTTTCGTTTCCTTTTTGTAATAGTATCTTAAGAGTATTTTTTTGCACACTATCTTTTCGAATGTGAATAATTTTTAACCAGATCTATTTGACCCTTTAGCTAACAGGTACTACCAAAGTAGACCTGAGAGTAATGCAAATAAAAGGGATCTCCCCATTCATCAGATTTCCAGAACTGGGGCCTCGCCTTCAGATACAGTTTAGTGTTATAACCATAGCGTCAAATAGGAGAACTGTGGCAAGTAAGGAATGTAATTCCTATAATTCCATGGACTTTAACCACACCTGTTTAAATAATATATATATATATATATATATATATTATATATATATATATATATATATATAAAGTTGAAAAATGGAAATGAATTCGACAATATGTTGAAAGGATAAATAAATAAAGCAAAGAAAATGTTGAATGGATAAAATTAGTTTAATGAATTACCAACACGTGTTTCGGCAGGGAGTTTGTTCATGTACTCATAGAATTCTATTTATCAATATTTTAAACCTGAAATAAAATAATAAAAATAGAAAATTATAAACTATTTAAGTATACAAAGAACGTTTTTCTTTGTATACTTAAATAGTTTATTTTTTCTTTGTATACTTAAATAGTTTATTCTTCAGGGTAAAATGTTTGTTATTTGAAGTTCAAACGGACAAAATACAGAGAATTTCGAAGTGTTCGAATACAATGTGTACATCAACAAACTCCCGGCCGAAACACGTGGTAGTAATTCATTAAAATAATCCATTCAACATTTTCTTTCCTTTATTTATTTATCCTTTCAATATATATATATATATATAATGGTAATTTGATTTATGTGTGCCCCAACATGCACTGTCACTTACTCCTCGTTGGGTGATGCAGTCAGATTTTATTAAACCTCACCGAGGGGGTGTAATCAGAAAAAAGTGAATTTATATATAACATATCATTGTGTAACATTCCCTTCTACAATTTTTATGTTATTTTATTCTTTAATTTTGCTAAGAAAAATACGTGGGTGTAAGTGTTTATCTGTGAGTCAAGCGTGGCATCATTGGAATTATAGAATAAAGAGTTCACGAAGTGATTTAGGTTTATCGCTTTCCATAAAAGTTTTGTACATTACTTCAACCAATCAGATTTAATTCAAACAGTTATATCAAAAACATTTTTTAGTAAGAATTATCCTTTTACATGTTAACACTGATGAGAAAGAAGAAAACAAAAGAGTGTAAATAAAGGATTTTATAAACAACTGAAATCAACTCTTTCAGCTACTAAAACAAACTAATAAAAAAAAATCTCATTAAATCATAAATATTGTCAATTATATTAATTACAGTTAAACATAAAATTAACTTTTTCAGTTATTTCTCCAGTAAATCCCTACACTCCTATTACAAATGCTTAGTGTAATTTTAAAGATTTAATTGTAATGCTGTCAACCCATCAAGGATTATTTTGTGCCTAGAAGTTAAGGAATTGCATTCATATTCATATTTTGTGTGTAGTTGTTTAAGAGTTATTTTTTGTTTGTTTACACATAAGCCTATCAAATGCAAATAATTTCTAAACAGATCTATTTCCATAAAACAGTAAAATAGAAAAACATTTACAGCGTGTTTAGATATAAGATAAAATTCAATATTCGAGTTTTTGCAGCCATACGGTATCCCTTATAGAACTACGGCTTGGAAGAACTTTCGCTTTAACTTGTCAGTGGGATCGGATTTCACTACGATTAATAATCCCGGGCACTGCTGGAGAAGCAAGGACGAACTCATAAATGACGGTCTTCTATGGAAACCTGCACATGGTTACACCAGTGTAGGCCGTCCAGCAAAGATGTACATTGACCAGCTCTGTGCGGATACTGGATGCTGCACAGAGAACCTCTACAGAGCAACAAATAATGGGACTGTTGGCGAGAGATTGTCATGGGTAACCTTGCTACTTGCGTGACATGATGATGATGATGATGATATCAATGTATACATAAGTGTATAATGAAAAGAAATAGAAAAACAAATATTAAATAATATGCTAACAGATATCTGTTTCAACCTGTACTGTTTATAAAGTATAATTTAATTGAAATCCTTTTAAAATTAGAATGAAGACAATTGTTAAAGACACTCTATAAAACCGGTCTTCATCAGAGCACATATATAGTTGTATAAAAGGTGAAAAATTTAACCGTTTGGTACGAGAGATGTGTGTTGCGGATTCCTATTTGTTATGAGGTTTTAAGGGGTCGAATAAGAACAAGACGACGGGTAACAAATGTAGAAAAAATGTATTAAGAGAAAGTAGACAAATACAATAGAGATAAGTGGAAATTACGTCCGACAATAAAGGCATTGGCTTACTCGCATTGGCTTACTGCCAAGCCACAATTATCCCTGTTACTTATAGTAACCTGTCGGCGCACTCCATTAGTCTTATAGGGTGTATCACCTATAACACTATTTATACTGGTTTTCGTGGCTGGATTGTATCTGAACATTTTTTTTATACACCTTTTATCTTCTAATCACTTTTAATTTCAAACTTTGTTGAGTTTTTCTCATTGATGTTTTGAGACTTTTAGGTTGAAAAATACAATTTACATTATTTTTAATACAAAACACGCTTTTTTATACAAATTTTAAAAGACATTCCGGCCCAGAACGTGAGCTTTATTTGAACCTCTAATAAGAAAGAAAGAAAGAAAGAGAAATGGGTAAAAATAGAGAGAGGGGGTGAACGCACGGAAGCGATAACGCTAATCTGTTTCAATCGAATGAAAATATGAAATGAGGGAAAGAAAGAAAAAGTGTGTGATAGAGCTAAATGAAGATTATTATACTTTTTACATATTGAATTATTTCGCAATAGTTCTTAACTAATCATATAATACATTGTAATAATTAAATTATCATACTGTGGTATATTCACAGGCTCAGCTATAAAATGTAATATTAGAGTTATTCTTCTTTTAAAACGATGGATTTGGTATTAAATAATCAACGAAGGTTGATATACCATTAAACATAGAAACCAAACCTAAGATCCTCCATCCTCGTATGGTTGGTTGTATATATATATATGTGTGTTTATTATATATATATATATATATATATATATATATATATATATATATATATATAAACACACACACACACACACACACACATATATATATATATATATATATATATATATATTAGTTAAGTGTAGGGTAGGGTCCTGATAAAATCATTGGCTTGAAACCATGGTAGACCCTTAACTCTTTTCCTCTACTACTAATAATATTGTTATTGTTAATATTATTATTACTGTTTTATGTCTTAAATACATTGAGTACTTTTGGATTATTCACTGATGCCACTACAACAGAAACGTTAATGCGTCAAGTGGATACTATATATGTATATACGTGAAGAAAAGGAAGTGAATCCGACGGTATGTAGTATATTAAGATAATTTCATATTACCTTCCATATACCAACAAATGCCCTGAAGATGATCTAATTAATAGATCGAAACACTGCAGCGTCGGCCAATAAACTCACCACCTAACTCATTTAAACCTGTGTTTTTTAAATCTTTCTTAATATACTACACACACACACACACACACACACACACATATATATATATATATATATATGTGTGTGTGTGTGTGTGTGTGTGTGATTTTTTAACATCGTATGTATTAATTGGTTGGTAGAAATGATTTACAAGTTAGGTTTATTATGATCAATAAACTGGTAGAAATAATTTGCATTAGTTTGCAATTAATTGTATTTACCAGCCGCTTCGCGCGAGCAGAATATGACACAATATTATTTTATTAAAATAACTAGCAAATATATGCACCCTCCGGGTGCAAGTTTTTAAGTTTTAATGTAATAAAATATTGTATTAAATTAGAAAGGCTAATGAAACTAAATAAGAATACAGATAAAAAGATTTGAAACAGAGGGAGTATAATAAAAGATTTGAAACAGAGGGAGTATAATAAAAAATGGAACAACTGAAACTTACTCTTCCATCACTCTCGTCTTTCATTGTTATTTTTTCTAATTTAAGTATTTAGTTAAAGAGGAAGTAAATAATAAAATGACAGTTATTTTATCTTGTTAATGGATTTCATTTAAGATTCATTGAAGAGATTTTTGCTTATATTCATTAAAATAAAACCAAACAGTTAGAAATCAATAATACTAAGCACATATTTATTAAATTCGATTTTTTAATATTAATATGCAAATTAGCCTTCCCGTTCACACTGTAAACTGCCATTTTGTTGTATATATAAACATAATTGTATGTTGTTAGTATGTAGATATGGTTAACAGTATTAATAATGTAAACAATTTTATTAATAATAGAGGTTAAAATTAAAATAAAATCATTGAGTATGTGATGTCAATAACTAAGAGAATTGTAACTTGAGTAGTGATATAGTTTCGGTTACAGACAAAAAAGCACACAATCTCCATTATAATAAGATGTTCTAGGCTCCAAAACGTCTTCTCTATAAATACCAAACAAGAACACTTTTATGAATTCAATGTTGATTGATTGATTTTAACGGCATGTGAATCCATCTTGGGTTATTTTATACCTGAACATTAGGGGTGCAGTCGGCGTATTCTAAAGCCCTAACCGATAGGGCTTGGACACCTGTGGTACAAAAATCGATTGAATTAGCGAAATAGGTTCATTTAAAAATGAAAGCCAGTGACTGATCTTTCTGTCTGTTTGTCACTTTGAACCGTTCCATTTTAGCTTTCATTTTTTTTATATCAATGGTCGTTTTGTCTATAAGGTTTGTTAATATACATATATTGTATACGAATTGAGAATCGGGTTGATCTTCTACACAAAACTCATTTTCTCTGTCCTTTTTTTTAGTACGTTCAACTAAAAAATCTTCAGAATTTCTGGGTCAGTTATTCTTATATTAAATGATGAAAGGCAAAAAATTAATTCACAGTTTAACGAAGCAGAAGATTTATAAGTAAGAAACAGAAATCTATGTAAGTCAGAAAGCGTAAAATATCTAAGTTAAAACTCTCTCCATGCGAAAAGAAAAAACAGAAGCTTTACAAATTATAGTATCGTTTATAAATAAGTACACTTCTAAAAATATGAATTTGTAGACTTCTTCTACACGACAGTATGAGAAGAAGTCACTATAAGAGGAATAGAAACCTACTTCTAAACAAAACGAAAAATCTAAAGAAAGTCCGGTTGGTGTAGGGGTTATGGTGCTCGCATGTCAGCTTGACAGTCGGGTTTCGAATCACACACAAGGCGGTCTTCCTATCTATAGCTCTGCTGATGAGGCCTAATAGGCCGAAATGTACATACAGAGATTGATTTTTCTCGATTTGTTTAGCCTTACATTTAAATAGGTATGCCCGCCTAATTAATTATTAATTAATTAACTTTCAAAATTTGGTACGATTTCAATTAAGCACATATTCTCCCAAAAATTGTCGGCTAAAAAAAGGCATATCATAAACACATCGTTTGTGTATTTACTTCTCACACACACACACACACACACACACACACACATATATATATATATATATATATATATATAACAAAGAACTTTACATATAACTTCATCCAAGAAAAGCTATAGGCGTTTGAAAATAAGGAATTATTTGGACTTTATGAAATACCGAGGGGGACATTGTGACAACAATAGAAATATGAATAAAACAACAGAATACTACAAGTTCGTGTAGAGTTTGCTTCAGGTTATATTCCGTGTTGTGAACGGGACTCACTAAAATCCATCAAATAATGGCTGCCCTCCTCTTGCAGTTGTGGGCCGAAATTCGAACAGTAAAACGCGCGCGCGAATTATCGTAATGGCCTCATGCAAATTAGAAATGCTCTCGGCAAAACACATTTTCTTTTACGCGTGCTTGCATCTCATTCTATCTATCTATCTATCTATCTATCTATCCTAGTAAATTCGCTTCCATCTATCTATCAATCAATCTATCTATCTATCTATCTATCAATATCTATTTATCTGTATCAATCAATCTATCTATATATCTATTCTAGTATATTCGCGTCTATCTATATATCTATCTATCTATCTATCTATCTATCCTAGTATATTCGCTTCTATCTATCTATCTATCTATCTATCTATCTATCTATCTATCTATCTATCTATCTATCTATCCTAGTATATTCGCTTCTATCTATCTATCTATCTATCTATCTATCTATCCTAGTATATTCGCTTCTATCTATCTATCTATCTATCTAGTATATTCGCTTCTATCTATCTATCTATCCTAGTAATATTCGCTTCTATCTATCTATCTATCTATCTATCCTAGTATATTCGCTTCTATCTATCTATCTATCTATCTATCCTAGTAAATCGCTTCTATCTATCTATCTATCTATCTATCTATCTATCTATCCTAGTATATTCGCTTCTATCTATCTATCTATCTATCTATATATCCTAGTATATTCGCTCTATCTATCTATCTATCTATCTATCTATCTAGTATATCGCTTCTATCTATCTATCTATCTAGTATATTCGCTTCTATCTGTCTATCTATCTATCCTAGTATATTCGCTTCTATTTATCTATCTATCTATCTATCTATCTATCTATCCTAGTATATTCGCTATCTATCTATCTATCTATCTATCTATCTATCTATCCTAGTATATTCGCTTCTATCTATCTATCTATCTATCTATCTATCTATCCTAGTATATTCTCTATCTATCTATCTATCTATCTATCTATCTATCTATCTATCAGACTATTTCTATCCAAGAGGTTGGTTTCAGCTCAGTCGGTAGAGCCCCGTGTAGGAATCTCAAGGTTTCTGGTTCGATACCGGTCCCCGCCAACCCAGCGCATGAATAACACAGATCGGGTAATCTGATCTGTGCGGTAAAGTGGGAAAGCGATGATAAGTGATGCGCTGCACCTTAGCTAAAACAATCTCCCTGGTCTAGCGCTTGACATAAGGGGATAGACTCCATCGGTGTTCGGCTGATACCGACAATACCGCCAACTTTACTTTTTAAAAACTTTTTATTCCTATCTCTCTCTCACATTATATATATATATATATATATATATATATATATATATACCAGTCATCCACAGACACGTGTTTCGAAGTTTACTTCTCATCAGTGCGGCTCGACTTTTTAACAGCTACCTCTAGCCGGGTGTGAAACCCGATAAAATTCTTGTCTGTCAAGCTCCTTACCCTCCCGGCCATCGGGGACTGTCAGCCAGGGGCGAATAATTAATTGATACAAACAAATTTACAGGATATATGATCTTACAATCAGCAAAGAACTCAAGTCTGTAAACAAACAAGCGAGTAAATGATATATATATATATATTATATATATATATATATATATATATATATCCTTTACTCGCTGTGTTATATATATATATATATATATATATATATATATATTATATATATATATAACAGTAATACATTATATTATGGATATTAATATCGCGTTACTATTAGTTTATATGCCAATACTTTTCTCATTCATTCTTTATTCTATCTATCTATCTATCTATCTATCTATCTATTCTATATATATATATATATATATATATATATATATATATTATTTATATATATATATATATATATATATATATATATATATATATGTATTTGTTTTTTTCAATCTTAATCTCTGGATACTGTGCGCTTCCCAACGATCGTACTCATACCCACCGGTAAGTTACAACTTATACATTTACAAATATATATATTTATATATTATATATATATATATATATATATATATATATATATATATTTTATATCCATAGCTGTATATATCTATCTTATTCTGTTTATATCTGTCTATCCATCTAACTCACTCTATTCATATCTATCCACGATTACGGTCTCGCTGAAAGCACCAGTTCCCGCTAGATCACCGAAGTTAAGTCGTGATGAGCCTGTTCAATACTTATTTGGGTGACCACTTAAGCAACAGCAGGTACTATAAGCAACCTGAGTCCTTTGTTTATCAAAATGATTTGATTCGGTATCAAATGACTCGAAAGGTCTTTTTATGCCATAAAATAAATCAACCAAACAATTAACATCTATATATCTCTATCTAACCCAGTTTGTTAGTATCTATATATCTATCTGGGGAATCACCGTGGTGTAGTAACTAATGTACTTGATTGCGACATCGTAGCAAACGAGTTCGAACCCCAGTGACGCTATTACATTCACTTTCAGACTAATACCCTTGGGAAAAGTATTAACCCCTTCATCATCCAGCTATGGGTTAAATACACGGATAACTTTGGAATTAAATACTCCATGAAGGTTGATATTTTATTAAACAAAGAAATCAAACCAAACCTCTCAATCTATATATTCTTATCTGCCCCATCTTCATTGTTATTTGTACAACGTTTCGGCCGATATACCCTCCGGCCTTCTTCAGGCATTTCTTGTCGGACTCGGGAACCTTCTTTTCGAACTCGGGAACTTTCTTGTCGTATTCGGGAGCCATCACGGAACTTTGAACCTAATCCTTTATTTATTCCACGGGGGTATCCTCTTCTCATTCCGCTAGCTAAATAGCTGGGGTAGGAGTTGTGTTAATTAATTATTTTTCTAACTGCTTTCACTCAGGATTGAACTCGGGTTCCAGAGATAACTGTCACTTAGAACTGTCTTAACCTAACTGCCTTATCCACTCGTCCATCTATCTATCTATCTATCTATCTATATTTTACAGTCTCTTCATTTCCATGTATCTATCTATCTATCTATCTATCTTTCTATCTATCTATCTTTCTATCTATCTATCTATCCATCTATCCATCTATCTACCTGTCTATCTTTCTTTTAAAGTCTTTTCATATCTATCTATCTTTTTAAGTCTTTTCATTTCTATCGATCTATCTATCCATCTATCTGCTACAGCATCTTTATCTATTTATCTATCTCTCCATCAATTACAGTATTTCATATTTATCCGTCTATACGTTACAGTCTCTTCATGTCTATGTCTGTCTGTCTGTCTATCTATCTATCTATCTTTTACAATATTTCCATCTCTCTCTCTCTCTCTCTCTCTATATATATATATATATATATATATATAATATATATATATATATATATATATATGTCTCTTTTACAGTCTTTTTATATCAATCTATCTATCTATCTCTTTTTTACAGTCTTCATATCTATCTATCTATCTATCTATCTATCTAACTTTTACAGTCTTTACATTTTTATTTATCTATCTGTCTGTCTGCTACAATACCTTTATCTATCTATCTATTTCTCCATCTGTTATCTTATTTCATATCTATCTATCTATGTATTACAGTCTCCTCATCAATTTATCTACGTTCATATCTATTTATATAGCTAACTCACTAACCAATATTTAAGTTCAGTATCAATCTATAACTTTTCATTTGTCTATATTTTTTGATCTACTCGTTTTTCACTGTCCTCTTTCTCTGCATATATTCGCCGTTCATTTTTTGTTTACCCCAGTCCCAACCTCATTCATTGCTTCCCTGTTTCCCTGCAAACTTATCTCTCATCAAATTGTTCTCTTTCTCTCAATTCATATTTCTCTTTCTTTGTTCCCTTTCTATTCGATATTTCACTTTCCATTTGCGGTCACATCTCCATCTTTCGTCTTTGCTTTCGTACTCCCCCTCTCTCTCTATCACACCCTCTTTCTCCTTCTCTCACACACGTACTCTCTCTCTTTCTCTCTTTCTCTCTTTTCTTACAATCCATGACTAGCCACTCACTGTGACAAAATGGCTGTCCAACACTTGCATATTCGTAATGGATGACACGTGGCCTTTTTTGTCACCAGGTGGCGTGCTATCTTGCAAAATTGACACTGTGTCAGTTCCACGATGTCTTCCCAGCAAGACCGAACCTCAAAACAGTGCAGCTTCTAGCCAGAGGGTAGAAAAATGGTCCACCCTCTTTGCACATACGCATAACACTTTCTACAGTATGACTATAACGAATTCGACTACTCCAATTGCAATATCTACCGTTTCTCAATACCAAGAATCTGGTAAAAGAGATTTTAGATTATGAAGAGTCACGTCGCTTCTCAAAAGAAGTTGAAGCAAAGTTAACTTTTAAAGATGGTGCCACTGACTGACTGGCTGCTGGCTGGTTGGTTGGTTGGTTGGTTGTTGTTGGATTTTACGGTATGTCAACCCTTGTTGGATTATTTTATGCCGAAGACGTTTTGTTTGATTCATTCTTGATGGCTGAGAGAGAGAGAGAGAGAGAGAGAGAGAGAGAGAGAGAGAGAGAGAGAGAGAGAGAGAGAGACAGACAGACAGACAGACAGACAGACAGACAGACAGACAGACAGGAAGAGAAAGATATATATAATATATATATATATATAGATAGATAGATAGATAGATAGAGTGATATATATATATATATATATATAATACTCTATCTATCTATCTATCTATATATATATATATATTATATATATATATATATATAGAGAGAGAGAGAAGAGGGGGGTGAATCTGTCGTCGGCACGCGTTAGTGGCGGTGATAATATCTTTCCGAATTACTCAATTAAAGGAAAGAAAGAAGGAGGGAAAAAGAGAAAGAGAGAAAAAAAGAATTTGTAAGACTGGTTGGTTGGATTCATGGCATGACAACACTTATTGGGTTATTTCATGCCTATGGCGTTTAGTTTGATTCATTCTTGATGGGCACTGAATCTTTAAAAAACTGATATTTTGTTAAACACATTTTTTTCTCTTTATCCCATTGATGGGACACTAACAGGTGCTATCACCCCAGGTCAGGATGGACCTGGGAGTAATGGTAATAAAAGGGTACTCCACATTCCCCAGAGCACCAGAATTGGAACTTCACTATCAGATAGAGTTTAACGTCATAGAACACTAAAGACCTCCAGACGTCTTCTCGCACATATAAAAAGGATTGGGGCTAAGCAAATGGGCAGTAGGATTGGGACAATCATATAGGTGATAGGGCTTAACATGATCAGTCCGTCTAGCCTAAATAAATGTCAAAGTGAAGTGTTGCATGTCATGGACTGTTCAGTCACCAGGGTTCCATCCTTAAGCATCACGCGTCACCTCCCACGGTCAGTAGGTGGCCTTATTGGGCGGGGGGGTGTCTTATCCCTCTGCAGAGGTGCAGTCGGTGTATTCTAAAGCCCTGGCAGACAGATGGCGTTATTGAATAACATGTCTCGTGTTTTATTTCTTAAAAATTACTAAGTCGTCGGGGTGGCCTAAAGTCGTTATCAGCCAGACAGCGAGGGAGTCTATCCCCCTTCCACTAGCGCTAGACCAAGGAGATTGGTTTAGCGTCTGAGGTGGTGTGCCACACATACCATCAGCTCCTAACTTTACATCCCTGTACTACTCATCTGCTGAGTTGACGAGGGCTGGTATCGAAGCAGGCATCTTTTGGTTCCTAGTTGGACGCTCTAGCCACTGAGCTAAATTTGGGTTATAAATGATGGGATTGTTTAAGGTAGATCGATAGAAAGACACTTCTAATGACCAGTGATTTTGATCAGGAAGAATGGTAGAATAAAATCCTAGACCCGTGTCAGTACTACTGTATGGTTACACCACATGGACTCTGACGACATTCCTGGAGAAAAAGCTACATCGGAAATACATAAGAAACAGTGCCAACTATAAACACGCATGCGCAGAACGCAATGGGATAATAATTAAGATGTCATGGCGAAAGTGCGGATATTGTGTTACTCTCCCTCGTACAATGAACGCAATTTCCTTGCATCTAGGTATAAAACAACCCTAGATGGTTTGTCGTGCCATTAAAATCAATCATTGATTTAATCAATCAGAAAGCAGCACTCTATTGCATCTCAGTTTATTTCCTGACACTTTTAACGATCACTGTATAAAGATATAAATGATTAGTTGAAAAAGAAGTCGATAAAATGTTTCGATCCCTAAATCCTCCCGTTTGGGAAGGCACGAAAAAACAAAATAGAATCTTGAAGCATTTTCTTTGGCGAGACATTCAAAATGATGAGAGACTTGGAGAAGGTTACAGAAACAAATCATCACGCCTCCGTTCTACAATAACCGTCACGTATTTCGTGTTTAGATAAGACTGACCGTCCAGTCCAGGGGATGCAGTTGCTGAGAAACGAATGAATCAGATGAACAGGAACGAGGGGGCTGGGGGTGGGGGTGGCGCTGATCAATACATTGAATGGAAATGAAATCAATGCGCTTGATTAAGTTATTTATACTGTGTGAATCTTCAACATAGACTTTTCATGTGTGTGTATTCATGCATATAAGGGTGTATATGGTTGAGTATGGTGAAAGAAAGGAACGGGGTGAAAGAAAATAAAGACAAGAGGGTAACTGGCTGAAAAGGGGACGACTGATGTCGATGCATAAATTCATCTGTGTATTGATAAAATTCACATCATTCATATATATATATATATATATATATATATATAAACGAATATGCATGAACCATCACTCACACACACACACACACATATGTATATATATATATATATATATATATATATATGTATGTATGTGTGTGTGTGTGTGTGTGTGTGTGTGTGTGTGTGTGTGGGTGGGGAGTGTATGACAAAAATGCATAATGACGTCCGACAATGTGCTTATGAATTATGATAGAAAAAATAAAAATTAATTGAGTTTTTATTGGAATAAAATGTTAATTTCAACTATTTTTTTTCATTTTGATGAAATAACTTGAGATATACAAAAGAAAATTAGAGCTATAATAATAAAAAAGTTCTATAATAATAATAAAAAAGTTTTATAGTAATCAAATTTGAACTATAATAATAAAAAGAAGCTATAATGATCAAATGTGCTACAATAATAAAAGTAGACCTATAATAATAAAAAAATAGCGACATGATAATAAAAAGTAGAGCAATAACAGTAAAACGTAAGCTATGATAATAAAAAAGGTGAGGGATGATAATAAAAATAGAGGTATAATAATAAAAAGTAGATCTACACTAATAAAACTGTAGAGCGATAATAACAATGAAAATATAGCTATAAGTATAAAAAGTAGTGACATAATAATAAAAGGTAGTTGCTAATAACTAGCAGGATCTGTGGATATACTACAGTGGGATAATTTAAGTATTACAATGAATGACATGTTTACTTAAGAGTTATTGCAAATATTTTAATATGTAAAAAGTATAATGATTTTTATTTAACTCTCTCTTTCTCTCTCTCCTATCTTTATACGCCCATCTCTCAGGATAAGCAACACCAGACAATCAGGATTTTTGCATTTCATCTTATATATATATATATATATATATATATATAATATATATAATATATATATATATATATATATATATATATATAAAAATGTAAAAATGCAAATCCTGATTGTCTGGTGTTGCTTATTCAGAGAGAGGGCGTATAAAGATAGAGAGAGAAAGAGAGAGTTAAATAAAGATCATATTATATATATATATATATATATATATATATATATATATATATATTTGAGTATTTGTGTAAGATTATACATACATATATACTAATGCATAAACATATACACACTTACATTTACTTTCACTGATATATACATATTCCCTCTCCCTCACATATTCCCGCGTTTATATTTTCTTCTCTCTGATAATGACATTTCCATAACCTATTTTCTTATTTAAATATATTTATGAATTTACATTTGCATATACGTGCCGCTATATTTATTCAAATAAAACAAACAAACAAATAAAGTACAACCCCTTCCCCATTAACAATGAAAGCTCCTATGAAAAACCGCGCGAAAACATTGCGCTTTGAACATCCCTCTTTTCGACGTCGGGAGAAATATGTTTTTTTTTTCATGTCACCAATTTCAAAAGAACAGACAATGAAAATTCAAAACCAAAGAAAATCTAAATGTTTATTTGTATTATCCAAACACGAAATTGAGGATTTTAGTTACCCCCCCCCCTGCCAAGCCTCGTGCTCCCCATTTCTTGTGAACGATCATCCATGGCATCCATTTGCCGTGGAGAACCTATATTTGTAAATTATATTTCATATTTAAAATTCACGAAGACCAGATTCGACGATCTGTGACGCGGAAATATTTCGCGTACATTTGAAATAATTGATTGCCCGTATTCAGTTTCAGAAATATTTCAATTAATGAAAATTTATTCATACTTCTCTCTTTATCTTTTCTACACCCCCTCTCTCTCTACCTCCTATCTCTCACATATATATATATATATATATATATATATATATATATATATATATATATTATACTAAGGGGAGTCAAAATGTAATGACATTTTGTTTAGGGTAGGTATAATTACCAACACAGAAACATGTATCATACATCAAAATAAAGCTGGTCCTCTGTGGATCACATTCCTACTTTCCTCATAGTTACCGTTTCTCACAATAGCAATGTTTCACCTTCGAATGAGAGTATGTATCCCTCTCCCGTAAAATTCTGTTGAATGTTCTTTGAGCCACTTCCTCATACAGATTTCACTTTCTCGTCACTGGAATAATGTTTGCCTGTCAAATCCTTTTCATGGGGCCGAAGAGATGATAGTCTGAAGGCGCGAAATCGGTTGAGTAAGGAGGATGCGGATCTGTAGTGAAGAAGTGGTTCAAGGAACAGTCAACAGAATTTTACGGGGAAGGGATTCAGGTTTTATATATACTAGTATGCTATAATATACCACAGCATGGTAATATAATTATTACAACGTTTGACATATTTACTTAAGAGCTATTGTAATTGTTCAATTTGTAAAAAGTATAAAGATATTGATTTAAACCTCTCTCTCTCTCTCTCTTCTCTCTCTCTTTTTCTCTCTTTCCTTCTTTTCATTGTATTTGATTGAAATATACTAGCATTATCGCATCCGCGCGTTTATCCCGACTCTCAATCTTTTCCCTTCTTTCTTTCTTTCTTTCTTTCTTCTATTCATTCTTTCTTATTATATTCTTTCTTTTTCTTCCCTTTCTTTCTTTATAATACAAACGGAATGGTCCATTACGGAGCTGAGGCGACAACACTCATGCGAAATAAGAATTCGGCGGATAAGCAAACACCAAATAATCATATTTAACATTTTTGATCTTGAACAATTTGGGCGGTCTCATTTTTAAGAAGAGGGTATTGCAAGATGATTAAGTAACACAATTATTGATATACAGATATTGAACACACACACACACACACACACACACACACACACACACATATATATATATATATATATATATATATATATATATATATATATATACACCCCCCCGCACGAGCAGGATGCGACAGAAGGTCAATTTCTTGGAGTTTAACAGATTTGAATTCAGAGTTTTCCTTCTCCTAGACTGGTTACTTAGCCATGGTTAAAGAGCCCAGTCTACCCTGCTATTTAATCATAGCCGTAAGGAGAATTGGATTCATACTTTCCCAATGGTATTAGCGTTATGTAAAATGCAAATAGCCTCGTCCAAGAATTGAACTCGGGTCGACGAATCCATTTCCTACGACACTAACCATTACATCACACGCCTCCTATGTTTGCTTGTGTGTGTGTGTGTGTGTGTGTGTGTTAATTATTGAATATAAACGCGACGAATATAGCGCTCACTCTCTATCTCTTTTTCACATGAATTATGTTTTTGTGTTTTTATCTGAAGATTAAACAAACTCATTTAAATTTATTTTGATTTACTTTTTTCTTTTCAATGATTTCCTTTTTCTTTCATATTCCTATAACCATTTTTACTTATTTTCGTTCGCTCCTCTGTTTAGTCACTCCCTTTGTCCTTCATGCATTTGTGGGGATTAAAATAAGAATTTTAAAAAATAACAAACCCCCATGAGCCTTTACAGAAAGAACCCTACGAGCATGTACGGGTAAAAGGACCCACTTCCGACCCTCAAGAGAATCTCTCGGCCATTCGAACTTAGGCCTTAACTTTGCCTAGTCACTTATACGCGACTTTCTTCCTAACATATATAGAGACGTTCAATGAGCCTCGGTTACAATAATTCATATATTACTAAAATTCAGGACAAAAACGGCACATTATAGCGAGATTTCTATTAAACAAATACACTTTAAATTCTTCAATTTCCATCTCAATTTACATCTGAATGATAATTTTGTGGGGTCTGAATTCACGGTAAAAGTATTTTTATACGAGGATGAGTAAAAAAACTAATGCAATTTTTTATTTCATGCGAAGTTTTTTTTTTTATAGAACTAAGGCCTACATTGAGACTCAAACGAGACTCAGAGCAAGAATCCGACGAGTAAGACCCAACTTGCCAATGACAATGTCCCCTTTCTGTATGACAATGCTCAATGCACACACAAGCATCAGGACAAAGGAAAAAAATCTCCTCATTCGGGTGGACAACTTTACCGCATCCTCTATACTCACCAGATTTAGCGCCTTCGGGCTATCATCTCTTCAGCCCCATGAAAGAAGGTTTGAGAGGCAAACATTATTCCATTGATGAGGAAGTGAAATCTGTAGTGAAGTGGTCAGAAGACATTTCCTTACCACGTGGTGGCTATGATCCATGAATAAAACCTAAATTCTTAAACTACCTTTCTCTTTGTCTCTTCCTTTTTCTTTCCTTGAATTCCTTCCTTTTTAGCGCGACCACCGAATAAGATGGGGTTAAAAGCAAACCCTAAGAACACGCACCAAGAATAACCACAGTCCACCTTTTAAACCTAAAACCTAAAACCTCTTGCAACCCCATATATTCTTACATTTTTTTCTTTCTTTTCTTTCTTTCAGATGTGTGCCTTTTTCTTTCCTCCTTTATTTCTTTTTACAGTTTACCTCTCATTTTATTTTCTTGATATTTTCATTCATTCCCCAGTTTATTCCCTCCCTTTCAATTTTCTTTCTTTCTTTCTTTTCTTCATTTCTGTCATTCTTTTCTTCTTTTTTCTTTCAAGTATGAGTCTCTTTCTTTCCTCATTTATTTTTTTATATAATTTACATTTCATTTTCTTTCTTAATTTTGTTTATTTTCATTCATACCCCTGTTATTCCCCCATTTCTCTTTCTTTTGATCTTTCTTTCTCTCTTTCTTGTATTTCTTTAATTTCTTTCTTTCTTTTTTTCATTCTTTCCTTCATTTTTTCATTTATTCATTCATTCTTTCTTTCATTCTTTCTTACTTTCTCTCTTTCTTTCTTTCATTCTTTCATTCCTTCTTTCTTTCATTCTTTCTTACTTTCTCTCTTTCTTTCTTTCATTTATTCATTCATTCTTTCTTTCATTCTTTCTTACTTTCTCTCTTTCTTTCTTTCTTTCTTTCATTCATTCTTTCTTTCATTCATCCTTACTTTCTCTCGTTCAGGCATGTGCCTTTTTCTTCCCTCCTTTATTTTTTAAAATCTAATTTCCATCTCATTTTATTTTCTCCTTTGTTTTTCATTCATTTTTTTCTTCTTTTTCCTGTCCTGTGTCATTTCAAATCTGATTCAAAATTTCTCCACCATCCGCCATTTTGAATATTTTCAACTTTTTCCTCCATTTTCATTTTCTTTCATTTTTATTTTATTTTTTATCAAATTACTCCGTTCTCTTTTTTTATCATCCTCCTTTCTTTTCACATTCTCTTTCTTCCTTTCTTCCCTATATTTCTTCTTCAACATCTTTCCCTCTTTCTGTTTCATTATTTCATTCTTCTTCTTTTCTGTCCCAAAAGTCAATCCAGTTCCCGCTATTTTTGTTACATTGACTGAATATGAATATAGACGCCTGTGTTAACGGATGTTTTTTTTCTTCTTTCTCCTCCCCCCTCTTTTCCATTAGGGAGACTTATCTGTGAGAATTCTTTGACTCACTGAAGCATGCCGTCGAATATCTTTGCCTTTTTCTTTTTCCTTTCTCCTTCGTCACTGACCTAATATGGTTGATTGATTCGAGTCAAGCAGAGACCGCGGCTGTTTTTGTTTTGTTTTTTTGTTTTCTCGGTTGGCGCGAATGGTAATCCCAAAACCTCGACAGAGTCTCAAATTAGAAACGCAGACAAAATCAATCATTCACTCTAAACTTTTTGCCCTTAAGCCACGTATATGTTTTGATCAAGAAAAGAAAAAAAGCCTACTTTAAAAAATTAAAAACAAGAAACATAAAAAAGCAACAAAAAACAACATAAAAACATGAATGAACGCGTGTCAATATATATGTATTATATATACTGGCAAAAATATGCATCATCTAGGTACAAGTATTTAAATTCTATTATAATAAAACATTATCTTAGATTAAAAAGACTAGCGAAACTAAATATGAACGCATATAAAAAGATTACACTTATTCTTGTTTATCTTAATTAATTTGTATATAGAATTAAACATTTATATTAGAAATCAATAATAACAAGTAATAATCTATTAAATCTGGGTTTCTTACTACCGGTATGAAAATTCTCCACACCTTATATTATGTAAACCTCTATGTTTTGTGATATATAACGCACTTTGCAGATTTATAAAGCCGTTAATAACCTGGGTTGTCTAGAGCTAGATTTTAATAGAGACATCGTTAGTAGTTAAGATTGCATAATAACTATTTAATTGAGAATATAACATAAATATCTAAATGAATTGTGACGTCGATGGTGACGTAGTTACGGTTACAGAGAGACAGACACATAATCTTCATTATAATATCTATATAGTATATGTGCCCCAAGGAAAAACAAAACTGTTTATGTACATGCATGGTAACCGGTCTAGGAGAAGGAAAACTCTGAATTCGAACGTGTTTAAAGTCTCCATAGAAATTGACCTTGTGTCACTTCCTGCTCGTGTGGAGACGTTGGGCAAATACACACATACACACATAAACGTTGATTTCGACCTCTTGTCAAACTAATGCCACTTCTTCATTAATTACTGTTCGTGAGACCGTTGATGGTTTATCAGTCCGGTCAGCGACTTGCATATCTTACAGTAGATTTGGCACTCGTGACGACCAGCGTTGATTGAGACGACAGGCACAGTGTACACATACTGTGAACTTTTTCATGTAGCCCTTGGGACCACCAGTTGTTCGACACACTTTTGCAAACATACATACATACATTCAAGAATAAATAATTCATACCAAGATGTATATTCAACAAGTATGAAAATTGATACACTCACCGTCAGATAAAATCTAAAATTAATTTAGCAGAACGGCTAAAGAACTAAGTGTGGCATAATACTAACCATTGCTGGAGTGAAAGGCTAGATTCATATCTTTTCCAAGCATATTAGAGCCCTGTGAAACGAAACCAGGGTTGTCCAAGATTAGAATTCTTGGTCCATGTCCATTTCCTACGACAATAACCGTTATGTAATAAACAATTACTTCACAACACACACACACACACACACTTGCAATATATATATATATATATATATATATATATATATATATATATATATGAGTATAGATAAAAGGATATGAAAACACCACAAAATCAGCATAAAGTGAAAACATTTATAACATATTCATAGCTGATATTGAACAAAATTTCGATTTTATAAAAATCATCTATAAAACCATAAATATCAGCTATGAATATGTTATAAAATGTTTTCACTTTAACAGCATTTGTGGTGTTTTCATATCCTTTTATCTATACTCATACCGTCGGATTCATTTCCTTTCTTTTAACTTATATAGTCTATCAACGATATTGAGCATTATTTGCTTATAAATATATCACTTCATACTATATATATATATATATATATATATATATATATATATATATATATATATATATAAATATATATATATATTTGTTTTGATTTCGTTTATCGCAAAAGATTCATACACACACACGTAACCACACATTCATAAACACATAAAAAATGCACAATGCTTTTTTCGATACAAACACTTACATATTCTAATACTCACACCGCAAAAAAGAATATTTGACGTCATATTTCAAACCGACCATTTTTCAACGTTCTTTTTTCAGACTTCAAATTTTAAACAGACTGATAAACAAGGACTATTACTCGCTTTTCTCGTTATTCTGTGATAACAATTTTTTATCACCTTCCATATACCAACAAATGCCCTGAAGATGATCTAATTACTAGATCGAAACACTGCAGCGTCGGCCAATAAACTTACCATTTAACTCATTTAAAGCTGTGTTTTTTCAATTTTTCTTAATATACTACGTCGGATTCACTTCCTTTTCTTCACACACACACACACACACACACACACACACACACACACATATATATATATATATATATATATTGGTTTGTTGGTTGGTTTTGAAGGCTGTCACAATGCGAGTGTAAAGAAAAAAGAAGGTAACTATGATGTTTTTTGTTAACCTGTCATTTATTTCTCAATATTTCGGGAAGAAATTCCCATCCTCAGAAGAATACTGGAACTGAAGTTGTCCTAGCGACTGCTAGATTCGTTCTGTCTTGGTTCTTCCAAATTCTGTGTGTGTATGTGTATGGTTGGGGTGCTTCACATAGCAATAAAAAAGAGATCAGATGATCCTGTTATTAAGCAAACAAACAAAAAAAAAAAAAATAAAATAAAAATAAAACCTTGCTTAGAGGCGAATCAAATCTGGAATAATAATAAAATAAAATAAAAAGAAATGACCAGACACACAGACATAAGCACCACGCACACACACATACGCTTACATTTACACACACAAGCACGTGCACACACACACTTATACACACAAACAAACACATAAGCAAGCACCTCAAAAAATATAAATAATAATTTATTCAAAAATGCTTCTATAAAAAAAAACATCCAAAAATCTTCATCTGCATTGTGATAGCATTCTAAATCAACCTCCTAACCAATATATATATATATATATATATATATATATATATATATATATATATATATATACAATGTTATGTTATGAAATACCAAACTGTTTATAATGCTTATGGCGGTACAGTCTAATATTTTAATTAGTAATATAGCTTTCAAATATTACGTTAATCTTATTTGTCGTATTGTGATGGCGTAAGTGCTTTCAGTATTGCATAATAATTAATGCATTCAATGAAATCAATATTTGTATTTGAGCTGATACCAGCATCAGCAGATGTATCGATCAGAAATGACTACGAGACAATGTCGTTCGTTGATTGAATCATTTAGCTATATTGATTGAGCCGCAATTTGAGCCGAATTTATGTGGACAAAAATCGATCAAAGAAAATAAAACAAAAATATATGCCAAATGATAAATGTGTGTTTATCTATGTAGAGCAGCACAAACGAAACACACCCACACACACACACACACAATATATATATATATATATATATATATATATATATATGGCAATAGCATAATCTTTACAGATCATTACCGTTCCTCACAATCCCACAACTCCACCACCACCAGAACCCTTCCTTGCATGAGCCCTCAAATGACTCATCAAACCTGCTGCAGATCTTCAAAGTTTGATGCAAATATGACATTGAAAAGACTTCGTTCCCGTTGAATAAGATGATTCCGATGAATCAGATGAATCAGATGATAAAATGTGATGCTTATGCACCACCATATATCTCTCAAGACCAGAAGCGGACTTACAGACCTTGCCACAGATAGCACAAGACACATTGTTTGCACAAGACACATTTGTCCTGGAATCTGCATGGATTGACCCAGGTGAGACTTCCTGTATATATATATATATATATATATATATATATATATATATATATATATATATATATATATATATATATATACATACACACACACACAATATATATATATATATATATATATATATATATTAGACATCAACAGACACGGGTTTCGACGTTTACGTCTCATCAGTACGGCTCAAATTCTTTTAACAGCTACTTCTAGCCGGGAGTGAAACCCGACAGAATTTTCGTCTGTCAAGCTCCTTACCCTCATGGCTGTTAGTGACTGTCATTCAGAGGTGAACAATTAATTGATACATACTTACTTGATATGTTTTTACAATCACCAGAGAACTCAATATATATATATATATATATATATATATATATATATATATATATATATATATATATATATATGAAGTAGTCAAACAATGAGTTTAAGGCCCGAAAATTTGTGGGAGATTATGTGCTTAATTAAAATCATACCTAATTTTGTTAAATAATTAATTATAACTAAATGAATTAGGCGTACATATCGGTTTAAATGTGAAGCGTAAACAGATCGAGAAAGTATATATATATATATATATATATATATATATATATATATATATATATATATATATAGGGTGTTTGGGTAAATTTGACAGATTTATATTTGGTTATTTTTTCTCCATAGATTTGAGGTATTGACGCACACTAGGCATTATTCAAAAGCTTGAACCCTTCTTCATTCATGATGACAAATAGAATGGATGACTGGAACCCACGTGAATCATAGAAGAGAATAACTTGCATCATGAATATCTGCACCATCTATCAAAATAAGGAGATTATGGTTGCTGCCCAATGCTCCCTGAACACTGCAAAAACAACCAGACTGGAAAATTGCAATGGTGACTATGATGATGTGGATAGAAGAAAGGAACATAACAGACGATCTGAGTGCGTTCGTGCAGCAGAATTCCTCGAAAATCTGCAGAAAAAAGTGTTAGAGGACCCTCAGATACCTATGTGGAGTTACTAAACACTGTAGTCTATCCCTGGATAACAAGGGTAGCCAATGGTAGGCCATATGTATGGCAGCAGGATTCGGCCCCCTGCCACACCTCTGGGAAAAGTAAAAAATGTTTGTCGGCGAATTTTTATGACAACACCGATCCCAATGTTTGGCCTCCGAACTCCCCAGACCTTAGCCCCATGGATTATTATGTATGTGGCGCTGTTGAGAAAGACCCAAATCGCAATGCCAGTACTACAAAAGCCCAGTTAATCGACAGAAATAAGTTTTTGAGACACTTCCCAGGGAAACTGTAACATCAGCTTGCTCAAGGTTCCGGAGCAGGATTGAGGCTGTGATCGACGTTAATGGCAGTTATTAGGAGTGAAAATTGTTGCTAGTAGTGTAATTTCCGTGCCTGTTGAATGTCTTTATATCCATTAAATTTTGAAGTTACCAAGCACTTTTTCTTTTAACTTATGTAACTTTCAAATTTCTCTCGAACACCCTATATATATATATATATATATATATATATATATATATATATATATATATATATATATATAGATAGATAGATAGATAGATATATGAAAACACACAATGTTTTTAAAATGAAAATATTTTCATAGCTAATATTGAAAATATTTCGATTTATAAAATTATCATCAGAGCTAGTTTTTAATCCGCACTCATCGAGAGAGAAGCAGAAAATTATTTTTCTCTCTCGATGAGTCTGGATTAAAAGCAAGCTCTGAATGATTTTATAAATTGAAATATTGTTCAATATTAGCTATGAAAAATATAAAATATTTTCATTTTAACAACATTGTGTGTTTTCATATCCTTTTATCTACACTTATACCGTCGGATTCATTTCCTTACTCTTAACTCATATATATATATGTGTGCGTGTACATGTATATACAAAAAAGAC
This sequence comes from Doryteuthis pealeii, assembly GCA_023376005.1. NCBI lineage: Eukaryota > Metazoa > Mollusca > Cephalopoda > Myopsida > Loliginidae > Doryteuthis > Doryteuthis pealeii. The sequence goes on along the minus strand of CM042146.1, from coordinate 32,809,335 downwards.
GCACATACATAGGAACGTACTAAGACATATACACAAACACGCAACTAAAGTAAACCTAACCTAACACACACATGCACACATACATATACACACACAACAACGACAAAAACTTTACTAACATCGGATGAACTATACCTATTAAAAGAGTAATGAAAGCTCAGTTAATACATTTATTACTAAGCCGTGTCCTGCGTGCGACTTACGTGCAAAGATTGTGGAACGTTACATCATCATTTTCTTTCTCAATTTTTGCGCGCAGGTCACATGCAGATCACACGCAAATCGCACGCAAATATTGAAAAGAATAACGTAGCGTTCAACCGTTATTAAACAACCATAACAGAAAAATTACAGAAACACGCATAACCTATGTATATATATATGTGTATATGTGTATATATATATATGTATATCAATATATGTATTGATCAAAGCTTGAAGAAGATACCAGAATATCTGAAACACGTGTTGCGTATGTGAAATAAAAAGAATAAAACATTTTTTCTGAGAACGATACATTTTGCGGACCTTCTTCTTTTTTTATAAAATATTACATTTTCTCCGTTGGAACCAGAACAACATTATATATACTAGCAAATATATGCACCCTCCTGGTGCAAGTATTTAAGTTTTAATGTAATAAAATATTGTATTAAATTAGAAAGGCTAATGAAACTAAATAAAAATGCAGATAAAAAGATTTGAAACAGAGGGGGTATAATCGAAAAATAGTACAACTGAAACTTACTCTTCCATCACTCCCGTCTTTCATTTTTATTTTTTCTAATTTAAGTATTTAGTTAAAAGAGTAAGTAAAGAATAAAATGACAGTTATTTGTTCTTGTTAATGGATTTCATTTAAGATTCATTGAAGAGATTTTTACTTATATTCATTAAGATAAAACCAAACAGTTAGAAATCAATAATACTAAGCACATATTTATCAAAATCAAATTTTTAATATCAATATGCAAATTAGCCTTCCCATTCACACTGTAAACCGCTATTTTGTTGTATATATAAATATAATTGCATGTTGTTAGTATGTAGATATGCTTAACAGTATTAATAATGTAAAACAATTTTATTAATAATTGAGGTTTAAATAAAAATAAGATCATTGAGAATGTGATGTCAATAACTAAGGGAAATGTGACTTGAGTAGTAATATAGTTTCGGTTACAGACAGACAAACACACAATCTCCATTATAATAAGATATATATATGTATATGTATATAAATCTTATATTCATATATATAAGGTTCTACCTATACACACACATATATATATATAGTCTGTAAATATATATATGTGTGTATATAGGGGCTGTATATATATATATGTATGTGTGTATAAATTATGTATATATTTACAGACATAATAGTACATTATGGGTATATACTTATAGCTAGATGAATCCCATGATGACATTAACGACGTGTGTAATGACTGTAACGCTGTGGGATACTTATAGATCATTGATGCCGGATACGAAAATACGAAACAAAACATTAACGGCAATACGAAACAAAGGATTGACAGATGTTAGCGTCAATAAATGCGAGCAAATGAAGCAAAAATGCGTTTCTCTTTCCTTTAATGATTTTAAGTGCCCATAATATCCCCATTTCAACTTCAGGGGCTGCATAATCATTGGGATTGGGATGCAAGATATTAAGACTTATAAAAAAAAAACTGACTATATATTTGGCCTGGGGTCCTGAAGATAGATAGATTCATGGATTGATACCCAAAGTATAATCTCATAAAGAAATACACGAATGAATGACTGGACGTGGTCTACACAATATATATATTATATATATATATATATATATATATATACCCATCACAATATATATGTGTGTGTGTATATATATATATGTGTATGTACTCATCGCTATATATATGAATGTGTGTGTATATATATATATATACGTACTCATCGCTATATATATATATATATATATGGGAGAATATGTGGTTAATTGAAGTCGTACCTAATTTTGAAAATTAATTAATTGATAATTAATGAATTAGGCGGGCATGCCTATTTAAATGTAAGGCTAAACAAATCGAGAAAAATCACTTTATTAGGCCTCATCAGCAGAGCTATAGATAGGAAGACCGCCTTGTGTTTAGCTTTACATTTAAATAGGTATGCCCGCTAAATTAATTAATTATTAATTAATTAACTTTCAAAATTAGGTACGACTTCAATTAAGCACATATTCTCCCAATATATATATATATATATATATATATATATATATATATATATATATATATATATAATATATATATATATTAGTTAGTTAGTTAGTTAGTTAGTTAGTTTTTTTCTAGTATTGGAGAATTGAAAAAAAAAGTGCTCGATTACGGGTATAATAGCTGTATTTATCTATTGATTATAGTATAGAATACATTTAAGGCGCGATTGTTACCATTGTTTTCAAAGCAGCATGTTAGCCACTTATCGTCAAGACAATGCACCAGTTAAGAAACGCAAGGAATGTCAATTCATTTATAAATGCGTAACTATTTACCACGTACCCCATGTGTACGACTTGGGCACAAGGCCCTATTAATGTGGGACCACCCACAAGCCGAGACTCATGAGTGGCGGGTGCAAAAAATGCGTTGATCCCGTTGGAATTCCACCTTAATAGGGGCGCCTCAAGCACTGGGCAATAAACCCAGCCCTGCCCCTTAAAATCAAGGTGCAGGTGTTGCCTTGGGGGATAGCCTCATGGGATCAACGCTCTTAATTACTTTATCGATCCAGCGGCCGAAGCCGTTTTTTTAAATTATTTCTCCGCTTAGGTACGAAAGTAGTGCGTATACGCTCATTCACACGCACACCTTCATGTGCCTACACATCTACATATACTCATCCACGTACCCGTGGTTCATCTTTTAGAAGCATTCGTTTTTCCTACCCCTCATTATCCCCTCGCTTTTTCATCTTCTCCTTGTCATCCCACTTATCCGGGTATCTTGTTGAGAACTTTATAAAATTTTGGCGGCTCCTGTCTTTCAGCTAAATTTTAATGAAAATGCGCAATTTTCAAGGTAGGTTAATATTTTGACCTTTTCATTGCCTTTGAAAATAAACTGCTTATTCAGATGCTCGCGAGTAGACAGACACGAAATCAGCAATTAAAAACAAGTTGTTTTTGTGGCTACTATAATAACTAGAACTCTACCACCAGACACATACTCACAATTGGTAACGGTATTTATTTTCATATGGAACATATGAGTCAAATAGATCTATTCAAAATTTCTTCGTATTCGATAGGACTGTGTGAAAAAAACCCTGTTAAAATTAACTACACAAAAATGTGAATATAAATGTACAATTAAACGTGATTTCCTAATCTCTAGGCATAAAATACCCCTTGTAGACTGACATGCCATTAAAAATAATCAAGCAGTTGGGGGACGCTGGGGTTCAATTGCTTTTTCTGCTCCTGTCTACTCGTCTGAATTTTGTGTCGCTGGTGTATTTTACTAATCTCAGATAAATCTGTTGCAGTTTTTGGGTTTATTTATGTGAATTTAACTAAACCCCAGCCAAAAGGGAATTAGGACTTGCAAGCACAAGCATATTAAGAAAAATTAACACTAATCAAGAACAGCATCAGACTACTCCAGTGTACAAACACCACAACAAAATCATATCCCCCCACTCACAAATTCACCCAATTTGATATTATAGATTTCAACCCATCCATTACTGAACGACTCCTCTCTAAGGCATTAAAATTCGCTAGAAAATACGCAAAAATAAACAAGCTAGAACCAGACATTATAATGCACTCTAGAAAACCATTGCTATTCAGTGATGGAAGGTCCTGGGTGCAAAAATTCAGCTCCAACAATGCATACGATGTAGCGATGGGTTCTTTTGACAGCGCTAACATCTGACTTTCGTGGGTTATTTAATTCAAAATCTATCCTTGTAGAAAATCAGTAGTATGAGGGTGTTATTTAACCAAATTGCTGGGTAAATGAGGATAATAATACCTATTCTAAAGATAATAATTAAATTTCAATATTTACATTGTTTTGCCGACAAAAAAGCGACAAAAACATGACTCGGAAAATATCTAAGTTTACCCGTAAATTCGCCGGCTCGCTAAAACATAGCATAAATTAGGGCAGAAGACCGGGACGATAAAAAATCAAAATTACCCCATACTCAAAACTAAACTGACTGGAGAAACCATAATATCATGGAAAATTGTATTTTATAGGAGATAGATACGGTGTATCGAATAATTTTGTTGTTGTTGTTATGGCTTGCAATAGTTTTCTTTAACAACTATATATTCTCTTTTTTATTTTTATTTTGCAAAGCATCAAATATCTAAACCATAAAAGATCAATCAAAGTCTCATGAAACGATCAAGTCCGTTTTATGATAGTTTGAAACTTGCAGCTAGGGAGAGAAAAATAAGCGGAAAAAATTGTAAAAATGAAATAGAAAGTGGAACTAATAAAAAATAGCATAAGCATATATATATATTTGAATATATATATATATGTGTGTGTGTGTGTGTGTGTGTTTGTCAATTACACACACACACACACACACACACACACACACACACACACATATATATATATATATATGCGTACTTGTATATATATATATATAATATATATATATATATAATTATTAGATATATTCATAATCAAATAAAAAATGTCAAAAGGTAATAAAAAGTGTAACTAATCACAAAAAAGTGTACGCAAACACAACACACACACACACA
>CM042146.1:32787052-32799552 GCA_023376005.1 Doryteuthis pealeii | reverse complement strand
CCTTTTCTTTACTTACTTATATTCTTCTTCTGGCGTCTTTGATATCTTAAGTTCTTCTAGCGTCTCTTCTAACATCTCTTCTAGCGTCTGGACTTCGTCTTGGCGGTCGGTCGCACTTAACTCATTTCTTCTTCTAGTTGACATTCACCAACCACAAAACTGTGTTATTTTCGTAAGCTTTTATTTACTTAACTAAACATTTAATGTAACTAAACATAGCGCGCGTATGCAGGTTAGTTCTAGTTAAGGCAGTACATCTTCTCTGCCTGACGTCTAAACTGAAACTGAGGACCCAATCAGGTTCTACGTGACTTCACGTATTTCGCGGGCTTCTTGTAATATTCCATGGAAAGTCCCGCCCGTGATATGAAAAGGGCCGTCCCTTTAGAAATACAGGGGATTGACAATAATCTTATGCAACCGCATAGATTATGTAACATTACGATTCGTGTAGCGATTTTAGGGATGTAGTTGAAAGTAGTTTTACATTGGAGGTCCCTTATGGCATAAAGTTTGATCTTTTCTTGCTGTAGAAAGATTTGATATTAGTTTTAATCCCTGTCAGTTGATCCGTGTTAAAGAGTTGTATAGTCCTCGTGTGTTGGTCGATACATCAAGAAGCAATTGTTGGACAATTTTTCCAACGCCTTTAAACAGTAAATTAAATATATTTATAGTTTGGGCGTTTTGATTGACTGATTCACCCAACTCTGTTTTGGGAGAGTTAACAATCGTTAGCAAGGTAGACGTGCAGACCATTGATAGTGAGTTTAATTCCCATTGGGAGCCCCATCTAAGCTAAGATTAGTGCCACATCTAACCTAAGATTAGTAAATAACTATACCACAAAATATGACAACAAATACATTTTTGTAAACTCATTTTTTGAAATCTATTTAGATGGAACCATAAGAGGTACGAAAACCCAGGATGAGGGTGGGCATGGGAGTAATGGCGATGAAGAGGTACTTCACACTCTCCATAGCTTCAAATTGGACCCTCACCATTAGATGCAGTTTAACGCCATACCCAATACCCTCTACTTGTTAGTACCATATTTTATTGTTATTGTTTTACATAGGAATAGTTGTTAATAGTATATTTTAATCATTTTTTGGATGAAAAATTGTATAAATCACCATTAACTGTAAGTTAATTAATGAATTCAGTTTATTATTAAATAGAATTATTAATGCTAAATTGAAATACTTGAAACCATTTAACTGAATGCAAATTATCTATATTAAGAATATTTAGCTGAACGAATGGAAGTTAAAAAAAGAAATAAGAGGAAAAAAAATTAATTAATTAATTAATTAATAAATAAATGTCTACTGGAAAAGGGTTAACATGGGTGCCCCACCCACGTTAACCCTTTTCCAGGAGGGGATATGTGGACTTATACTAAGTTTAAACTTAGATAACTAGCACCCCACCTTTTTTCTCTCCTCCCCTCTCCTCGTACTTCTTCTTGCATAAATCTACATGCCACACTGGCTTGTAAAACAAAACCATGGGTAGCAGCATGGTGGATGTGAGACGCGGCGGAAGAACCTATATAGGTCAACGGCGTATATCACAAGATGCTGAGCGGAGGAACCCAGAATGGGTCAACTGCCAGGATCAACCAGTTCAGTCAGGTAACTACTGCCCTTCATCTCAAAGACTATCGCCTATTGATGAGTTAACCAAACAGCTACCGATAGACATCAATGAACTCGAACCAACCGAAACTATTCATGACAGTGCACAAAGCCGAAGAATCATACAGCTTCATGCTTCCTGCTAAAAGTACGCGTTCTGCTGAGGCTCGAGCTTCGGCCTAATGTCCGATAAATTACCTACGGAATTATAAGCGACGTTCCCCTGTGGAAGTCAACACATGGACATGCAGGTGTTGGGCACCCGGCAAGGACCTACATTGACCAACTATGCGAGGATGCTGGTTGCTCCGCAGAGGACCTTCCGGGTGTAATGAATGATAGAGAATGTTGGCGAGAGATTGTCATGGATATCCGTGCTAATTGCGTGACATTATGATGATGATGATGATAACTGTTAACCCTCTGGTTAGAAATGAGACCATCCAAATCATCCCAGATCAGATGCAAAAATCTTAATCAAGATTATATGGTGTCGCTTAATCGCCAAATTCTTATTTCTTATGAGTGTCGTCACGTCAGCTAAATAACGGACCATTCCGTTTTTAGTATTATTTATACTAAAAACGGAATGGCCCGTTATTTAGCTGACGTGACGACGCTCATAAGAAATAAGAAGGTAAAAAAATGACATGTTACATAGAAATATATAATGAGAAAGAAAGAGAGAAAGTAAGAAAGAAGAGAGTAGAGAAAAGATAGAGAGTGCGGAAACGATTACGCTAATCTGTTTCAATCGAACATAATGAAAAAATGAAAAGGAGGAACGAAGAAAAAAAATTAGATATTTTAATCACAAGAGTAGTTCCGTACACGAAAAATATAGACACAATATGAGTTTATCTAATCATGTGTGGAAAATAAAATAAAAACTAAGAAAAGACCCCATATTAAAATGGGAAATAATAAAGAAATGTAATAAACACAAAGCAGGAAAAAAAGTTTGCTGAATTTGCAAATAGGAAAAACTCACAATCGTTAACTACACAAAAGAAACAAGCGAATTATTAAAACAAAGAACAGAAATTCGTAACGCAGGTCGACATAAAAAGGCATGGCTCCTTAGCCAATAAAAAATTAATAAATTAAATAAAAAAATAAAAAAGAGAGCTAGAGAGTTAAATCAAGATTATTAAACTTTTTTGCAATATATCTTAAGTAAACATCAAACGTTGTAATAATTAAATTATCATACGTGGTATATCGACAGGTCTGCTAATTATGATTATTATTAGTAAATTGAAAACATAATTTCACGTAAATTATTGACGAAAGTTAGTACTACTTGACACCATATAACTTGTTGATATGTCCTGGAAATGGATATATTAGTATAAGTAGCAGTGTGGTACACTCAAGCAGTAAGTAGTAATACTGGTGCGACGTCTTCTTATTATCGGCATCAGACAGGCACCGAGAGAGTATATCCCCTTTTTATTAGCGCTGGACCAGGGAGATTATTTTTGTGTCTGTAGTAGAGCATAACACCTACCAACAGTTTACCCACTTCGGCGGACAGATCCAAGCTGTTCTACTTTTGTACTGAGTTGGAGAGAGACGGTATCGAACCATGTGGTTTTTAGGCTGATGCTCTACTGAATGGGCTAAACTGGGCACATATGTAATTGCCTATAAATTATTAGATAGAAAGATTTGAAATTATTCAAATGTCTGCAAATTAATATTTATTAAAAAAAAAGGGAAATGAAGCATTTAAAATGTAGTAATTCACCAATTTCGGAATTCATCATTATCAAGTCTCAAGGAACCCCATGAATCTCTCTCGTCACCCATCCTTATTGGTCATGGCAAGTCCTCATGAATGCAGTATCCGCACAGAATCGAATAATGCAATGTTTACTTGCCGGTCTACACTGGTGTATCTGTGTAGGTTTTCCCAAGAGAAAGTCACTCATGAGTTCGTTCTTGCTTCTCCAACGGTGTCCAGTATGTCTTATTAATTTTATTTGAATGGTTTATGTGATGGGAAGTTAGTTGCTGTCCAGCTGCTTTTTTGTTGGAGGCCGTGGTGTAATGGTTAGAGTCGTAATAAATGGACTCGTCCACCCGAGTTCAAATTCTGGACGAAACTATAGTTCACATAGCACTAATAGCCTTATGGAAATGTATGAATCCAACTACTCTCCCTCCAGCTATGGGTAAATTGTAGGGCAGGCTGGGCTCTTTAGGCAACCAGTTTAGGAGAAGGGAAACTCTGAATTTAAACCTGTTAAATTCATTTGGGGCGGTCACTACTAGAATAGGCTCAGTCCTAATTAGTGATCTATTTCATTATTATTTGTGAGGTGCTGCTTCCGGGAATTCTTCAGGTCAGCTCGCAGCATTCTTGTTTAGTTTCCATCTAACATTTTTCCAAGGAAATGCCATTAAACAAATAAGCCAAACCAAACCAAACTCACGCTTCATCCTAACTCTTTTATTCACATTAGAGAATAAAGACTGAATTTTAGTATTAGGTTTTCATAATATCGATTTTAACAACATGTCAACTCGTATAGGTTATTCATTCTTCATTTCTATCTTGGTAAATACAGCTCTAAACTTGGTACTTTTTTGACACACCTTGTATTCTGAAAAATAATGAATGGAACGTTATTTTTTTTTCAAAATAGAAGGTGTGTCAAAAAGTACCAATTATCTTAATACTCTTTTGACACACCTGGTATATATATCCAACAAATTTCCTTAAATAAAACAGAATCCTTATTATTTTTTTCAATTTTTCATTCTTTCTTCATCCTTTCTAACGATTCTTTTGATCTTACATTATTGAAAAGCAGGAATTATTTCTCCAAAAGAGCCATTTTCAGCTGACCGAGTCCTTTCGGTTCGTATTTGAACCATTATCAATGTAAAGTATGTGTGTCTTTCATCATTAAAACTGTTTAAGTAATGTTACGTAATGTTAATGCAACTGTTAAAGTATTATTTCTCTGAATGTTTGAGATGAGGCTTGAAGATTAGTATTATCTGCGTTATTCGGACTATTGTCCCCATCTTCATTGTTATTTATACAACGTTTCGGCCGATATGCCTCCGGCCTTCTACAGGTATTTCTTGTCGGACTCGGGAACCTTCTCGGACTCGGGAACCTGAAGAAGGCCGGAGGGCATATCGGCCGAAACGTTGTATAAATAACAATGAAGATGGGGACAATAGTCCGAATAACGCAGATAATACTAATCTTCAAGCCTCATCTCAAACATTCAGAGAAATAATAATAAGTATTTTTCGTATTTATCACCAAGGTGACTCACCCTGTCGGTGGGGCGTTAGAATGCACCGACTGCACCTCTGCAGAGGGGTAAGATTCCCCCAAATGTGTCAACCTGTTGGCCGTGGGTGACGACTCATAATGCTTAAGGACGGAGTCTTGGTAGATGAGCAGTTCATGACCTGCAACACTCTACTTAGAATCTTACTTAGGCTAGACGGGCGATCAATCGGCTGGTTATGTCAAGCCCTAGCACCTATATGATTGCCCCAACGTCTATTGCTCTTATAGCAAGCCACAACACTTTTTGTCATATGGGTGCTAGAAGACGGAGGCTAAGGCTCTTCATGTCTTGGGAATGACGTTAAACTCTACCTGATGCTGAGGTTCCAGTTTTGGAGATTTGGGGAATGTGGAGCACCCCTTCATCACCATTGCTCCCTGTTCCACTCTAACCCAGAGTGGTAGTACCTGTTAGGGTCCATCTATGGGTTAAATAGGAAAATGTATCTATAAAAATATTGTATTATCCATTAAGAATTGATTTCTTTCAAAACTTTATCGGCATTAAATGAGCCACTGAGGTTGATATGCCGTAAAACAAACCAAACCAAACCAAGGTGATGCTAGGCAACAAAGGCAGTTTATTTTTTAAATATATTTCTTTTTAGCTAGGTAAACGTATTTAGAATAAAAATGTTCTATTTATCTACTTTAAGCTTTTTGTAATATAGATTGTTCTATTTCTCTGAATGTTTGAGATGAGGCTTGAAGATTAGTATTATTTGCGTTATTCGGACTATTGTCCCCATCTTCATTGTTATTTGTACAACGTTTCGGCCGATATACCCTCCGGTCTTCTTCAGGTTCCCGAGTCCAAGAAGGTTCCCGAGCCCGAGAAGGTTCCCGAGTCCGACAAGAAATATCTGAAGAAGGCCGGAGGGCCCATCGGCCGAAACGTTGTACAAATAACAATGAAGATGGGGACAATAGATTGTTCTGTCAATCGATTTAAAACATTTTAAAATATTATCACTAGTTTTATAATATATAATGGTGTCACATCCTGTCTGTATCAAAAGGTTTGAGTATATATGATGATGATCATCATCATGTCGCGCATTTAGCACGGATAACTATGACAATCTCTCGCCAACCTTCTCTATCGTTCATTGTCCCCGGGAGGTCCTCTGCGTAGCATCCTGTATCCGCGTAGCTAGTCAATGTAGGTCCTTGCTGGGCGGCCCACATTAGTATGTCCATGTGCTGGTTTCCACAGAAGAATGTCGCTTACCGTATAAATAATGAGAATTTTTAGTAATTTCAAGATATATAAGTTGTTTGTGTGCAACTATGTACGCACGAATGTATGTATGTATGAAATAGATAATGGATTATATATATATATATATATATATATTTATATATATTTATATATATATATAGAGAGAGAGAGTGAGAGAAAGAGTATATATGTATGTATATATGAGAGAGAGAGAGAGAGAGTATGTATGTATGTATGTATGTACGAGAGAGAGAGAGAGAGAGAGAGAGAGAGAGAGAGAGAGAGAGAGATGGAGAGAGAGAGAGAGAGAGGGGGGATGGGTGGTTGGTTGGTGTTTAAGAGTAGTACAGAAAAGCACGAAGATGTAGATAAAACATTAGACGGGGGTTGGGGTGGGGGTGGTCTTAAGAGCAAAATGAAAAATATATATATAAATAAAACTGGAAAAAATAAAACAAAATCAAAAAGCAAACACAAAGTACGAAAACAACTGAAGAGCGAAAACAAAACGTCGGAATTCTTTGAAATCACGTGGTTTTGTTTTGTGCCGTGGTTTTCCTTTTTTATTTTTATTTTCCTTTCCTTTTTTTTTTTTTTTTTCAAATTTTCGAATGTGTATTTTTCTTTTTTCCTTTCAATATTGTGAACAGACTGGGGTTAGGAGAAGGTTATTCATGAAATTGTAAACAAACTTACCCTGATGGCAAGTGGGGGCCGTCGCCGCTGTCGGTGGTGTACAAGTGCAGCCTCAGCGAGGGGATAATAGACAAATAAAAGCCGGCGAAATCACTATTAGACGAGATCCTCCCTTATGGACGTCAAACGAGCGGTCATGAAATAGAGATTTATTTTAATCTAGTTTATTAGCGCTCAGCTTTTGCCAACATTTTCGCGCCACCGCCCACTTTCTTTCTTTCTTTCTTTCTTTCTTTCTTTTACACTTAGTAACATTCTTTCTTTTCTCTTTTCTTTCTTTCTTTCTTTTACAGTTAGTAACATTCTTTCTTTCTTTCTTTCTTTCTTTCTTTTACACTTAGTAACATTCTTTCTTTCTTTCTTTCTTTTACAGTTAGTAGCCTTCTTTCTTTCTTTTACACTTAGTAACATTCTTTCTTTCTTTCTTTTGCAATTAGTAGCCTTCTTTCTTTCTTTCTTTTACACTTTTCTTTTTTTCTTTTTTCTTTTTTCTTTTACAGTTAGTAACTTTCTTTCTTTCTTTTTTTTCTTTCTTTTACAGTTTGAACTTTTGTTACAATTTCTTTCTTTCTTTCTTTCGCAGTTAATAACCTTCTTCTTTCTTTCTTTCTTTCTTTCTTTCTGTCTATCTTTCCTTCTCCCTTTCTTTCTTCTTTTACAATATGAAACCACTTTTTTTTCACAATTCCATTCCTTCCTTCATTCGTTCTTCCCCTTTTTACAGTTTGTAACTCTTCTTTTCTTTTCTTTTTCTTTCACTTATTTATGTTGTTCTTATTCAATCGTTTCTTTTCTTCCTTTCGTCTTTTCTTTTTTTCCCTTTATATTTTGTAACATTTCTCTCTTTCTTTCTCTCCAGTTTGTGGCTCTTAATCCTTGTTTTTCTTTTCTTTTTCTTTCGCATATCTATGATGGAGATTTTATTCAATTACTTCTTTTTTCCTTCCTTTATTTCTTTTAGATTTTGAAACTTTTCTGTCTTTTTCTTATAGCCTATAAACATTTTTCTTTCTTTCTCTGTTTCTTTCTTTCTTTATTCTTTTACGGTTTGACACTTTTTCTTTCTTTCTTCTTCATTTAAATGTGTATACCTTCTTTATTCTCTCTTTTAATTTTCTTTCTTCTACAGTTTATAACCCTTTTCTTCTTTTTTCTTTCTTTTCTTTCTTTCTTTCTTCTTTCTTCTTTCTCATTTAAATGTGTATACCTTCTTTATTTCTCTCTTTTATCTTCTTTCTTTTACAGTTTGTAACCCTTTTCTTCTTTCTTTCTTTCTTTCTTTCTTTCTTTCTTATTTATTTATTTATTATTTTATCCGCTTACCATATCCATGTTTTTTCTTCTTCTTATTCTACAAATTCCTTCCTTTTTCCATTCCTACCGTCTTTTCACTTGTTTTCTCATTCAATATATCGTTTATAATTTTTAAATTTTTAATTCCTAATTCTTTCATTTCTTTCTTTCTCTTTTTCACTTGCGTTCTGATTTTATTTTGCATTTATTTTTTCCCGCCACTCCTTCATTATTTTGTAAAAAACATTATTTTGTCTTTAAAAAAATCCTTTTCTTTAGTTTCATCCTCGGCTTCGTTCTTTCTTCCTGTATTTTTTGTACACCTTATAACCATTCTTTCTTTCAGCGAAATATACTACACATTTTTGTCTGAGTTTTGTTCTTTCATTCCTTATATTTTACCTCATTCTGTCGGATTCATTCCAACCCCATTTTCCTCACAGTATCATAAGCAAAATCCTCAAATTTATTAAAGGAGTAAAAAAGAATAAAACAATTTGAAATGGAAACTTAGTTCATCCCCTTCTAATAAGATATTGTCTGCATTTATTAATTATTAATTAAATAATTATTTAGAATATTTTACACAAAATCGTATGTATTTATTTATTTGTAAACTTTTTAGTTATATTCTTGTTACTGAAAGTTCTTTCTTTCTTTCTTTCTTTCTTTCTTTTTTTTCATTCTTTCTTTCTTTTCTTCTTTTATATTTTGTAACCCTTATTTCTGCTTTTCTTTTATTGTTTATAATACTTCATTCTCTATCTTAAAATTTGTAAACATTCTTTCTTCCTTCCTTCCTTCCTTTCTTTCTTTCTTTCTTTGTTTCTTTCTTTGTTTCTTTAAACATAATGAGTCAGATATACCTACTAATAGTCTCGGTTTTTAACTCATCAGGGTAAGAATATATATATATATATATATATATATATATATATATATATATATATATATATTCTTGCCCTGATGAGTTAAAAACCGAGACTATTAGTAGGTATATCTGACTCATATATCTGACTCATCTGTCCTATATAATAAATATATATATATATATATATATATATATATATATATAGGACACAAACTAGTGGAAGTGGTTGGGGTCAGAGAAAAAAATTACATTTTTCATTTTGGGAAAAATGTGTTTAATGCCAACGGGTCTATTTGGAAGAAAATTAACGTTTCATCTATATATTAATACCCGTGTTCCTTAATTGTACGACCGTTATCATCTTGCAATACACTCTGGTTAAAAATGAGACCGTTCAAATTGTCCAAGATGAAATGCAAAAATGTAAATCATGATTATCTGGTGTTGTCTATCCGCCGAATTTTAATTTCTCATGAGTAGTCAACTCATCTAAATAATGGACCATTCCATTTTTGTTATAAAGGAAGAAAAGGAAGAGAAAGGACATGCTGCACATAAAAAAAAATCAGGGGGCTGTGGATATACCACAGTATGATAATTCAATTATGACAGCATTTAATTTGTTCACATAATACCTACTGCAAAATACTTGAATATGTAAAAAGTATAATAATCTTGATTTAACTCTGTTGGAATTAGAGCACATCTCATATGAAAATAACTCATTGAGGAAGGAGTTTACCAATACTCAGGACGGACTTATAGGATCACCAGATCTTTACCAATACTCAGGAAGGACTTATAGGATCACCAGATCTTTACCAATACTTATAGGATCACCAGACCTTTACCAATACTCAGGAAGGACTTATAGGATCACCAGATCTTTACCAATACTCTGGACGACTTATAGATCACCGATCTTTATACTCAGGACGGACTTATAGGATCATCAGATCTTTAACAATACTCAGAAGGACTTATAGGATCACCATATCTTTACCAATACTCAGACGGACTTATAGGATCACCAATCTTTACTAATACTCAGGACGGACTTATAGGATCACCAGATCTTTAACAATACTCAGGACGAATTACAGGTTTACCAGATCTTACAGCAATACTCAGGACGGACTTATAGGATCACCATATCTTTACCAATACTCAGGACGGACTTATAGGATCACCAGATCTTTACTATACTCACGACGGACTTATAGGATCACCAGATCTTTAACAATACTCAGTACGGACTTATAGATCACCAGATCTTTACTAAATACTCAGGACGGACTTATAGGATCACCATATCTTTACCAATACTCAGGACGGACTTATACGGATATAGGATCACCAGATCTTACTAATACTCAGACGGACTTATAGGATCACCGATCTCAATACTCAGGATCTTACCAATACTCAGGACGGACTTATAGGATCACCAGATCTTTACCAATACTCAGGACGGACTTATAGGATCACCAGATCTTTAACAATTCTCAGACGGACTTATAGGATCACCAGATCTTTACCAATACTCAGGACGGACTTAACCAGATAGGACACCAGATCTTATAGGATCACCAGATCTTTACCAATACTCAGAAGGACTTATAGGATCACCAGATCTTTACTAATACTCAGGACGGACTTATAGGATCACCAGATCTTTAACAATACTCAGGACGGACTTATAGGATCACCAGATCTTAACAATACTCAGGACGGACTTATAGGATCACCAGATCTTTAACAATACTCAGGACGGACTATAGGATCACCAGATCTTTACAATATCAGGAAGACTTTAGGACGGACTTACAGGATTACCAGATCTTACCAATACTCAGGACGGACTTATAGGTCACCAGATCTTTAACAATACTCAGACGGACTTATAGGATCACCAGATCTTTACCAATACTCTGGACGGACTTATAGGATCACCAGATCTTTACCAATACTCAGGACGGACTTATAGGATCACCAGATCTTTACTAATACTCAGGACGGACTTATAGGATCACCAGATCTTTAACAATACTCAGGACGGACTTACAGGATTACCAGATCTTACAGCAATACTCAGGACGGACTTATAGGATCACCATATCTTTACCAATACTCAGTACGGACTTATAGGATCACCATATCTTTCCAATACTCAGACGGACTTAAGATCACCAATCTTTACTAATACAGGACGCTATAGATCACCAGACTTTAACAATACTCAGACGGACTTACAGGATTACCAGATCTTACAGCAATACTCAGGACGGACTTATAGGATCACCATATCTTTACCAATACTCAGTACGGACTTATAGGATCACCATATCTTTACCAATACTCAGGACGGACTTATAGGATCACCAGATCTTTAACAATACTCAGGACGGACTTACAGGATTACCAGATCTTTACCAATACTCAGGACGGACTTATAGGATCACCAGATCTTTAACAATACTCAGGACGGACTTATAGGATCACCAGATCTTAACAATACTCAGGACGGACTTATAGGATCCCAGATCTTTACCAATACTCAGGACGACTTATAGGATCACCAGATCTTTACCAATACTCCCCCTACCTTTGACATAATTCTAACAAACTCTTTTTCTTTTCTTCTTTTCATCATTTCATTATGTTCGATTGAAACAGATTAGCGTAATCGCCTATTCACTCTCATCTCCTCTTCCTCTATTCCCTTTCTGTCTTTTTTTCGTTCTTTTCTATTACATTTTTTCTGTATAGCATATCCATTTTCTTCCTTTTCTTTTTTATAATAAAAAGTGAATAGTTTAGTCGTTTGCTGAGGTAAGGACGCTCACAAGAAATAAGAATTCGGCGGATAATTAACACCAGCTAATCAGGATATAGATTTTTACATTTCATCTTAGACGATTTTAACGGTCTCATTTTTAACAAGAGGGTGTTACAAGATGATAACGGTCGTACTTTTAAGAAAAACTAGTATTAATATAAAGATGAATCTTAATGTTTGAGATGAGGTTTGATAATTTGTATCATTTGGATTATTCGGACTATTGTCCTCATCTCATGAATTGGATAATCTAATGTATACGCTCTCTCTCTCTCTCTCTCTCTCTCTCTCTCTCTCTCTCTCTTCTCAAAAAACAAACAAACAAACAAACACATATGTGTATATGTATCTATTATTTATTTGGATCATTTGGATTATTCGGACTATTGCCCTCTTCTTTATTGTTGGCTGTAGAACGTTTCGAAAAGAAGGTTCCAGAATTCGAGAAGGCTCCCATCCCGACAAGAAATTCCTGAAGAAGTCCAGAGGACACATAGACCGAAACGTTGTACAGATAACAATAAAAACGAGGACAATAGTCTGAATGATCAAAATAATACAAATGAATAATATATAGATATATACACATGCTTTTGTTTGAGAGAGAGAGAGAGAGAGAG
>CM042146.1:32779552-32782052 GCA_023376005.1 Doryteuthis pealeii | reverse complement strand
ATGTTACCAAAATATTGCAAAACTTTTGACTCGCTTTTGTATTAATAGTTTATTGTTTCTGAAAGAATTTCCTAATTCTAAAAAATCATAATTCAAAAACTAAACTAAAACTAAAACCATGGATTCCCCCTCCCCATTACGAGTAGTTATTCATGTAGAACAGGGGTTGACAACCTTGTATTACATAGGGGCTATGTCTGTCAGAGAATGACAGGCCACATCTATCACCTTACTCCTTGTAGTATACAGTAATGATTTATTGTGTGGGGTGGAGTCAAGCAACATGATTGTAACATTGTATAATTCTTATACTCCAGATGTATTCATGGGTTTATTACCAGAGTTTAATAATCAAGATTATATAATCTTTCAATACCTATGAAACGAATAACAATCTTTACAGAGAAATAGTACTCTGGCCGTTTTTCTTTTAATTTACAATTCAGCTTGATATCAAGCAACGCCTAAGGGATCCAATAATTGCTCAACTGTCGTTTGAATTACACACATAAAAAGAGCGGGAAAACAACAGGTAGCCATTTTGTGCAATTCGATCAATCGTCTTGATGTCCTATTTTGTTCATTTTTTCTACTTCTAAAAAAGCAAAAAAAAAAAAAATTCCCGTTTTAACAAATCTGATAGAAGAGAGATGGAGATGAAGTAAAGATAAAGAGTGAATAAATTTGTTTAAAAAAATGAATAAGTAAGTAAGTATATATATATATATATATATATATATATATATATATATTATATATATATAAGCCATACCGATGATACGAATACGTCAAAAAATGTGTTCTATGGATGTATATATATATATATATATATAATATATATAATATAATCATCCATAGACACAATCACGTCTCATCAGTGAGGCTAGACATTTGTAGGCTACCTTCAGCCGGGATGGAACCCCGATCGATTCAGCATCGGTTAGTGTGCTTAACAACTCGGCTATTGTCACCCACAAATTCTGAGGAGGATTTTATCTGATAAATACACGCATCTGTATATATGTAACGTTATTGCAGAGTGTTGCCTTGAAGCTTAGTTGGAGGTCGTCAGCGAAATCTCCTCCAAAGTACTCAACTCACAAGGAGATGAGGAGCTTATATATATATATATATATATATATATATATATATATATATATATATATATATATATATAAAAACGTGACCCGTTGGGTTACTCATTGAGCCCGGGTTAGAGTGTTGGAAAAATCACATGACAATATTATTTCGTCAATTTAAAGTATGTTTTCAAAACATTTCTACATTTTGGATAAATAGCTAAACTGTTTAAATTGATTTTTATTATATATATTTTTTCAATTTTAATTTTCTACGCATTTTCTAATTTTATGATATATTTTTAATTTTCTTATATATATATATATATATATTTCTATATTTCTATATATTTTTTTTATTTCTCTCTCTCTATTTTTTGAATTCTAATTTTCGACTTAAGCCCGATTATTAGAAAAATCTATATATGTGGGCGATACATAACTTTATATTAAGACATCTCTCTTTATAGTAATAATAGTTATTTCTTAAAATAAAGAGCCTATATTTTTTATTTTTTAAAAGATTATTCTATGGGGGGGATCTACCAACAAAAATTAATGATAGCTCTAATAATATTTCTGACAAAACAACCTATTTCAAAAATAACTTTATTCATAAATGAAGTAATAAAAATTTCATTAAAATGATTTCAGACAGATTTTTTTAATTTTATATTTTACGACAAAAATTCGATTTTCTAAGTTTTAATAGTAATTATTACGTCCCTTTTTTAAATGAACAAAATCTAACGTAAGCATTAATTTGAAACACGATTTCAGGAATTCTATGTTTAAAAAAAGAAAGAACATTGGTGTTTTCTTTAATCCTTTTCTTTGAAATGATACAAAGATTTTTTTAAATAAAAATAAAATCTTTAAGAAACGTTTTGTAACTTTTCCGTCATTTATCGCGCAAAATCGATTGAACGTCCCTAGCGTAAGCTGAATTAAAAAAAAAAATCATCAGGAGTTTTTTTTAATGTTTCTTCTTTTGAATGGTCCAACTATTTTGACAATAATATTAACCTTTATTCAAGTGTCATTGTGTTAAATATAGGGAGGTGGTAAATTTGACACGTCGAATTGAAGATTCAACGTGTCAAATTATGTCAAAAGTCAGCTATGATTTTCTTAAAAAAACACATTAAACATTAGCGTCAGACTGATTGGAGGTCGCTAGAGGTCCCTATTTTCTAAAAGAAAGTATAATTTATTTACTGAAAGAATAAATCAAATTATTAAAACATTATTGTTAGAATTTATTAGCGACAGAAGTTATATTCCAAGAAATCCAAATAACTGGAGCTGATAATTTAAAAAAATTCCAATCAACTTATTTTGTTGTAAACTGATGATTTATTTTAATTGTTTAGCATTAACGAAATATATGTTAACATTACCGACACACACACACACACACA
>CM042146.1:32752052-32777052 GCA_023376005.1 Doryteuthis pealeii | reverse complement strand
GAATTTTGAACCTAACCCTTTATTCATTCCACGGGGGTATCCAGTTCTCATTCCGCTAACCATAGTTAGGGTAGGAGTTGTGGTAATTAATTATTTTCCTAACTGCTTTCACTCAAGATTGAACTCTAGTTCCATAGAGAATACGACAAGAAAGTTCCCGAGTTCGAAAAGAAGGTTCCCGAGTCCGAGAAGGTTCCCGAGTCGGAGAAGGTTCCCAAGTTCTAAAAGAAGGTTCCCGGGTCCGAGAAGGTTCCCGAGTCCGACAAGAAATACCTGAAGAAGGCCGGAGGGTATATCGGCCGAAACGTTGTACAAATAACAATGAAGATGGGGACAATAGTCCGAATAACGCAGATAATACTAATCTTCAAGTCTCATCTCAAACATTCAGAGAAATATTTCTTTCTTGTTTGACCTAATTTTTCTCCCTTAGCCTCTTTACCTTTCATTTTCAAACTTTTTATCGATCATTTTCCTTCAGCAATCAATCTGTTTGCTTTTCTTTTCCTTTCTTTCTTTCTTACTTTCTTTCTTTTTTTATTCGTTTATAGTTTCGTTCTGTAACCCTGTGTAATAAGTAATTGAGAGTTACCTCCCCTATTTTATGATTACCTCCCATTTGGAGAACTCTCTAGCGAATACTAGACTATATACACTCTCAAGCCCTAGTTGAGAGCGAGAGACAGACGAAAGAACTAAGCATTCTTCATAATCACACCATGTGATGCAAACAGACTACATCCCCCGATAATAAGCTCTAGTTTTATATTTCGAAAATAAAATTGATATAAGCTCTGTCTTAATTTCTGGGAAACACGGTATTACCAGACAGTGGCTGATTTTTCTTTGTTTTCTAAACTGAAGAGTCATCTCAATTTGAGGAGGTGGTAAAAAACATGAAAAAAAGAAAGAATCTGATGACGCAGCTTTACACCATATCAAAAGAGAATCTGCTTTGACCAATGGAATGAGACGGATTAAAAGTGTTGAAAGGCAACGGGACTCGACTAAAAGAAAATTAATGTTTCATTCATTGTTCATTCTTTCGTCTTAATACTTCTTTTTCAAACACACCTAGTTGAGTCGGTCCGCGCAAAATCCTGTTCAAACACGTTTAGTTCATTTGACTTCTTTTTTTTTTTTTTTTTACTGTTACAAAACAAACATGCGAAAACAATCTACTGTTATAATAATCTATGCTCTTTCAATAGCGCTTAGAATATGCTGACTGTGTCTATTAGAGAAGGGTAAGAACCCCCGCCCCCGCCCCCAAGGGTTGTGCTAAGTATGACACTAAACTGCATCTGGTGGTGAGGCACGTTAAACTCCAGTTAAAGTTCCAGTTCTGGATCTTGGAGAATGTGGAGTTTCCTTTCATCACCATTACTCCCAGGTATACTCTGACCCGGAGTGGTAGTACCTGTTAGGGTCCCATCTATGGATCAAATAGAACAAAATGAGTTCTGAAATGTGTTTAAAAAAATTGAGTTTAAAGAAATTGAGTTTAAAGAAATTGAGTACCCATCAAGAATGAATAAATTAAACGTTTTCGACATAAAATTACCCAACAGGGGTTGACATGCCGTAAAATCTAACCAACCAACCAACCAACCAACCAACCAGCCAACGCTTGAACACCTGCGCTTATTCTGGCCAACAATCACCATGTTATTTTGCTGAATTTTTTAGATGAAGCTTGATAATTTGTATTATTATTGTTATATGCACAACGTTTAAAGACGGCAGGAGAGAAAATAGGCCGAAACTCTGGGTGCGAGAATGTCAAATAAATTCCAGGACTGGTGTTACAAAAAATTATTTAAAAACCAAACTACAAACAAGTTATCCCCTTCAAAGTAATCCCCCTGGAGTCTAATGCACTTTCCCATCCTTATCTGCCACACTTATATAAACTCATTGAAGGATTCTTCCGGGATTCTCCGTATCTTTGTCTTCACGGTCGTTTTGATGCCGTGCACATCCTCAAAACGGGTCCCCTTGATTACTCCCTTGAGCTTGGAGAAGAGGGAAAACAACTCATGTCAGGCGAGTAAGGATGTTACTCCAGCATGGTGATGTTCTTCCAGGCCAGGAACTCTCGGATACTCAGGGCAGTGTGGGCAGATGCGTTGTCATGGTGAATCACCCATGACTTGTCCTGCCACTTCTCTCGCCTCTTCTCGCGCACTGAACAAAGCAAACGTCGCAGTATATCTTTGTAGACATGCTAGTTGATCGCCTGGCCCTGTGGCAAGAACTCGCAGTGGACGATTCCCCTCACATCGAAGAATGTGATCAACCTGGAACTTTTCTGATATACCTCGTATATGCCGTACTCATTTTTTGCCATTATTACCAGATCCACTCTGACCCGGAGTGGTAATATCTGTTAGTGTCCCGACTATGAGACAAATAGATCTGTTTGAAAATTATCATTTCACTCCTTGTGAGGTTTTCACACCAGCGGGAGCAGGTGGTCTTTCACTGGAGTCTGAGTGATAACAAGTCTACTCACGTCTCCAGTACTCTTCTGGGTATTCTAGCTGATTTCAATAATGCTGTTGTCTGGATAGTCCCAATTGAGTAATATACATATATACCCGTCGCTCCTCACGAGTAGGATGTGACACTAGATCAATTTTTAAACGGAGTTTAACAGGTTGAATTCTGAGTTTGACTTCTAACCTCGTGGCCATAGCCTGTTTTAAAGCGCAGTCTGCCCTACTATTTCCCCATGGCTGAAGGAAGAATAGTTGGATTTATGCTTTTCCAAAGGATATTAGCACTATGTGAAACGCAGACAGTCTCGTCCTGCGTTTGAACTCTTGTCACCTTGTCCATTTCCTACGACGGTAACCATTACAGTACGTTTTCCTTCTTAGCATCCTCCTCCTCCTCCTCCTCCTCCTCATCATCATCATCATCATCATCATCATCATCATCATCATGTCTCCTTGACAGCACAGAATCCCATGTCTGACTTTCTCCTGCTAACCTTATGTCTCATAGACCCTGACAGGTCTTTTACAATCTAGAATCTGCCCACTGTTGAATAATGTAGGTCTTTACTGGTCGGTCTACACTGGTGTTCCCATGTGTAGGTGTCTACAGGAGAACGTCACATATGAGTTCATTCTTGCTTCTCAAGCAGTGTCCACCATGTCTTGTTAGTATTACTTGGGTGTTTTATGTGATAAGAGTGGTCGTACAGCTGCTTTTTGTAGTGGGCTGCTTCCACAATTTATTCAAGACAGCACGTAACTTACTTGTATAGTATTCACCTAGCTTTCTCCTCTAAACGTCTCTTTAGCATTCAAGTAGTGAAGCCGTACAGTAGAACTAATGCGGGTAAAGTTTATAAGAATTATTACTTTATCTTATCAGAGAGATCAGATTTCCGTATGATTGGTAATCTTTTTATATCAGTCCATGTCTTTCTATTCATATATTGATATCGCTTTCTGCAAAGGAGATATTACTCCCAAGGTATTTGAGCTGGTTAATAATATGCAATGAATAAAATAAATCAATTAAGATATAAAAAAAGATTCGAGAAAATTGTACTGTTCAGAAGAATTCTAATTTTATCTTATATATATATATATATATATATATATATATATATATATATATATATATATATATATATATAAGCTTTAGACAATCCTAGAGGTTTATTCTTTTTTTTATATAATAATTTTTTCTTTGGCCATTGTTATAGTGTTAATCGATTATTTTTGGTTGGTGCGACTCTCTTGATCTTTTCTTTCTTCATTTTCTTCCCCAGGTGAAGTTTTGTAGTATATTTTTACAAACAAATTATTTGCCATGTTTTTTCTTACCGCAAGAAATTAGTATATTTAATACACACACACACACACACGCACACACACACACACACACACACACACACACACACACACACACACATATATATATACATTATAGATAATATGGGAGATATGTTTCCAAGCAGACAGTGCTCAATATAATTGATAAACCGTTATATTTGAGTTAAGATAGCATGGACATAGAGTCAACATCTGGTTACTGACAGTTTCTCGCTGCATCTGAAGATTGCATAAGAGAGAAACTGTCATTAACCAGGTGTTGATTACATGTCCACGCTACCTTAACTCAAATACACCCCCCACATATATATATATACAACATATATATATACTGGGAGACACTTCTAACCCTGTTTCAAACTAGGGTTCATACATACCCCCCTTTCTTTCCCCCTTTTTTTATTTGGCCCCCTCTGGCTCACCCCCATTCGTTCTTATGAATTTCTTATACAATCTGACTTTTATTCGTCGCCGCTGTATATACTTAAAAAAGTACCGGTCGAAAAAGGCCTCCGTGTATCCCCCCTTTATTTTATATTTTATTCCCTAATAAAATATTACCTCCCTAATTATATATGATTTCTCCACTTTTAGTGTTATATATATAATATATATTATATATATAGTTCAATGAGAAATCAAAACAAATAAAAGTTTTTGCTTTTTTTTTATTCAATTACGGGAACGGTATTACGACCAGCGGTTTCTTGCTTAGAGCATTCATCGGGTAATACGAAAAGTTCCTTTAAAAATGACAGAAATTGTGTAAATGGTCAAATGTGTGCGTTTTTTTTAACTGTATTCTCGTGTTTGCGTGTTTACGTGATGCGGAATGTTTTTTTCTTCTACGTGTGCGTATTTTTGTTTATGCGTATGTGTATGATGTCATGCGCGTTTGCATGGAAATGCGTGAAGGCTGTGATGATATGATTGTGTCCACGCGCGTGTGTGCGTATTTTTGTTTGTGCGTATGTATGTGATGTCATGCGTGTGCGCGTGAGAATGTATGGGAGGCTGTGATGATATAATTGTCTCCACGCGCGTGTGTGCGTATAAATATGCGTATTTGTGTTTGGTATTCTTGGTTACGTATGTTATGTGCAAATTAATATAATGTATTTTTTAAATGTATTTTTAAAATTGTGCTGTTAATAATAATGAACATGTTATTTATTGCGTTGGTGGTGCAATGTGGACATTACATTTGCATGATATTATTTGTACAATGTATATAGGTAGAGGGAAAGATACTTACAGTTTGGCGGATCTGTTGTAGTGTTTACAAATTATATTACTATTTTATATTATATATATATATACATATACATATATGTATATATATATATATATATACCATATATATATATATATATACATATACATATATATATATATATATATATATATATATATATATATATATAATTGGTAGAAAGAGGTGTGTGTGGGTTATGTATATGGATCGAAGTGTGATAGCAGGTGTTTATTTTCGTGTCGGCATTTTGATAGGATTTCCGATCTTTTGTTTAGTAGGGTCTGTTGTGATGGATGAGTAATAAATTAAAGTTTTTTCTTGGAGACAAAGAAGGCATCTTTTAGATGTTTTGCTGTAAGCGGGTGCAACTTTCAGAATCTCCCAGCTCACATCTGGCGAAATGTCCATATCTTTCAAGTTCCATATATGTGTGGATAGTGTTGTTTGGGTAGAATATTTTCTGTTCGAAAATGAAAGTCTATGGTGTAAATATATATATATATATTATATATTATATATATATATATATATATATATATATTAGTAGATTGATAGATTGATTGATTGATTGATTGGTAACTAAATAGATAGATAGACAGATAGACAGATAGATAGATAGATGCTATTATAATGATAATTAATATTATTATTGGTTCTGTATAAAAAAATAACAACACCAGTTATCGATGAAAATAGATTTCTATTTTATCGATCCAATCAGTAAGGACACCTTTCCCTCTTGTTTAGATTCGTATTATTGATACAATTAAATTAAAAACGATTATTATTCAATAAAAGAAGATAATGTATATCCTTGTAGAGCAGTAATATTATGGGCTTTCCTATCGTTCTAAACAGGAAGTACATATAAAGATGTGTTACTTGTCTTGTTAATTATTATCTCTTCATTAGAGAGACAGTCGTTGATGGGATGTTATTGATATTAATTTTATTGCTGCAATTGTCATAGATATTTCACTCCATTATGCTCCAGTCATCATCACGACTACATCATAATCACGATTATCTTCATCATTAGCTATATCATTATTATAATTGACGACGCTTATACCAAGCTTCGTTATTATTGTTAATTTTTATCAGCAAATATATTTCTTCTTTCTTTCTTTCTTTTTATCAATTTCTCGTTATTTAGTTGCAATTTCCAGTTTACAATTAGCTAGAAGGTCGTTTTGAAAAACATGGGAAGGTGAGAAAAAAAGGAGGGGGGGAGGGACATTGTATGATTGCTTTTCACTTGTGTTGTTGCATATCTACGAAACTGATTCCTTTCCCTTGTTTCTTTATACTTTTTCTTTCTCCCTCTCTTTCCTGTTCGCTCCACCCCCACCCCCCACATCACTAACACTGTGGCTCCAACACCACAACTTTCCCCCGTGCCCAGAGGGGGTGATGCTTCTCCCGAAAGAATACTAAATTGAAGACACTAACAGAGCTTCACCAGTCTTGTTTTTCTGTGAATAACATCAGCTTCGATGCGCTGCTAGCAAAACACACACACACACACACACACACACACACACACACACACACGTGTACTCACATATACACACATACACACCCCATATATATATTTATATTCACACGCGCTAACTTCCACACGCATAAATTCGTATACACATAATTACATACATACGCATACACATTGAGCAACACGGGGATATACAGACACACACGGGCGTGTACTCACATATACACACATACATACACACATACACTCACACACACGCATATTTGCAGGAGCGTATTTGCAGGCGCGTATTCTTACATATACACACATACACGCATATTTTCGCACGCGCGTCTCTCACGCCCATACATTCGTATACACATAAGTACATATATACATACACACACTCACTCACCACATATATATTCACGCGCGTACTCACACACGTATACATTCGTATACACATAAGCACATACATACGCATACACATTGAGCAACACGCGGATATACAGACACACATACGACACGCATACATAGGCATACACATTGAGCAATACGCGGATATACAGACACACATACGTGTATATTCACATATATACACATACATACATACACACACACTTATATGATGTGTATTCCCGCACGCATATATTCGTATGCACATAAGAATATACATAGGCATACACATTGAGCAACACGCGGATATACAGACACACATACATGTATATTCACATATACACACATACATACACACACACACTTATATTATGCGTTATTCCCACACGCATATATTCGTATGCACATAAGAATATACATAGGCATACACATTGAGCAACACGCGGATATACAGACACACCTACGGAGCCGCTCGATCCCTTCAGCAATAAACTAGCGCCTCATTATTTTTGGTGATCTGTTTCCGGTGAACCCGGAGTTTCCTTCCTGTTTCGAGATGGCTCGAGAGAGCCGACTCGGACAAAGGTACCCGCGAAACTTCATAATTACTCTTTGTTCCCCAACATACTATCCACCCTGGGGACGATACCTTACAAGGACCTGTTTCCTGTCGTATTATAAGGACTATATTTAGAATATCTTGCCGAATTTTGTATTTTGCCCAGGGAAAATGGTTGCCTCTGGCAAATGCGGGGGGAGGGAGGAGGGCTGTTGCTGTGAGAGTGAGGGCGTCAGACTGGGAAAAACATGGAGAGAAGCTTCGAGGTTGAAGGCAGGGTTCCTGTGGTCGAAAAGGATCGGGTTGGGGTGGGGCTATGAGGTGATATGACAGGAGAAACGTGTGGTGGTGTTTGAGATTTGATAGCAACGCGATAGAAACAGCTCATCATTAGGCATTTTAATTTTTTGCGGGAAGTTTTTTTTTGCATCGTTAAACTGTTCGCCCAAATTTATTCGTTCTTATGATGCTGAAAACTTGTTCCCGGCGTTAAATAAATTTCTTCTTCTTCTTCATTGCTTCTTCTCTTCTTCTTCTTCTTCTTCTTCTTCTTCTTCTTCTTCTTTCTTCTTCTAGATCACCTACCCTTCTTCTTCTTCTTCTTCTTTCTTTTCTTCTGCTTCTAGATCACCTACCTCTTCTTCTTCTTCTTCTTCTTCTTTCTTCTCTCTTCTACCCTTCTTCTTCTTCTTCTTTCTTCTTCTTCTTCTTCTTCTTCTTCTTCTTCTTCTTCTAGATCACCGACCCTTCTTCTTCTTTTCTTGATCACATACCTTTCTTCTTCTTCTTCTCTCTCTTCTTCTTCTTCTTCTTCTTCTTCTTCTTCTTCTTCTTCTCTGTAGTTTCTTCCCTTATAACATTTCTTCTTTATTTCATTTCCTTCATTTTGATTTCCTTCCTATTCTTCTTCCTTCTCTCATTTTCAAACTTTTATTGTAAGATTTCATTGACAATTTAGTTAGTCTTTCTATTTTATCAATACCATTTTTTAAATTGAAGATTTCTTCTTATTTGTTCTTTTTTTTTTCTTTCTTTCTTTCTTTCTTTCTTTCTCAACTTTTTATTTACCGTTCATTTTCATTGTTCAATCTCTTTTTCTTTCTTGTAAATACACTTTTTAACATGTTTATTTCTTTTTTCTTTCTTTCTTTCTCTTTCTTTCTTCATTCTGAAATCTTTTTTATCATTCATCTTTTTTTGTCTATTCAATCTATTTTACTTTCTAGTAAAGACCCTTTTTAAAATATTTATTTCTTGTTTGACCTATTTTTTCTTCCTTTCCTTCTTACCCCTTTCCTTTCATTTTCAAACTTTTTATTAAACCCTTATCGATCATTCTCCTTCAGAATTCAATCTGTTTTCTTTTCTTTTCTTTTCTTTCTTCTTTTCTTTTTTATTCGTTTATAGTTTCGTTCTGTAACCCTGTGTAATAAGTAATTGAGAGTTACCTCCCCTATTTTATGATTACCTCCCATTTGGAGAACTCTCTAGGGAATACTAGACTATATACACTCTCAATAAGTGTACCAAGCATTCTAGTAGAATAAAGCTTTCCAAATTCTAGTGATGTTACCTTTTGTCATTACAACCAATTTATTTATTTATGTATTTATATATTTTGTAGTTTCTAACTCTTCTTTTTGACTTTCCCTTACAGCTAATAATCATTCTTTCTTTATTTAAAAAAATTGTAAACTTTCTTTCTTTCTGTCTTCCTTTTCTTTCTTTCTCTCCTTTCCTCTCTTTTCAAATTTTTTATTTAATCTTTCTCAGTCCAATTCCGTTCTATTTTCTTTCGTTGTCAATACACTTATTTTTATTCTCTTTCCTTTTCTCATTCCAATATTTTCTAATTCATCTTTTCTTTTTCTTCTTCCTTCTGTTCTTTTCATTCTTCTAATTTCATTTGTTTTGAGTCTTTTCTTTTTCAGTTTGACTCAATATTATTTTTTTTCTTTTTCATTCTCCTTCTCTTCTTCTTTTTCTGCTCTTTGATTTACTTCTTTCTCCGTCTTTCTTTTAGCTTAATTATACTGTCTTTCTTCTTCTTGACTTATTTTCCTTCTCTCCTTCTTTTTATTTTTCTCTTTTCTTTTTTTTTTTTCTCTTTTTCATTCTTCTTTCTTTCTTTCTTTTTTTTTTCTTTCTTCTTTTCTATTTTTCTTTTTTCTTTTTTTCTTTATTCTTTCTTTCTTTCTTTCTTTCTTCTTCTTTCTTTCTTTTCTTTCTTTCTTTCTTTCTTTTTCTTTCTTTTTCTACTTTTGAATATTTCTTTCTTTCTTCTTTCCTTCTTGAATCTTCATTTTTTCTTTTTGTGTATTATATATTTTCTTTCTTTCTTTCTTTCTTTCTTTCTTTTTTCTTTCTTCTTCTTTCTTTCTTTCTACTTATGAATCTTCATTTCTTTCTTTTTGTTTATTATATATTTTCTTTCTTTCGTTCTTTCTTTTTCTTTCTCTCTTCTACTTATTGAATCTCTTTTCATTCTTTTGTGTATTATATATTTTCTTTCTTTCTTTCTTTCTTTTTTCTTTTTTCTTTCTTCGTTTTCTTTCTTTCTACTTATTGAATCTTCATTTCTTTTTTTGTTTATTATATATTTTCTCTTTCGTTCTTTCTTTTTCTTTCTCTCTTTCTACTTATTGAATCTTCTTTTCATTCTTTTTGTGTATTATATATTTTCTTTCTTTCTTTTTTTTTTTTCTTTCTTTTTCTTTTTCTTTCTACTTATTGAATCTTCATTTCTTTCTTTTTGTGTATTATATATTTCTTTCTTTCTTTCTTTTTTCTTTTTTACTTTCTTCTTTTTCTTTCTTTCTACTTATTGAATCTTTATTTCTTTCTTTTTGTTTGTTTATTAACTTTTCTTTCTTTTTATTTCTTTATTGAATCTCCTTCTTTTTCCTCCCTTAGCTTTTCGTTTTCTTCACCTTGTCTTTCTTTTTTTTCTTTTTTTCTTTCTTATTATTTTTGCATTGTTTCCTTCTTGTTTTCTTTTTCTTGACATCTTTCTTCTCTTCACCTTTTTCTTCTTCATTTCTTCTTGTTCACACTTCTTTGTTTTCTTGTTCTTATTTATACATCTATCCTTATTTTGTTTTTCAAATAAACTGACAAATAGACATTCAAATGTACAAACATATTTCATATATAGTTCCATTTTTTCTTCATTATTTTCACTAAGATATCACTCTATTCCCTTTGTTTTCCTTGTCTCAACCCCCTGAACATTTTGATTTTAACACTTGACCATAGATTAAAGTCTCCTCTTTCTACTTTCTTTCTTTCTTCCTTCCTTCCTTTCTTCCTTCATTCATCCATTCATTCGTTCGTTCATTCCTACTTTCCTTTTTTCTTCCTTCATTTATTCATTCCTTCCTTCATTCCATCCTTCTTTTATTTTTTCCTTCAATCCTTCCTTCCTTTCTTCTTCCCATCCTTCCTTCTTTCCCTCATTCCTTCTTCTTTCCTCCTTCTTTTCTTCCTTTCTTCATTTTCAAACCTTTTCTTTACCATTTACCCTTCAATATTGTTTTCGATTCAAGCTTTTTCTTTCTTTCTGGTAAATAAACGTTTTCAAATGTTTGTTTATTAGTATGTATGTATGTTTGTTTGTTTGCTTGTTTGTTTGTTTGTTTGTATCTTTCTTCTTCTTCTTCTTGATCAACTACCCTTCTTCTTCTTCTTCTTCTTCTTCTTCTTCTTCTTCTTCTTCTTCTTCTTCTTCTTTCTTTCTTTCTTTCTTTCTTTATTTTGATCGTTTGCTCATTTTTCTCACTATTTTCCTAATCCACTTTTTCATTTCTTCCTTTTTTCATTTGATATTTTTCATCAATTTTTCTTATTTGAATATTCCTTCCCCAACTCCCCTTCTAGATTTTTCTTCTACTCTCTCCGTTTTCTATTTTTTTCTCTTTCATTCTAACTTACATCTAAAAATCTATCACTCTATAGGAGATTTCTTTCGTTTTTTTCGTTCTTTTTCATTTTTCTTTCTTTTTGTCTTGTTTCTTTTGTTTCTTTTTCCTTTTCTTTGTTCTTTTTTCTTTATTTTTTGTTGTTTGGTACTTTTATTGTTTGCTTTATTTTTGATCCTTGTTTCTTTCTTTGTTTCTTAGTCAACTTTCTTTTCTTCTTTCTTTCTTTTCATTCTTTTTCTTTCTATTTTCTTCTTAGTTTTCTTTCTTTTATTTATTGTATAGTATTTATTCATGATTTTCTTTAACTTTTTTTTCTTCTTCTTGACTTCTTTGTTTCTAGATCTTTCTTTTTTTCTTTCTTTCTTGTTTAGTATTTCTTTCACATTTTTTCTATCTCTTTCGTTCCTCTTTTTTGTTGTTGATTGATTTTTTCTTCTTTCTGTCTACGTTCTCTTTTGTCCCTTTCCATTTCTTTCTTCTTTCTTTCTTTTTTCTTTCTTTCTTTCTTTCTTTCTTCTTGTTTAGTATTTCTTTATCATTTGCTCTATCATTTTCGTTCCTATTTATTTCTTTGCTTCTTGGTCTTCCTACCTTCCTTCCTTTTTTCATTCTTCCTTTCTTTCTTATTGTCTTTATTTTTTCTGTTGTTTAGTAGTTCTATCTTTCTATTCTTTTCGTTTCTCTTTCTTTCTCAGTTGCTTGGTCTTTCTTTCTTCCCTCTTTTTTTTCTTGTTTAATATTTCTTTTATCACTCATGCAACATTTTTCATTCCTCTTTCCTTTTTATAGCTTGTCCTTCTTCCTTACTTTCTTTCTCTTTCTGTTTCTTTCTCTTTGGTTTTCCTTCTTCCTTTATTGATTAGTATTTCTTTCTCACTTCCACTATCTTTTTCTCTTCTATTTTTTTTATTTGTTGATTGTTCTTTCTTTCTTTCTTTCTTCTTTCTTTCTTTCTTTCTTTCTTCTTTCTTCTTTCTTTCTTTCTTCTTGGTTTTCTATCTTGTTTAGTATTTCGTTCTCATTTTTTTATCTTTTAATTCCTCTTTCTTCTTATTGCTTGATCTTTCTTCCTTTTTACTAACTTTTTTTTGCTTTCTACACAAAACTTTTCTTTCTTTCTTTCTTTCTTTCTTTCTTTCTTCTTTCTTTCTTTCTTTCTGTCTTTCTTTCTTTCTTTCTTTCTTTTAGTATTTCTATATCTTTTGCCCTATCATTTCGTTTTTCATTCTTTTCTTAGCCTTCCCACTTCTTTCTTTTTTTTGTTGTCTTTTTTCTTCGTTGTTTAGTAGTTTTATCACTTTCTTTATCCGTTTCATTCCTTTTTTTTCCTTGTTGCTTTCTTTCTTTCTTTCTTTCTTACTTTGTTGTTTAGTATTTCATCATTCGCTCAATATGTTTCGTTCCTCTTTCTTTTCTTATTGTTTCGTATTCTTCCTCCTTCCTTCCTTCCTTCCTTCCTTCTTTTTTTTCTTTCTTTGTCGTACCCATATTCTTACTCTTTATCTACATACAAATTCTCATTCTGTTTCCCTCTAAAAATCTACTGATTACAAACTCTTCACCTTCCTTTCTTCTATCATTCCATCTATCTTTCCTTAATTTTCATCATGTCTCATATGATATCCCACAATTCCCCCTTTCCTGTCTCTTCAGGACACAAGAAAAACTGAGACGGGAAGGGGGGGGAAGGGCTAAACGAGAATGGACGCCCCACAGGCGTGATTTTAACTGTCCCGCTTAAAGTCCTTTTGTAATTGTAAAAGAGATTTAGAGAATTTCTATGTCATCCTCCATTCAATTCGTCTATTCTGCAGATGATCTCAGTTGTAGATTAGAGACTTGTAATGAAGTGATACTCTTACGGTAGCGATAGGCTCGCTTCATTGATAAATTTGGACAGGGAACAGAGTTGAGTAGACATTTAAACAAAAACCTAGAGATACGGGGAGCGATATGAGATCTTTTAAACACCACTATCATCTTCAACGTCAACATAGGGACCTCACTTTTGTTACTTTGCTAGATATGCCCCACCATCCCTTTATCGTCGCCATCGGTTAGTTGGGTTTTATGGTATGTCAACCCTTGTTGGGTTATCTTATGCCGAGGACGTTTTTTGTTTTATTCAATCTTGATGGGTACACATTTTTTCCAACACACTTTTAAAATTAATTATTCAACTCTTATCTTTATAGGAAAAAAATAAAAATCATTTTTGTTGGTTCATTTTTTTCATATTTCATTAAATAAAATAGAAGGGAGTAGACCTTGTAAAAAATATATATTTTCACCTAATATGTTTTAGGAAAAACCTATTTCAAACATATTTTCATCAAAAGTAATTATGGAAATGAAAATTGGACCATTAATTGATTTTTCATAGAATTTTAAAAATGCCTCAAGTCGTAACTTGTTTTCGTCTACGTTAAATTTCAATTGATTTAACAGTGCGAAAATGTAAACATCGTTTTGTTCATAATTTTCATTATTTCCGTAAGCTGAAATGAAAAAAAAAATCATCAGGAGTTTTTTTTTAATGTTTCTTCTTTTGTATTGACAAAAAAATGTTCAAGATAATGTTAACCTTTATGCAAGTTTCATTGTGTTAATATAGGGGAGGGGGTAAATTTCACAGGGCAAATTGAAGGTTCCTAAAGTACATAGTGTATATACACATATTAATAAAAGGAGTTGGGACTAGCCATGACACAATAGGGTTGACAAAATTACATAGGTGCTAGGGCTTGATGTGGCCAGTCCATTGATCAGAACGCCCGTCTAGCCTAAATATATTATGGACTGCTGAGCCACCAGGGTTATATCCTTAAGCATTACAGATTACCACCCATGGCCAACAGGTGGCCCCATTCTGGGATGGTTTTTTTTATCCTTCTGCAGAAGTGCAGTTGGTATATTCTAAAGTCTCATCAGACAGGACTGGAACACAGTTTAGAGATTTAAACAAAATGCCAGTGATACGGTGAACAATACTATACCTTTTCTACATTACTATTATCTTCAAGTCAGGGACACTACTTTTGTTACTTCTATCGCATCACATGAATTCAACTCAACTTTTGCTACTAACAATATATATAATATATATATATATATATATATATATATATATATGTTGTGTATTTAGGCAGCAAGTTATTTTTCAGGCATGTGTTATTGAATAATACGGAGTACTTTTTCTTCGTTTTTTGGATAACAGTATGGGAAATATTCTATATCAATTGGATCCAAACACCAGAAAGATCGCCAGATGACTGGAAAAAATACAGATCCAAAAAATGAAAAAAAAGTACTCCGTGTTATTTAATAATAATAATAATAATAATAATAATAATAATAATATATATATATATATATATATATATATATATATATATTTCTCTGAATTTTTGAGATGTAGTTTGATAATTTGTATTGTTAGGATTATTAGGACTATTTCCTCATCTTTATTGTTATCTGTACAATCTTTCGGCCGATGTGCCCTCAGGGCTTCTCCAGGTATTTCTTGTCGGACTCGGGTAAAAAAGGACCCCGAGTTCGAAAAGGTTCGACAAGAAGCCCTCGTTGGCCATGGATGACGACCAATAACCCTTTAGGATAGGATTGTGGTGGCTGAGCAGTCCGTGATCCGGGTCGTAAGTAGTCTCGTCATATGCAACACACAACCTCGGCCCTTACTTGTGGTCGACGGCCGGTCAGAGAAGTTTGATCCAACCAATCAGCTGGTCATGTATATCCCTAACAGATATATGATTGTCCCGTGTGTATTCTTCAAATTACACTTATTACAAATACTCAACGCTTTTTATCATATGGGTGTTAGATTATGGTAGCTTAGAGAATCTCTAGTTTATTAATTCTGTCAATTTCTAAAATACACACAAGTTAATGAATATTATTGCTACCAGTATATAAAACTAAAAAATATTTATCAACAAACTATTCGCTTAAAATCATATGTATATGGAAAACATCATTTATATATATTAAAAATAATAAAATTGGTTTCTGAATAACACTTTTTCGGTGTTATTCGTCGTCAGAGGCGTTGACTTTTTCTGACGACGAATAACACCGAAAAAATGTTATTCAGAAACCAATGGTAGGACCGACTTTTCAATTGTATTAATAATTATAAAAAAATAAATAAACAAAGCTCTTACATAAGTAATTGATATATATATATATATATATATATATATATATATATATATATATATATATACATATATATATATATATATATATATACATATATATACATATATAATATATATATATATATATATATATATATATATATAAAGGCCGGGTTAGCTCAGTCGGTAGAGCGTTCGGCTAGAAACCGCAAGGTTACTAGTTCGATACCGGCCCTCGCCAACTCAGCGTATGAGTAGCACAGGGATCTGTGCGGTAAAGTAAGGAGCTGATGGTAGGTGTGGCGCTCCACCTCAGACGCAGCAATAATCTCCTTGGTCTAGCGCTAGTGAAAAGGGGATAGACCCCCTCGCTGATTGGCTGGTACTGACTTTAGGCCACCCGACTACTTATATATATATATATATATATATATATATATATGTATATATATAAGGTGTGTCAAAACAGTATCGAGATTTATGTACTTTTTGACACATCTTGTATTCTGAAAAAATTAACGTTCCATTTATTGTTCATTTCTATCTTGGTAAATACAGCTTCAATCTAGATACTTTTATGACACGCCTTGTATAAGTAACGTGAGATTTGTATATTAGACTAACTAAAGCTTAGTTGATTCTAAAATATATAAAACCATCACAGCTAATAACCCGAACATTTTCCAACGTGACGTTAAAATGCAAACAAAACCTTTCAATTCGCGCTTTTTAACGTTTACTTACCGTTGTTTTCCCGCCATAATGCTATTCATATCTCCTTTCCTTTGCGACGCCATTTTTTTTCTTCTCTTTCTATTTGTTCTTTCTTTTCTTACCACTCGTTACGCTTGCGAAACACTTTTGCTTTTCGCTCTGTAGGCAGATTAGTTCATAATTGTCTGATGTATCCAAACGCGAAATAAGAGAACAAAGCAAGGGACAATAAAAATGAAATCCACTGTCACTAAAACAGAACAGGGGTTCTTATGGATCTGGTTAATCTTATTGATAATGTTGTTGTTGTTGTTGTTGGAGATTTCCAACTGCACTTCATATTTTAAGTGTTGTTTTCTTTTTTCCTTTTGTCTTCAATGCTTTCATTTTTATCTCCTTGTTCTTTTTCCGAAAATGGCGGCCGGCACTTGTCCGCTTTAAAGAAAACAAAATTCACCATGAAAGCAATACAAACACCATCCATGAATTGTTCCATTCATTTAGTCTTTCAATTTATTCACTCACTTGAGGAACAAATATTCGCTACAATCAAGAGTATTTTCCTTATTCTTTAAAATCCTTCATGGGAAATCTTATTCCATGACTCCACTATCGTATTAATATTACTAGCAGGACCTGTGGATATACAACACAATGATAATATAATTTATTAAAACGTTTGATATATTTACTTAAGAGCTGTTGCAAATCGTTCAATAATCTTGATTTAACTCTTATTTAACAGGTAAACATCTCTATCGTTCTTTTAACGATGTAAAAGTAAAGTAAAGTCGTCGGGCGGCCTAATGTCGGTATCAGCCAGACAGCAAGGGAGTCTATCCCCTTTTCACTAGCGCTAGACCAAGGAGATTATTTTAGCATCTGAGGTGGAACGCCACACCTACCATCAGCTCCTCACTTCACCGCACAGATCCCTGAGCTACTCATACGCTGAGTTGGCGAGGGCCGAGTATCGAACCAAGTGCGACCTGAATGAAAAAAGCTCTAACAAAAATGTTACTGGCAAACTACAAATATTCAAAGTCCACTCTCAAATATTCAAAACAAACTTGTTAAGAAAAAATAATATCTTGATTCTACTTGAAAATTCTCGAAAATGCCCAATGATTAAGGCAAATCTAACTGATCTTGACTTTAATAGAAACATCGTTAATAAATAAGATGCTAATTAAAATCATATCTTATTATAATGGAGATTATCTATCTGTCTGACTGTAACCGAAACTACGTCACCACTAATGTCACCACCTTTAGTTATTTACGTTGTAATGGAAATTGTGTGTCTGTCTGTTTTTAACCGAAACTACGTCAATATCACCACCTTTAGTTATTTACCTCTACTTCTTAACATAAGGGAGGATCAAAGTGTAGTATCTGTTCCAGATTCTATGCTTTGAGACTTACCTTCTATACCCGGCCTCGGCTGGGGGTCCAGTGTGCTTCGGCCTCTGGACCGGTGAGGTACAATTAATAGCAT
This sequence comes from Doryteuthis pealeii, assembly GCA_023376005.1. Classification (NCBI taxonomy): domain Eukaryota; kingdom Metazoa; phylum Mollusca; class Cephalopoda; order Myopsida; family Loliginidae; genus Doryteuthis; species Doryteuthis pealeii. The sequence continues at coordinate 32,759,231 of CM042146.1, read as the reverse complement.
CGATCCAAGGGGGCTATGCCCCCCAGATCCTTGCAATTTTTATGTGCCCACGTAAAAACGAGACCTTGTGTCCAGCCCTCATAAGTGGGATGAGCAGGCAAATACCCTTTAGTTATTTACGTTGTAATGGAGATTGTGTGTCTGTCTGACTGTAAACGAAATTACGTCACCACCAATGTCATCAGCTTTAGTTATTTACGTTATTTAGGAGATTCTGTGTCTGTCTGACTGTAACGGAAACTACGTCCCCACCAATGGCACTACTTTTAGTTATTTACGTTATAATAGAAACAGTTATGTCTGTCTATCTGACTTAACTGAAACTACGTCACCACCAATAGCACAATTCCCTTAATTATTTACATTATACTCTCAATGGGTATTAAATAATCATTATCTAATACTAATTAGCTTGTTATTAACAATGTCTATATTAATATTCTAGCTGAGATTTATTTGCCTCAAAACAGCCAATGTTTTTTATGTATTTAAAATACTACAATATGTGTTATATTTCATTAAGAAATAAATGTTTACATAGTATATAATGTGAATAATTTGCATACCAGTTTTAACAAAACCGGGTTTAATAAATAATTACTTGGTGTTATTGATTTCTAATATTATTGTTTTATTTCAAACGTATGAAAAGCAACCCAATTCATAACCTTATAGTGAGATCAATTAGAATAAAGCAAAAATAAATGTAATCTTTTGTGCATTCTCATTTAATTTCATTTGTCTTTCTAATTCAATATGATATTTAATTATATTAAAACTTAAATACTTGTGTCCGGAGGTCGGATTTTTTGCTAATAATGAGAATGCAACGTAAATAACTAAGGGATTTGTGAAGTTGGTATTACAATAGTTTTGGTTACAGACAGTCTGGGCTGTCTTAACCTTTTTCGACCGTTTCACTTTTGATGTATTTCCGATTGACTGATGTTATGTGATATTTTGAACAAATTGACGATATTTTGCGCCCGAAAATTATAGCTTGCAATAATAGCCGGCTTAGTTTAGTCGATAGAGTATCCGTCTATTGATACGGTCGAAAAAGTTCGAGAGTACCACAGTCAAACACATAATCTGCAATAAGGCTAATTCTATGTCAAATCATCCAGAAAAAAGTAAAATTGTCACCCATCCCCTTGGTGGATGGCCTGGATGATTTAACATGGAATTACCCATATAATAAGATTTTGTACATTGTCATCAGTGGATTATGCCAGTACAGCTGACTACAGACGGAAAGCAAAGGAAGGCAATATGGCGAATGGATATCTGAACCTTGCTCGAGGGCTGAAAAGTATGTGGTAGATGAAAGTGAGAATAATAGAAATCGTGATTGAAGCAATAGGATTAATCTACAAGAACCTGAAAAAGAGATTTGGTGATCAGAGGAATAATTTTGAGACCCTGAAAACCGTTAAAGTCAGATAGAATAATTAAAAGTCTTAGAGAACTGAGGAGACCTGCTGTCACTCAGCCTTCATTGAAAAACCTCTAGTTAGAACTGGCTGGTGTTAAAAACTCGCATTGATTAATGATAATTAGCCGAAACTGTGGATATGCCACTGTATGATAATCTTTCTCTGCTTCCTTTCTTATATTTTTTCTGTGTGGCATGTCCTTTTTCTACCCTGTCTTTCTTTATGATAAAAACGGAATGCTCCATTATTTAGCTGAGGCAACGACACTCATAATAAATAAATATCTGTGGATAAGTAACACTAGATAATCAGGACTTACATTTTTGTATTGCATCTTAAGTTTTTCTGTGTGGCATGTCCTTTTCTGTCCTTTCTTTCTTTATATTTAAAACAGACTCATCCATTATTTAGCTGAGGTGGCGACACTCATAAAAATGAGAAATCTGTGGTTAAGCAACACCAGATAAACAGGATTTACATCTTTGCTCTTCGACTAAGACGATTTGGACGGTCTCATTTTTAATCAGAGGGTGTTGCAAGATGATAGAATTAAGGAAGACGAGTATTAATAATGATAAAAAAAAACTAGTTAGGAGAAAAATGATTGTAGGTGGAGCTTTTGCAAATGGTTGAAAAGGAGATTGGAGGAATTGGAGATTGCAGACAGAATCAAAACTTTCCAGGGCGCAGGGCTGTTGAGATCACTTAGAAGAGTCCTGTGGATCTGAAGAGACTTGCTGTCACTTAGAATTCAGTGAAAAACTCGCATAGAATATATATATATATATATATATATATATATATATATATATATATATAGAATTAAACAAAAGACACAGCTCCTGTTTAACAATTTTATTTTTAATCTTTTCGAGTTTTCTGGCCAACTTTTTAATGTTTGGGTGGAAGTCGTGCTTAATGAGACAAATGTAGTATACAGATTTAAATGTCCCCTAGGAGATTGCAGTCTCACAGAAAATGAAAATACATACATTGGATTCACCTCAACCACATTGTACGTCGTCTGACCCTCCATTTAACAGATAATAGCTCTATTTCACAACACCTGAAATTACATTCATGCTCCCACTCTAATTACCGAAATATTCTAACGGAAAATACACACATTCTGCATAAAGAAAAAAATAAACAAAAACTCCAAATACTAGAAGCTTTATACATAAGACAATACAGACCATCCTTAAACAAAATTAATTTCCAATGCAGTACACACATTTTAAAATGCCTGTAACTCCTTTCTCATCAATTCTTCTCCTTCCAGCCTCCACATTAATATGATTTAAAAAAAAACTGGAACATATCACCCCTGATGATGGCACTTCGAAGTGCCGAAAGTACTCGGGACCTGAACTTTGGTGGACTTATCCACGAATTCAACCCAAACATAAAAAAGTTGGCCAGAAAACTCGAAAAGATCAAAAATAAAATTGTTAAACAGGAGATGTATCTTTTGTTTAATTCTACATGTATAAATGAAAGAATACTGCCCAAATACACACACACATACACACACACACACACACACACACACATATATATGAATATATATATATATATATAATATATATATATATATATTATAATCTACAAAAGGGAAAGGGAACAAACAAACGTTATAGAGAAACAAGCAAGAAATAAGAGCATGGAAAAGAAAAAGGAAATAGAATATTCTTCATCATGATACGAAAAAAAGAAGAGAGCTACAAATAGGGGGAGGTAACTGCGGCTTCGATTATATGTCATGTCACTGATGGCGTCGTTGTGATAATTAAGATGAAACTCGTGTTCAATACTAATGATACGCTCGAATTAGCAGACAGACGTACTGCAAGTCGGTTACGTTCGTTTTACTTGTAAAAACAAATAAAAACATACACCATAAAAATACCCCCTAAAAGGAAAAGAAAAAACCCCAAAACAAGCAAAGAAAATAACCAAAAATAAAACAAAAAAGAACAAAAAAAAAAACAACAAATAAACCAAAAAAACGAACTTAGGACTGAAATTAACAATTATCGACCAGGATTGCTTCGCCAGACTCTGAGAAGACCATTGGTCCATGACACATTTTCTGTTTCTTTACAGAAGTTTTTTTTTTGTATTGGAGCCCCCCCCCAATAAACGAAAAAGATGAGGAGTAAAGGGTGTGCCTATTTTATATATACATTTGTTTTTTTGTTTTTTCTTGTTTATATATTTATTCGTTTATTTATTTATTTAGCCATTCATTTTATCTCGTTTCTTTTATTTTGCTCCTGTTTGCTCGACTAATCTACAAGTCGATGCCACCTAGTGGCAGGGATATATGAGCCCCCGGGGCTGGATGTGTGCATGGGGGTGACAGAGTGTGTTTGTTGTGTTGTTGAATTTCGTGCTCAGTGAAAGCGCTGATTTATGATGTGTGAGCAAAAAGTATTAAAATGGTTTTATAGACTCAACTCTGTGAATAGAATTAAGGAAGTATGATCAGATTTTGGTGCGAATTTGTCTTTGAGGAATCAGAGTTTTGTTTCTATTGGCCTGTCATCTATCTTCTCTACATATATAAAGGGCAGTTGGTGTATATGTATGTATATATATATATATGTATCTATGTATGTATGTCTGCAGAGAACTATGAAAATAAAACAATTAAGGACAAGTATGTATATATTCACTATCACCTTTACTATCATGAGATCCTGTTTTTTTTATATTCGAGAAGAATTATCAGGCAACGTTGCCATTCGCTAAAGCAACAAATCCACGTTCATCTCGTGGAAGGGTTCTTTTGCTTCTTCTAGATATGAATGATCGTCTGTGTGAAAAGGAAATTCAGCAACGGAAATCTCTTTAAGAATTCGATTTTTCATCATTAATTATCAAAAATATAAATTTCTAGCTTATTCACAAACGTATCTCATACTAATGTTCCTTTATATAGAACACCTACTTTCACAGGGTTATTATAGAGTTTGTTTTATTTTGCCCTCAAAATAAGAAAAATATTTTAGTAAAAAACCTCACATATCGTGCACTTAAAAACGGATCTTAAGAAAATTACTGAGATCTTCATTTCTAATGTTTATCCTGAAAGAGACATTTTGAATTGTCTATCTATACATATATAAAGAGCAGTTGGTGTGTTTGTATGTATGATGTATGTATTGTTTCATGTGTATGTATGTATGTATGTATGTAGTGTATCATGTGTATGTATGTATGTATGTATGTATTGTTTCATGTGTATGTATGTATGTATGTAGTGTATCATGTGTTTGTATGTATGTATGTATGTATTGTTTCATGTGTATGTATGTATGTATGCATTGTTTCATGTGTATGTAGGTATGTATGTATGTCGGTTTGATGACTACCAAAACAGCTTTTTTATGGTGAGCTCCTTTTGGTAAAAGACCACAACCCAAGCCCCTACTCCCCCCAAAAAACGGTTTCGGGATTGTATGAAGGGTGTCTAGTGTGCTTTGGTATTCCCGTCGATAATCTGATCGTGGGCAATGGAGGGCTGCAATATACAGGGGTGAAGAACTGTTTGAAACTGCAAGGGTGGACCGGAAAAAACTCAGCAGAGCGTACCGAAAGGGTGAAACTCTGCCGGACAATTCTAGTGATATATGGATCTGGGAGAAGTGTTACCGGATCCTGTTGTCAAAGACAGGTTTGCTCAATCACATGAAACTACACGAGAGTTACCCGACTGCAATTGTTATTTCTTCCATGTCACACTGATTCCAAGCATGATCCCCAGCATGAGGACTTTTATGTTCCAGCAGCACAAAAGTATGCCAAATAGCTGGTGGTCTCAAGCTTCACACGAAAATTCACAATGAAAAGTATACAACACCGGTCGACTCAGTCAACACCGATCGTTATGAGTGCCAGATATGTTCTAAGATATGTAAGACTTTGGCATGATTGAAAAGTCATGAATGAGCTCCCAAACGGACAATGAATGAAGAAGTGGCAGTTGCCTGACAAGATGTTGCGATCAATATATATGTCCCAGGGAAACTACGAAAACAAAACAATTAGCGACAAAGTAAATAATGATGTGTGAATAAAAAGTATTAAAATGGTTTTATAGACTCAACTCTGTGAATAGAATTAAGGAAGTATGATCAGATTTTGGTACGAATTTGTCTTTGAGGAATCAGAGTTTTGTTTTTATTGGCTTTTCATATTCCTAGAATTGTGTATGTTACTCTCAATGTAGTCAATTTTTATCCATCTAACTATCTAGTAAGTTAGCGTTATGTTTGGAAACTCATCATGAAGTACATCTTTCTTAGTTGGCTCCAAACCTGATGCAACTTGTTTTTTCATTTTTATATACTTATAGAGGGATGAAATAATTTTATCCTGGGTCTGACGTTAAACTGCATCTAATGCTGAAGTTCCAATTCTGGATGTCTTGGGAGTATGGAGTACCCCTTCATTACCATTACTCCCAGGTACACCCTGACCCAATGTGGTATATTACATCTATGGGTTAAATAAAAAAAAACATGAATTTAAAAAATGCGTGAAAAATTGAGTTTAACCAATTTTTGTATACCCATCAAGACAAAATAAAACGAAACGTCTTCGGCATTGAATAAACCAGCAAGTGTTGACATGCCGTAAAATCTAGCCAACGAATCTAAGAATTATACTTGGGTTTAATTTATCCTTGGTGCCTACGCATGTGTGTCTATGGAGAGAGAGAGAGAGAGAGAGAGAGAGAGAGAGAGAGAGAGAGAGAGAGAGAGAGAGAGAGAGAGAGAGAGAGAGAGTATGGGTTCTACTTCTGGAGTATCAACAGAAAGGAGAGGGTTAAATGTGAATATTGTTTTATAATCATATTTTTATGTTATGTACTTGCATTTTCTGCATGGTTGTTTTTTGCTTGGGGTGCACTTTTGCGATGAAAAAAAAAAAAAAAAGAAAAAAACCTCAAACAACAGTAAGCAAAAAATAAAGAAAAGAAATGGTTGAAGATAAAAGACGTTCACTGGATCTAAAATTTTTATGAGCTTATTTACGCATGTATTTGCTTATATATATATATATATATATATATATATATATATATATATATATATATATATATAAGTATCTATATATACATTAGTGTGTGCGTGAATTCATGAGCGCATGTGCTTGCTTGTATTTATACATGTGTGTGTTGTGTGTATATATGCATATATATATTCATGTATGTGTGTATATGTATATATACATTTGTGTGTGTGTATGAATTCATCTATGCATGTCTTGGCTTGTATATATATATGTGTGTCTGTCTACATCAATATGTGTGTTTACGTGTGTGTATCAGGTTTATTTGTGAGAATGTGTAAATGTTATGCGATTGTAGGAGTTTGATGCCACGTCGAACAAGTATCAGCTAGAGGGTAAAAGAGAATAGAAACAAGAAACGAAAAACAAAAACAAAAAACGAACCATCTTCTATTATGTAATAAATGACCATTGGGCGCACGTGTGTGTGCGTCTGGATTCACGCACTTTTGTGAATAGGTGTCTTGTGTAAGCGTGAAAATACATGCCGAAGCAGCAGTTAGCCAGCGGCATTAACGAAGAAATCTTGAAAGAGGTGTGTGAATTGGCAGTGGTTTGGTTCACAGATGAAAAGATCACCAGAGTTGACAAAGAATGAAAGAAGAAGAAGAGAGAAGAGAGAGAGAGAGAGAGAGAGAGAGAGAGAGAGAGAGAGAGAGAGAGA
>CM042146.1:32722052-32747052 GCA_023376005.1 Doryteuthis pealeii | reverse complement strand
TCACCTAATCCCGGCCAGGAGACCAGACCTAGTTTTAATTGACAAGAAGAGAAAGACTTGTCATCTCCTGGATTTTGCCGTCTCGGCCGATCACAGAGTGAAAATGAAAGAAAGCAAAAGATCGATAAATACTTGGACCATGCCGGAGAGCTGAGAAAGCTGTGGAACATTAGGGTGAAAGTCGTACCAATTGTAATTCGGATCTTGGAACGATCCCCATTGTTTGGAAAAGAGTCTGGGGGAATTGAAAATCAGAGGAAGAAGCGAGACCATCTAGACTACAGCATTATTGAGATCGGCTAGAATACTCAGAAGAGTTCTGGAGACCTGAGAAGACTTGCTGTCACTCAGCCTCTAGTGAACCACCGGCCACGGCAGGTGTGAAAAACTCGAATGAAGTGAAATAATAATTATAATAATAAATTGCTGCACAAAATAATGCCAAATTGTATCAAAGCAAAAATTGATAAGGCCCAACAAAACAGTAAATGTAGACTATGCGGTGAAAAAGACGAGACTGTAAACTATGTATTAAGTGAATGTAGCAAACTAGCACAACTGGAATACAAAGCTAGGCACAATTGGCTTGGGAAGGTGATCCACTGCGAATTATGCAGAAAACTAAATTTGGATGATACAACAAAATTGTCTATGCATAAACTTGAATCTTATAAGATCCTCTGGACCATTCTTAAAATGGACAAATGAGGAACTCAGACAGATTGACCAAAAGACAAGAAAATTAATGACAATGCACGATGTATTACACCAGAGAGATGTTAGAGAAGTTATATGTATCTAGAAAAGAAGGTGGAAGGGATCTCGCCAACATAGAGGATTACGTAGATGTCGATGTATACAAAGAGCAAAGAAAAGATTAATTACGGTAGCTAATAACAGCAGCTGCAGCATAAAGACAAGCAGAAAAAACAACAAAAACAAGAAAACAGAAATGTAAAGAAAAGCAATTTATATGGATACTTCAAACGACAAATTGGGGAGATTCCTCATGAAAAGACCTGCACATGATTAAGAAGAGAAAACCTGTTGTGGAATAACCTAGCTTACTTTGATGTGGACTAGCCTGACTTACCTTTCATAGAGAGTAAATGAGCTGGTCCAAGACTATTTGTACACTGCTGTTTTAGAACATCTGGGTGATTGCTAAGCCTGCTTCAATGTGTTTCAGCTTCTGGAGTGACTAAGCAAAATAAACAGCGTTGATCCCAGGGGGCTATCGCCCCAGGTAATACCTACCCCTTTGATTTAAAGGGACAGGGCTGGGTTTATTGCCCAGTGCCTGAGGCGCACCCTTGAGGGGGAATGACGACAAGATCAACGCATTTTGTGGGTGGGCCCACATAAAAATGTCCTTGTGTCACGCCCTCATAAGTGGGATGAGAGGCAAATACACTGAGTCTGCAAAGATTACGGAATCATTACGCGACCCGTATACCTCGATGTTTCAACACTCTGTTGCGAGTTACTCCATGTCTAGCGCAAACTGTATTTTGGTGTACGAGTATACTGAATTTTGTAGGATCCAGTATACAACCCCCACCCAAAAAAAACTCAAGAGAGAAACCGAGTTATTATAATTGCTGCACTAAACAATGCCATTGGACACAACAGAACAACACATGTAGAATGTGTGGTGACAGAGAAGAGACAATCGATCATGTATTAAGTGAATGCAGCAAACTAGCACAACGATAATACAAGGCTAGGCATGACTGGATTTGAGACGTGGTTACTGCAGTTCCAGCATATCACTGGGTGAAGATGCAAGAAAACGAAAAGATATATAAATACTTGGTCCTTGATAGAAGATTGAAAAAAAAAACTGCGGAATATGTGGGTGATAGTGATAGCAATTGTAGTTGGTGCAATTGGAAAGGCCCCTAAAAGGTTAGAAAACAGACAAGAGGAACTGGAAATCAAAGGAAGAATACCCAGAAGAGTCCTGGAGACCTGAAGAGTCCTGGAGACCTGAAGAGACCTGTTTGTCACTAAGACTCTAGTGAAAGACCATCGGCTTACGCTGGTATGAATAACTCAAAAGTAATAATAATAATAATAATAATAATAATAATAATAATAATAATGATAATGATGATAATAATAATAACAAAAATAATCTTATTATAATAGAGATTGTGTGTTTGTCTTTAATCGAAACTATATCACTACTAAAGTCACAAATCCCTTTGTTATTTACGTCACATTCTCCATGATTTTATTTTTATTTAAACTTCAATTATTAATAAAATTGTTTTACATGATTAATACTGTTGGCCTTATCTTCATACTAATAACATACAATTGTATTTATATATACTACAAAATAGCGGTTTACAGTGTGAACGGGGAAGCATATTGATATAAAAATTTGATTTTAATAAATATCTGCTTAGTATTATTGATTTCTAATCGTTTGGTTTTTAATGGAGATGAGCAAAAATCTCTGGGATGAATCTTAAAAGTAATCGATTAACAAGAAGAAATAACTGTAATTCTATTCTTTGTTTCCCATTTTAACTAAATAGTTAAATTAGGAAAATTTAGCAATGAAAGAGGAGAGTGATGGAAGAGGAAGTTTCAAAGATTTCCTATTTTTCGATTATACCTCCCTCTGTTTCAAATGTTTTTATCTGCATTCTTATTTAGTTTCATTAGCCTTTCTAATTTAATCTAATATTTTAGTACATTAAAACTAAAATATATGTACCGGAGGGTGCATATATTTGATATTAATAATAATAATAAATAATAATAATAATATGGTCCTCGGAGTCTGAGGAGACTTACTGGTGTGAAAAACTCGCAAGGAGGGAAATAATCAACAAGTCAAAAACTGATGATATGCAATAGAATAACAAGCGTATGTTATGTGAAGACGAAAATGAAACAGTTAATCAGAAAATAAGCAAGTGCAGCAAACTAGCACAAAAGGAGTGCGAGACAAGGCATAACAAGTTGGGAAAAGTGACCCACTTGAAATTTTTTAGAGATTAAAATTTGACAATACTACTAAATGGTATATGTAGAAACCAGAATGTGATTTTGACATACAAACGGATTACCTAATGCTGGCTAGGAGACCAGACCGAGTGTCAATTAACAAGAAATAAAGAACTTGACATCGAGTGGATTTTGCCGTCCCGGTTTATCACAGGCTAAAATGAAACTAAAAAGATAAATAAATACTTGGACCTTGCCAGAGAACTACAAAACACTCGATGAGTTTGCTAACCATTATAACACGATGGGACATCCTTGCTAAATGAATAAGGAATCCATTTTTAACCAAATTTCAGTTGATATTTTTTGATATTCAGGCCTTAAGTAAAAATCATGGACTCAAAAATTGATTTTAAACGTACCTTATACATCTCGGATATCATTCGATCTCACGTATTGTATTGTACGTATTGTATGACCCCTTAAATTTGATCTCCAAAAGATGATTTCATCATATATCCCGAGTACCATGTGGGTTACACACACACACACCACACACACTTTTTCTGGCGAAGGGGTTGGTATATATATATATATATATATATATATATATATATATATACCAACCCCTTCGCCAGAAAAAGGTTCGACACAATGACGATTTCTTCTCATAGACTGAGTAAAGGTTAAAAAGTACTTGTAACTGTGTGAAGTTACGATTGATGATAGATAGATATTTATAACAGACTAGCAGGACCTGTGGATATACCACAGTATACTAATTTAATTATTACAACGTTTGATATGTTTATTTAAGAGCTATTGCGAAATAGTTCAATATGTAAGAAGTATAATAATCTTGATTTAACTCACTCTTTTTCTTTTCTTCTTACATCTTCTAATTGTATTCGCTTGAAACAGATTTGCGTTATCGCATCTGCGCACTCCCCATCTCTCTATCTGTCCCCTCCTCTTTTTCTTTCTTTCTTTCTTTCTTTCTTATTAGACTTTTTTCCCCATCGCATGTCCTTTTTCTTCCCTTTCTTTCTTTATAATAAAAACGTAATGGCCCATTATTTAGCCGAGGTGACGACAATCATAAAACACAAGAATTCGACGGATAAGCAACACCACATAATCAGGATTTACATTTTTGCATTTCATCATGGACGATTTGAACGGTCTCATTTTCAACCAAAGGGTATTGGAAGATGGTAACGGTCGTACAATTAAGGAACACGAGTATTAACATATAGATATATATTGTATATCAATTCAAGAATCTAACCACACTCCTAATCCAACTTTCATTTATTCATATATCTATCAGCAAGTTCTTATCTATCTATTGAGTGATTCACATACGAGGTATGTCAGAAAAGTTCCAGGTTGATCGTATTCTTCGATAAGAGGGGCATTGTCCACTGTGAGTTCTTGCCACAGGACCAGACGATCAACCAGCCTGTATGCAAAGAAATGCTGTGGCGTCTGCTTCGTTCAGTGTACGAGAAGAGGTGAGAGATGTAGTAGGACAACATGTGGATGCTTCACCATGAAAACGCACCTTTCCACACTGCCCTGAGTATCCGAGAGTTCCTGGCCCAGAAGATCATCACTGTGCTGGAGCAACCTCCCTACTCGCCCGACCTGGCTTTATGTGATTTTTTCCTCTTTCTCAAGGGGGTCATCAAGGGAGCCCGTTTTGAGGATGTGCACGACAGAGCTACCGAGAATCTCAGGATAATCCTTCCAGGAGTGTATTCAAGCGTGGCAGAGAAGGATGGGAAAGTGCATTAGACTCCAGGGGGATCATTTTGAAGGGGACAACTTGTAGTTTGTTGTTTGGATTTGAAATAAATTTTTGTGACACCAGTCCTGGAACTTTTCTGACATACCTCGTATTTCCATCAATCGTAAGCTTTTCATATCTATCTATCCTTCTATCTGTTTATCTATTCTAAACCGATTAATTTCTCACTGAAAATATAGAATTTGGTGGATAAGCAACACCAGATAATCAAGATTTACATTTTTGCATTTCATATTGGGCGATTTGGACGATCTCATTTTCAACCAGAGGGTGCTGTAAGATGGTAACGGTCGTACAATTAAGGAACACGAGTATTAATATATACGATGGATTTTCAAAAAGTAATACCATTTTGTTTTGGACATGTATAATTACCTGCAGGAACTTGTACCATACATTGAAATGAAGCTGGTCCTCGGTAGATCACATCTCTACTCCTCCACATAATCATCGTTTCTCTCAATAGCAATGTTCCACCTCCAAATATGAGTATGTGTCCCTATCCTGTAAAATTATGTTGACTGTTCTTTGAGCCACTTCTTCACTACAGATCTTTTCTTCCTCATCACAGGAATGATGTTTGCCTCTCAAGCCATATTTCATGGGCCGAAGAGATGATAGTCTGAAGGCGCTAAATCTAGTGAGTAATCTGTAGTGAAAAAGTGGTTCAAAGAACAGTCAACAGAATTTAACGGGGCAGGTAGAACATTGCTATTGAGAGAAAGGGTGACTATGTGGAGAAGTAGGGATGTGATCCACAGAGGACCAGCTTCCTTTTGATGTATGAAACATGTTCTTGTGATGGTAATCATACCTGTCTTAAGCAAAATGGCATTACTTTGAAACTCATCCTCGTAGATTATTATCATTATAATTTCCGTTGTTGTTGTCACATGTGTGAAAAAAAGTTATTGGCGATCTTTTGTGAAAACTACAAATAGAATACATATTTGAAAACTGTTTTTTTTTTCGACAAGGCGTTACTCGATCTACAGTAAATATTGTGTAAATACAACGGATGGGTAAAATGTAACGTACAAATATTCACAATTTGCTCGAAATTGAAATATGTGAAAGATGGTATGCGATACCACTTTTAACAAGTAAGATATTAATATCAGCGTGATGCCAGGGAGTCATCTCCCCAAGAAGTATCTGCCCCTCATCTAAAAGGCGCGGGGCTAGGTTTTATTGCACAGTGCCTGAGGTACCTCTTATAACAGGTAAGATATTAATATCAGCGGGGTGTCAGGGAGTCATCTCCCAAGAAGTATCTTCCACCTCATCTAAAAGGGGTTTATTGCACAGTGCGTGAGGTACCTCTTATAACAGGTAAGATATTAATATCAGCGGGGTGCCAGGGAGTCATCTCCCCAAGAAGTATCTTCCACCTCATCTAAAAGGGACAGGGCTGGGTTTATTGCACAGTGCCTGAGGTACCTCTTATAACAAGTAAGATATTAATATCAGCGGGGTGCCATGGAGTCATCTCCCCAAGAAGTATCTGCCCCTCATCTAAAAGGGGCAGGACTGGGTTTATTGCACAGTACCTGAGGTACCTCTTATAACAGGTAAGATATTAATATCAGCGTGATGCCAGGGAGTAATCTCCCAAGAAGTATCTTCCACTCATCTAAAAGGGGCAGGGCGGGGTTTTATTGCACAGTACCTGAGGTACCTCTTATAACAGGTAAGATATTAATATCAGCGTGATGCCAGGGAGTCATCTCCCCAAGAAGTATCTTACACCTCATCTAAAAGGGGCAGGACTGGGTTTATTGCACAGTGCCTGAGGTACCTCTTATAACAAGTAAGATATTAATATCAGCGTGATACCAGGGAGTCATCTCCCCAAGAAGTATCTGTCCCTCATCTAAAAGGGACAGGGCTGGGTTTATTGCACAGTGCCCGAGGTACCTCTTATAACAGGTAAGATATTAATATCAGCAGGGTACCAGGGAGTCATCTCCCCAAGAAGTATCTTACACCTCATCTAAAAGGGACAGGGCTGGGTTTATTGCACAGTGCCTGAGGTACCTCTTATAAGAGGAAATATATTAATATCAGCGTGATGCCAGGGAGTCATCTTCCCAAGAAATATCTGTCCCTCATCAAAAACGGACAGATGCTTTGATTCCTTCTTCTCATTCTTCTCTTTCTTTGTATTATTTCGTTTGTTTACTCAAAGGATATCAGTCGGCCAATGTCTCTGCGTTCTCAACTCACTAGCATGACTGATATCACATTATTGAACCCATAGATAATCAGAATTGACGAGGTATAGGTATATAATCACGTCATATATGACGGGAACTATTCTAGTTCTTAAATAAAATATTTTCCTTGTGCTTCAGAAGACTGATGCTCGTATTATCCGTGGACCCCCAATAAGCAATGTGCCCGGCTGGTGAGGCGTTTAACCAGAGAGAAGGAAAGCCTATAATGTCCGCCTCATCTTTGTGCTATCGATGTCTATTAGCAGATCTTTCCTGAGGCGTAAAGTAATAGACGGAAGGTCGCGCGGCGCGAAAATCCATCGGACTGGTTAGGCACTTAAGAAAACGAGAACGAAAACTTATTTCAACCGAGAATAAAGAGACCTTCTGTTGGACACTCTAGTACTTGCTAGCACCGTTATACCTCAGCCCTCAATGCTGCTGCTGCTGCTGCTGCGGTTTTCTGTCGGCTATGATGGCGGCCTTGTTGCGAGCGCTCTCCACCAATCGGCAACAATGACGATTACCGTTAACCATAACACTCTGTTGGGCAGCAGGCACCACTTTTCCTTTTGAATCGCATCGATTCATTGCCAATCGCCCGCAGACTCCATTAAAAGAGTTCCAGTACCGTAGGCAAGCAACCAGCCGTACGGCAGACTAATGTGAGAGATTTGCCGCCTGGCTTTTACACAACTAGGGCTTCTCTTTTGCATTCACTTTTTCTCCTTATCTACGGAGACACTTCCTGTAAATCTTCGTATTTCGTTTTCATTTGCAAACCAACTTCTTCAATTTCTCTTGCTTTGCTCTCCAAGTTCTTTTTACATCTGAGATATATTCCTTACTTACTCAACCTTTTTCAACTCTTCTTCTTCTTCTTTCTTCTTCTTCTTCTTCTTCTTCTTCTTCTTCTTCTTAACTTTTCTTCTTTGTGTATTCATTTCTTCTTCTTCTTCTTCTTCTTCTTCTTCTTCTTCTTCTTCTTCTTCTTCTTTTCTTTTCTTCTTTTCTTCTTTTGGTATTCTTCTTCTTCTTCTTCTTCTTCTTCTTCTTTTCTTCTTTTGTATTCACTATATCTTCTTCTTCTTCTTCTTCCTTCCTTCTTCTTCTTCTTCTTTCTTCTTCTTCTTCTTCTTCCCTTCCTTCTTTTTCTTTTTTTTTGTTGTTGTTTCTTTTTTCCTTTTTTTCCTTCTTCTTCTTCTTCTTCTTCTTTTCTTTTCTTCTTCTTCTTCTTCTTCTTCTTCTTTCTTCTTTTTCTTCTTCTTCTTCTTATTCCTCTTCTTCTTCTTCTTCTTCTTCTTCTTCTTTCTTCTTCTTTTAATTATTATATTAGTAGTAGTAGTCTTAGCAGTAGTAGTAATTTTCAGGTTTTCTTTTTTCTATGCCTTACTTCTTTTTTTCTCTCTGCTTCTCCCCTTCTGTCTTTTTCTTTGTCTTTTTCCTTCTTCCCTTTTCTTTTTCTTTCCTTTTGTATTTAATTTCTATTTCTTCTTCTTCTTCTTCTTCTTCTTCTTCTTCTTCTTCTTCTTCTTTCTTCTTCTTCTTCTTCTTCTCTAGTATTAGTCGTAGTAGTAGTAATCAACAGAAATAATTATTGGTCACCATCACACAGATATATATAATGGTTAAATCCCCAAAATTATCATCATCATCCTCATTATCATCATCATTCGTAACTTCCCACAATTACAAATACTACTCTTATTCTTTGTATTTGAATATAACCCAATAATTCCCACTCACATGATACCATGAAAAACAATATATTATGTGATTGTTGTAGATTAGCTGCAACCCTTCAGCACTCTACCAGATGAACTGGCTCATATCCTTAAAGTAGCCTACAATTAAAGTAGATTAACATGCTGAATAATATTCAGAGTGACTTAGCGTTGGCTAAACCACATTTGACCCTCCTGTATTTAGTGTAAGTTCTTCGTCTTGTTAATTTTGTGTACTTATTTGTTCTGTGTTTACATATATCTGTTTGGCACCAGATGCTTATTTTGTAGAGTAGCTCACACCACTTCACTCTACCAGATGGACTGGGTCATAGCCATAAAATAGCCTACGATTAAAGAGGATTAGGAAACTTTTGAATACCCATCAAGAATGAATAAAACAAAAAGGCTTTGGCATAAAATAACCCAACAAGGACTGACATGTCGTAAAACTATTGTAGAGTAGCAAAAACTACGCTTAGCACTGTACCAGATGAACTGGCTCATAGACATAAAATAACCTATGATTAAAGTGGATTAACAAGCTGAATAATATTCAGACGGGCTTTGCTGTGTTGGCAATACAGATCTCACCCTCCTCTTTTAGTTTAAGTTTTGTCTTGTTAATTATTTGTCCTTATGTTACAATTAATAAGAGGTCATAAATTGTGAACAGACCCTGTAACTAGAATTAAATTGAGGTATGTCATATTTAGAATCAGGGAGTACCCATGGAAAACTAAGGGGACTGTTGGTAACCCTTGACGCCTAGAGGTGCCTAATTCCACGCGCCATGACAGACACGTGACTGGTAGCTTAGATTAGATTCAACCCTAGCTATGGAAGGAGAAAAACGTGATAGTCTTCCCTGCCAAATCATCTCAATGCCCTGCGATTGAATCATGGGCTAGATAAATAATAAAAGCTTGATCAAGCAAACACAAAGTCTTGTTATTTTATTCAATGTTAAGACTATGACCAAGCCCAGTCCAGCCCAGAAGATTAAATAACTAAGAAGGAAATCAAACCTCTAGATAAGTCACTAGATAATACAATGGCGGCCACAAAAGATTGTAGGAATCAGTCATTAAGCATCGTCAGCAAGAACCAGCAACAAGAAAAGTTGCAAAGTAAAACCATCTCCAATCTAATCTCTCTCTCTCTCTCTCTATATATATATAATATATATATAATATATCCGTTTGTATAACCGATGTTGGTATTATAACACTTATCTGTATTTTTGATGTACCGTTGGCACCGGATGTTGGTGTTAAATATGTATTAAAAGTACATACTTTCTCTGTGGGTCATTCCATCCTGTGACGATACAACATACACACACACGACCATACACACCACACACACAACACAAGTTACGGCCAATGGACACACACACAGACAGACAGACAGCACAATGATATGGTATATATATGTGTTGTGGATGAGCTTATTTAATATATAGCTCCCCATAAATTTGGTAATGAGCTCTCTAATTGTAATGTTAAATTAACCCTCACTACTAGCAAGAATAAGCCAATGATCATTTCTCCGGAAATTTGATCTCTCTCAGTGACCGAGATGATACATACATTATATGTATTTAATAGTTTTAAAACACCAAGTCCCCGCAATCAGCACTGTCATGGCGAGGGGATAAGACATCGGACTACCATGCGGTCAGGTCTGAGTTCGAACCCTAAACCAAGGATAGGTTGTTGTCTAGCCACACTGAAGAGGCATGATATGGCCGAAACACGTGTCTGTGGATGACTTATTTATATATATAGACAACGTATAATTATATATATATATAGTATATATATTCATAATAATACAGATATTAACTAATTGATTATTTAATTAATAATTCATCAGCTGGGGAAATCGATACTTGATTTAAGGTCCTAAATTAAATAATTAATTTAGGAAGCCAATTGTTACCACCATCCTTCCAATTATGTTGAACTTTCGTGTTTCATAATTATTATTCAGTCGTGTAACGGTTATCGTCGTAGGCAACGCGAATTCAAAGGTTGTTTGCATTTTACATGTTGCTAATTCTCTTGGGAATGGAAAAAATTCAACTATCCTCCCTTCAGCTATGGGTAAATAGTAGGCCTGACTGGGCGCTTTAGTCTTGGTATATACAACTAGTTAACATAAATGACGCAAGGACAAACAGAAAATCAGCAATAAAGAATTTACAAAAGAAAAATGAAAAGAAGAAAAAACTATATGAATAGTTCAAGTGAAAAACTAAAGACATCAAATACAAGAGGATATAGACATGAGAAGGAGAAACCTTAAGAGAGAAACGGAATTTCTTCAATAACAGAAAAAATAATTAAAACCAATTATGTCCGAGTAAAAAAATGGATAATACGCAAAAGATCAGCAAGTGAATCCTATGTAGCGCTAGAATGAAACGGTTATAATATAATAAGGGAATGCAACAATCTGACACTGAAGAAATACGAGACTATGCACGACTGGGTGAGAAGTGTGATCCAGTGGAAATCTCTCTCTCTCCTCTCTCTCTCTCTCTCTCTCTATATATATTATATTATATATAAAATATATATATATATATATATATATATATATAGAGAAGAAAAATATTTTTAAAATATAACAAACACAGGATGTTATGATCAGGAAACAATTTTTAGTGTCATACTAAGCATTTCGGTATATTGTACCATCTTCAGGACACTGCTAAGTAATGTTTATGTGAGGGACAAATGAGAAAGATGTTAAGTGTAATATGATTGTGTTAAGGTGATGCTATTAACCGTTATAAAACTTTTGTCCCACATAAACATTACTTAGCAGTGTCCTGAAAGATGGTACAAATATAACGGAAAATGCTTAAGTATTGACACTAAAATTGTTCCTGATCATAACATCCTGTGTTTGTGTTATATTTTTAAAATATTTCCTTCTCATATTGTCGGATTAATTTCCTCACCGTATTTCCATATATATATATAATATATATATATATAATATATATATATATAAGAGAGAGAGAGAGAGAGAGAGAGAAAACAGACAGACAGATAGACAGACAGACAAAGGCAGAGAAAGAGAGTCAGAGAGAGACAGAGAGCACAAACTATATTTTAGTTCTTTCTTTATGCCTAAAATGAATATGACTTCTAAAAACACACATGATTCGTTGCATCAAAATGGGATTAAAACAAACTTCCATGCCCAAGTCAGTCGTCAGATATGAATCTCCTTGAACAGCTCTCGGGCCATAATAGACAGAAAATTTCGAAAAAAAGAATCAGAAACCATTTTCAAAAGCAGACCTTTTAAAATTACTTTGTGAAACATTGCTCGAAATTCCTCAAGACGAATGTTCGTAAACTGATCAGCAAAATGTCTAAAAAGGGACGTTGCATTAAAAGAATGCAAAGGGAATATCAGTTAAGTATTAGTAATAGTATTAGTACTTTATTGTTATACTTTCATTAAATAATTAATATTTTAAATAAACATATATACATATATATAGGGCACCTCACGTGGTGTAATGGTTAGCAAGCTAGACTCGCAGACCATTGTTAATTAGTTCGATTCTCGTTGAGCACCCCATACTTCGGGCCTTGTGCCTCATCTAAACTAAGCTTAGTAAATAACTATATATACACAAACACACCACACCCACCATATATTATATATATAAATATATATATTATATATATATATACATATATATATACCACATAATTATATACATATTGAATATACATATATATATACTCATCAGATATACCGACAAAGAAGCATATGTAGATTCCATTACAAAACAACCTCATATATATATTATATTTATTATATATTATATATATATATATATATATATATAATATTATATATATATATAGTTATGATTATTTTTTACTGTTATTTTATTTGTTTTTTTTTTCCTTATTTGCCTCAAAAATTTTTCTTCTTCTCCTCTTCCAGCCAGTCGGTATTTCTTGAACGTGCCGGTACGGTAGGCAAAACAACTTTGATGTAAGTTAAGACGTAGGTAAATCTATGTTTGTTTCGGGTCTTAGATTACGTGTGTCCGCCGAGAAATTCATGGACATCTCATCACATAAAATGGCACGAACGACAAACAGACAGACGTACCGAATACTGACTCAGGAGTTGAAGCCAGATAGGTGCAAACACCCCTCCCCCCGCTTATCTAGAAACTCTTTCTTGTCACTATGTTCATTTTCTTTAAAAAGAAAAAAAAGAATTTTATTTTTTATTTTTCTGTTCCTTCTTTCTTCCTTTCTTTCTTTTTCTCTCCATCCTTTCATTATTATTTATTCATTTTTCTCTTCGTTTTTTCTTTCTTACTTTCTTTCCTTCTTTCTTTCTTTTTTCTTCTTTCTTTATTTCTCTCTCTTTTACTCTTCTCTTCCTCCTCTCTCTCTCTTTGCCATATTTTATACCTCTTCAGTTATTTGTTTACTAGTTTCTCTCTCTCCTCTAATAATTACATTCTTCTTCACTATCGATATTGTGGTTAAGCATTAGCATCCATATAATCTTGTAGTTCTCAGTGTGTCATTTTCCTTTTAAAAGAAAGAAAGAGAGAAAAGAAGAAAGAACAAAGAACAAAGAACAAACGAACGAACGAATGAACGAAAGAAAGAAAGAAGAAAGAAAGAAAGAAAGAAAGATAATACTCAAAGAGAAAGAAAAAGAACGAACAAGACGAACGAAATAAATGAATAAAGAATATACTCAAAGAAAGAAAGAAAAATAATGAAAGATGAAAGAAAGAAAGAAACGAACGAACGAACGAAAGAAAGAAAAAGAAAGAATATACTCAAAGAGAAGAAAGAAAGAAAGAAAGAAAGAATATACTCAAAGAAAAGAAAGAAAGAAAAAGAAAGAAAAGAAAGAAAAGAAAGAAAGAAAGAAAGAAGAAAAGAAGAAAGAAAGAAAGAAAGAAAGAGAAAGAACAACGAAAGAAAGAAAGAAAGAAAGAAAGAAGAACGAATGAACGAACGAAGAAAGAAAGAAGAATATACTCAAAAGAAAGAAAGAAAGAAACAACGAAGAAAAAGAAAGAAATATAACTCAAAGAAAGAAAGAAATAATGAATGAAAAGAAAGAAAGAAAGGACGAACGAAAAGAAAGAAAGAAAGAATATACTCAAAGATAGAAAAAAGAAAGAAACAACGAAAGAAAGAAAGAAAGAAACGAACGAAAGAAAGAAAGAAAGAAAGAAATGTACTCAAAGAAAAGAAAGAAAGAAGAAAAGGAAGAAAGAAAGAAAGAAATAAAGAAGAATATACTCAAAGAAAGAAAGAAGAAAGAATGAAAGAAAAAAGAAAGAAAGAAAGAATAGAAAGAAAGAAAGAAAGAAAGATATACTCAAAGAAAGAAAGAAAGAAGAAAGAAAGAAAGAATATACTCCAAAAGAAAGAAAGAAAGAAAGAAAGAAAGAAAGAATATACTCAAAGAAAGAAAGAAAGAAAGAAAAGAAGAAAGAAGGAGAGAGAATGAACAAAGAAAGATAAAGTAAGAAAGAAAATTAAGGAAGGAAACGGGTTTAATTAGAAAGAATACATTAAAGCAAGAAAGACAAAATCAAAAAATTGGAAGAAAAAGAAAGAAAGGAGAGAAAAGAAGAACCGGTTGAATAATAGAGTATGTTAAAAGGAAGAAAGTAAAAAAAAAAGAAAGGAAGAAAATTAATAAAAGTTCGAAGAGCAAATAAATAAATAAATCAAAACTAATGAACGAAAGGAGAGAGAAAGGAGGAGGAGGAATAAGAAAGAAAAGAACAAAGGAAAGAAGGAAAGAAAGAATAGAGTCAAAGAAAAAAAGAAAGAAAATTAGAGAAAAAACGAAGAGAAAATGAATAAATAAATAATAATGAAAGATGGAGAGAAAAAGAAAGAAAGAAAGAAAAGAAAGAAAGAAGAGATCAGGAAAAGAAAACTAAATAAATAATAATGATAGAAGGGAAAGAAAAAGAAAGAAAAAAAAGAAAGAAAGAAAGAACGAAAAGAAAAAGAAATGAAATAATAATGAAAAACTATGGGAGAAAGAAAGAAAGAAAAATGATGAAATATTTCTTACTGGTTTCTTTCTATCTCAATGTATTCCTATCTATCTATCTTTCTCAATTTATTCCTATCTATCTATCTATCTATCTATCTATCTAAATGTATTTCTATCTATCTATACCAATGTATTCCTATGTATATATCAATCTATCTATCCCAATTTATTCCTATCTATCTATCTATCTATCTATCTATCTTTCTCAATTTATTCCTATCTATCTATCTATCCCAATGTATTTCTATCTATCTTTCTTTCTCAATTTATTCCTATCTATCTATCTATCTATTTCAATTTATTCATATCTAATCTATCCCAATGTATTTCTATCTATCTATCCCAATGTATTCCTATGTATCTATCTATCTATCCATTTAGCTATCTTTCTTAATTTATTTCTATCTATCTATCTATCCCAATGTATTTCTATCTATCTTTCTTTCTCAATTTATTCCTATCTATCTATCTATCTATCTTTTTCAATTTATTCCTATCTATCTATCTATCTATCTATCTATCCCAATTTATTTCTATCTATCTATCCCAATGTATTCCTATGTATCTATCAATCTATCTATCCCAATTTATTCCTATCTATCTATCTATCTTTCTCAATTTATTCCTATCTATCTATCTATATATAACCAATGTATTTCTATCTATCTTTCTTTCTCAATTTATTCCTATCTATCTATTTATCCATCTATCTATCTTTCTCAATTTATTCCTATCTATCCTATTAATGCCCCCTTTTCTTCACAATGAATATTATCGGTTAAGCATCCTGATAATCTTGTAGTTGTCACAATTCTTTTCTTTTTTAAAAAATATTTTTCTTCTTCTTTTCTAAAGAATGTTATGAGTAGCAAAGGTTTGAGTTATAATAACTGTTGTCTTAGGACGGCTTCGATAGTCCCAGACAAAAAACAAACAGAATTATGTTTGCGCATACAGTTACCCCTGATACGCCCAATCAAAAGGACTCGTTGCACTTTTCAAACCCTAGAAGGAAAGCAAAGAATTTCGGCTTTGGCAAATAAAGAAAATATGTTCAGTAGAAGTCAATAAATGCGGACACTGAGGCCATTTTCCCGCCACTGTTAGCCAAAAGAAAAAGGGAATTAATCACGCCTTTCTTACCACAAAAATGACATAGTATCAGAAAAATATATGCAAAATTATATGGAAATATTTCATACAGGCGTAGCATTTTAAAAGATATATCTTAATATAATGCAGATTCGGTGTCTATCTGTAACCGAAACTACGTCACTGCTTACGTCACACCATCAATGAGTATTTGATTTATGGTAAAAATAATTAATACATAGAATAAATCTTATATATTAACGATATCTATGAACATCTGTGTTAGATTTTTAATGTGAGGCCTTTTTCATTTATGGGATCTAATGATGTTCGAAGTATATAAGTCGTGGCCTATTGTCGGCATCAAACGGACAGCGAGGGAGTCCATCCCCTTTTAACTAGTGCTAGAACAGGGAGTTTTTTGCCGAGGAGGAGTGCCACACCTACCTTCAACTCCCCACTTTACCCACATATCAGATTGCCTATGCGCTGAGTAGGCGGGTCTGGTGTCCAAGCCTGAACCTTGCGATTTCTAAGCGGCTGCTCTTCTGAGTCAAACCGGTTCCTCGTAAGTACATAAAAGTCGTCGGAATGGCCAGTCAGTGTCACCCAAACAGCGAAGGAGTCTATCTTTTTTTTTCACTAGTTAGCTAGTGAAAAAAAAAGAGATCGTTTTTTAGCATCTGAAGTAAAGTGCCATACCTACCATCAGCTCCTAACTTTACCTCACAGATCACCGTGCTACTCTTACGCTGGGTTGGTGAGGGCAGTTATGGAATCAGAAACCTTGTGGTTCCCAGGCGGACGCTCTACCGTTTCTAAATAAATGTAATTATTTAATTTAAATGAATAAAGGGTTAGGTTCAAAGTTCTGTGATGGCTCCCGACTACGAAAAGAAGGTTCCCGATTACGACAAGAAGGTTCCGAGTCCGAAAAGAAGGTTCCCAAGTCCGATAAGAAATGCCTGAAGAAGGTCGGAGGTACATCGGCCCAAACCTTGTATAGATAACAAAGAAGATGAGGACAACAGTTCAAATAGTACAAATAATACTAAATTTGTTTTTATCTACAAAAATATCTATGAGACTGAAATCGGTAAAGTAACGAAAAGAGTAAAAAAACAAACAAACAAAACAAAAAAAAAAACGTATCAATGGCCGAGTCTTCGTTACGGAAACAGACGACAAATACCGAATGCTGCCCCCGCCCGACACAATCTATAACTATAAAAATGCATCACTGTGCCTGTGTCTTATAACTCGGCTCTAATTAAAACCTTTTATGATTCTTGAAAGAGCTAACCATGTAAAATAAAAGCTTGCGAATTGTGTTGTCTAATTGATGGTAGAAGATAAATCCCCTGGGAGTAAGGTCTCTATTGTTTGTCGGGATATCGACTGTTTTTCTCGTCTTTCTCTTTAAAATGCCGTTTTTGTCTTCCTGTGTGTGTGATTTAGATCCCGTCGTTTTTTTTATTCTTCACTAATTGACTGGCTGCAATAAGACTTCTTCCATTGTTGTGCGCCTGCATAGTTGTCATAACACTAATTACCTGTGTGCAGTCATCTAATAATTAAGCACCTCTGCTATTTCAGTGGCTTTCCGAATCCATCTATCTACATTTGAATGAATTTGGATACATCTTATTATAATGGAAATTCGGTGTTTCTCTGTCTGTAAATGAAACTACGTCACTGCTTAGGTCACAATGCTTTCAAGGAATTGTCTAAGTTGTTCTCGCCTCTGTTGGCCAAAGAAAAGGGGAATCAATCACGCCTTTCTTACCACAAAATTTATATAGTGTCAGAAAAATATACGCAAAATTATATGGAAATATTTTAAACAGGCGTAGCATTTTAAAATATATATCTTAATATAATGGAGATTTGTTATCTGTCTGTAACCGAAAGTACGTCACTGCTTATGTCACAATACTTACTCAGTAATTGTGTAATTTTATCAATGAGTATTTAATTAATGGTCAAAATCATTAATACATAGAATAAATCTTATTTATGTCTCTATGAAAATCTAAGTTATATCAATCTCAAAATAGCCGATTTTATTAGTGCGTTTAAGATCCTGCTATGTGTCATATATCACGAAAAACAAAGGTTTACATAACATATGGAGGGGTTAATTCGCATACTGATTTTAACAAAACGGGGTTTAATAAATAATTACTTTGTGTTATTGATAGTTTTTCAACGAGTATTTAATTTAATAGTCAAATTTTGAGACGGCTTGTGACATATTTTCCCGTTTATCAAGCGAGAAATTATTAGATATTTTGTGAGAAGGGTGTTCAGTATTAAAATCGAATTTTCCACTACTTCGATTTGGAATTCTTACCCCAAAGAATTCTAATGCCAAAACCTTGTTGACATAGAATATTCTATAGAATTGTCTCGTTATATTTGATAGTCGTTTACTGATCTTCTTTTTATCATTATTATTATCTTTTTAATTACTTCTTCTATCCGAGTTGAGCCATCAGGACTTCTTGTCTTCTTAGGTTGGCTGGAGTTGTTCTTTGGTTTCGTCTTCGTATCTATCTTCTGTTAATCTTATTATAATAGAGATTCGATGTCTGTCTGTAACCGAAACTACCTCACTATTTACGTCACAATATCATTTATCAATGAGTATTAATTTGTATTCAAAACCATTAAATAATACAAGGAACAAATCTTTTTTATTAACAAAGTCTCTATGAAAATCTGAGCTAAATTTGCCTCAAAACTGCCCAGTTATTAAGGTATTTACCCACGTTTGCGGATATGGCACAAGGTCGTTTAATGTGGAACCACACGCGAACCGAAACTCATGGCACTCCCCCTCAAGGAGGGCACCTTTGGCACTGGGCAATAAACCTAGCACTACCCCTTTAAATCAAGGGGGCAGGTATTGCCTGGGGTATGGCCGCCTGGGATCACGCCTTTAATTTAACACCGATCCAGTGGCCGAAGCCACCGGACCCACAGGCCCCGAAGGGACCATGTTATTAGTGGGTTTAAAATCTTGCAATGTGTCCTATATATCACTAAGAAATAAAGGTTTACATAAGATATGGTGTGGTTAATCTGCATACTGGTTTTTAACAAAACCAGGTTTAATAAATAATTACTTGGTCTCAAATATTATTTTATTCTCCAACGAATTAAAATCAATCCTATGAATAATTTTTATATACAAAATAAGATATAATTAAAATAAATGTAATTTTTTTATACGTTCTTATTTAGTTTCGTTAGTCTTTCTAATCAAATATATTTCATTACATTAAAACTTAAATACATATGAAGCCAAACATTGTAACATTGTTTACTTGCATGTTTAGCTCTTCTAATGGGGATTAGAATACACTGACAAAATACCTTGCAAAGGGGTAAGACACCCCCCAAAAAGTCAATGTGTCACCTCTATATTAATACTCCTGTTCATTAATTGTACGGCCGTTATCCTCTTGCAACACCCTCTGGTTAAAATTCAGACCGTCCAAGATGAGATGCAAAAATGTAAATTCTGATTATCTGGTGTTGCTTATTCGGCGAATTCTTATGAGCGTCGTCACCT
The DNA here is from genome assembly GCA_023376005.1 of Doryteuthis pealeii. Lineage (NCBI taxonomy): Eukaryota > Metazoa > Mollusca > Cephalopoda > Myopsida > Loliginidae > Doryteuthis > Doryteuthis pealeii. Next base: position 32,727,588 of record CM042146.1, on the reverse strand, counting down.
CAGCTAAATAATTGACAATTCCACTTTCATTATAACGAAAGAAAGAGAAGAACATGCTGCACAGAAAAATATATTAAGAATGAAAGAAAGAAAGAATAGGGGAAAGATAGAGAGAGGGTGTGAACACACAGAGACGATAACGCTAATCTGTTTCGATCGAACATAAAGAAAAGATGAAACGAAGGGTAGTAAGAAAAACTAAAAAAAACAAGTGCGGGGGGGGGGGAGAGAATTAAATCAAGATTATTATACTTTTTACATATTGAATTATATTGCAATAGCTATGAAGTAAGCATGTCAAACGTTGTAATAATTACATTGCCCACGACTCTGGCAAATCCACCACATGCATTGTCAGAACAGAGCTGCTAAATGTAATTCTTTGCTGGTCGGCCCACTCGTACCTGCTTCTCCAGAACTGTCCATGTTGTCTTTTTTCGTCTTAAATCGATGGTTTGCGTGATAGAAGGTAAGTGGTCATATATGGAGGCGCGTGGCATAATGGTTACAGTCGTAGGAAACGGACTCAACGGCCCGTGTTCAAATCCTAGATGAGGCTTTTTGCATTTCACATAGCGCTAATACCCTTGGGAAAAGTATGAATCCATATAGTCTCCTTCCAGCTATGGGTAAAATAGCAAGGCAGACTGTGCCCTTTAACCTTGGGTAGGTAACCAGTCTAGGAGAAGGCAAAACTCATTGATTGGGTTTGTGGCATTCCTTGTGCACCAATTCTTTCCTATCGACTGTGCCAAAAAGTGCGGATGGTCCAACACAAACCTTCACCACCATAAACAAAACACTGTGCGGGTTGTTCATTGGATGAACCCTCATGCGTCAAAATCGACTGGAAAGTCCATCCATTTATCTAAGTGGTCATAGAGCTTTTTTGTGGGGTGCTGCTTCCAGGATTTGCTCAAGACAGCACGCAGCATCTTTATGTAGTTTCCATTTAGCTTTTCCTCCAAGCGTTTTCTTTGAATCCAAGTGGTGCAACCATACAATAACACTGATACGGTTTCATCTTGGAAGAATTCTGATTTTATAAAACAGATCATGTTTCCATATGATCGAGGATCTGCCAATAGCTGTCAATATATGTATATTGACATCACTTTCTGTAGATGAGATATTACTATCTAAGTATGTGAATTGGCCTACTAATTTCAGATACTTTTCATCCATTGTGGACATGTCGCAATCTTGATTAAAACATGTAAAATTTATTTACATATTTGCCGCCGTCTTTTTGTGACTATGCAGCAGTGACTCAGCTTTGGTAATTGTATTTGCGAGAAGTGGTAGAATACACCGACTGCACCTCTGCAGAGTGGTAAGACCCCCTCCCCCCAATGGAGGCAGCTGTTGGTCGTGGGTGGCGATCCGTGATGCTTAATGATGAAACCCCAGAGGCTGAGCAGTGCATGACATTCAACTCTCTACTTTGGCCGTTACTTAGGCTATACGGTCGGTCAGAGAGACCACTCCGATCAATCGGCTGGTCATGTCAAGCCTTAACATCATTATCATTGTCCCAACCCTATTGCCCTTATGACAAGCCCTTAATCCTTTTTATTATATATGTGCTAGAAGGCAGTGGCTGAACGTCTTAGTATTCTGACGTTCAACTCTATTTGATGGTGAAATTCCAATTCTGGAGCTATGGGGAATATGGGTATCTCTTCATCACCATTACTCCAAGATTCACTCAGACCCGAAGAAGTAGTACCTGTTAGGGTTAAATAAAAAAAAAATTTAAAAATTGAATACCGATCAGGAATGAATAAAACAAAAGGTCTTCGGCATAAAATAAGCCAACAAAAATACCCTTGGGAAAGGTATGAATCCAATTCTCTTTCCAGCTATGGGTAAATAGCAGGGCAGACTGCGTTCTTTAACCATGGCTAGGTAACCAGTCTAGGAGAAGGAAAATCCAACCAAAAATGTTCTACTAGAAGTAATAAAATCGTAGTCTCTCTAGTTTTGGAGACACGTAGTGTAATTGTTATTGTCGTAAAAAATGGACACAGCAAGACGAGTTCATAATCCTGGACGAGACTGTTTGCATTTCACATAGCGCTAATACCCTTGGGAAAAGTATGCATCCAACTATTCTCCCTCCAGCTATGGGTAAATAATGAGGAGGACTGGGCTATTTAGCCTTTGTTAGGCAACCACCCTAGGAGAAGAAGAATTATGAACTAAAACCTGTTAAACTCCGCTTGGGAAATTAACCTTGTGTCACATCCTGCTGGAAGTAGTTGGTAAATATAAAAAATAAAATGTATGTATCTTTGTTTAGCTCAATTGGTAGAGCATCTGCCTAGGAATCGCAAAGTTTTGAGTTCGATACCGGTGTTCACCAACGCAACATATGAGTATCACAGCTTGAATAATCTAATCTTGGTGGTCAAGTGAGAAGCTGACGGTAGGTGTGATGTTCCACCTTAGCAAATACCATCTCCTTAGTCTAGAGCTAGTGAAAAAGGATAGACTCCCTTGCTGTTCGACTGATACCGACAATAGGCTTCTCCGCTCACTTTACTTACTTAAAAAAATGTTACAGGTGTACTTACTTTTGGGTGATACTATAGTAGATAGACAGATAGATAGATAGATAGATGATCAAGTATGTTCATTTTTTTTCTTGTCTCATTTTATATGAATCGATCAGGATTAAATAAACATCCCAAAGCACCCATGCGTTTTATATAAACCAAACAGATTTTATAGATAAACCGATTAAACCCCGATGATATTTTTTTAATAAAATATTCTAAAGCGAAACTATATAGATATAAAAATTTAAAAAGAACAGACGCTTATCGTACTTACCAGAGCAGATGCGTTTTTTTATTCAACGTATTAAAAAGTATTTTAAAACGAAGTCATTATATAACTGACTCCATGGGGCATCTATCGTCGCTGTCGTCGTCGTCGTCGTCGTCGTTGCCGCCGTGGTAAAGGGAAAAAAAATTGCTGAGTAAGTGATTTTTAAAAATATCTTCAGGCTGCAATCTCGAATAGTGCACACAGCAGTCATCTGAGTCTATGCCGGCCAATATTAATAATAGAGTAGGCAGGATTATTTTTGTAGCTAAGATGAGGAGGACAGGTGTAATTGGTGGAGGCTTTTAAAATATAGGGAAAGACAAGATGGATATCTGTGACCGAAAATAAAGGTATGATCGACGGACAAGTTAAAATAGCTTCTTTTTTTCTTTCAAATAGGGCCGATGATTCTCTTTTATTTCTGGTAATCAGTAACCCAAGTATGTCGTGTCTTCATCAACGATGGATTGATATATATATATATATATATATATATATATATATATCAATCCATCAATCCGTCAATCCATATATATATATATATATATATAATATATATAATATATATATATATATATCATATATATGTAAATTCATCAGTATATATATGATAAGTGAAGGGTTGAGGGAATCCAACAAAACGTGGTTGGAAATAGAGGAAAAAGTGGATAAAACAGCACAACTAAATTCAATAGATATTTCGCCTCGGTATTAAGCTGAGCTCTGTCAAATTTATTGGAAATAAAATTTTGACAAAGCTTTGCTAAATGCTGAGGCGAAATATCAATGGATTTAGTTGTTGTATTGTTATATTCACACACACACACACACACACACACACACACACACAACACATATATAAATATATATATATATATATATACACGCATACAGAGGTGTACGCGTACACGTAAGCATAAGAGCGCACACATTTACCATCTACATAAGCTTGCCTACACAAATGCTTCAAATAATACATACAACTGTTATTATAAAGTCACACACACACACACATATATATATATATATGTGTGTGTGTGTATACTCAATTGTGCGTACAATTTCTAATCTCTTCCCCACCTCTCTCACTCTCAAACACACACACAAGTATGCCCTACTGTGGCGTAATGTTTAACAAGCTAGTCTCGCAGAACCATTACTACCAAATAGCGAGTTCGATCCTCCCTATATGCCCCATACTTGTGACCTTGATCCCAACCGTGGCGAACAGGTTGGGTAAATAGCTACCTAAACTCTCCCCTCTCTCTCTCTCTTCTTACTCTCACAGTTCGATATATATAGGGTGACAAAAAACACTTAAAAAAAAAAGTCAGGTCTATTTTTATTTGGTCACCCTGTATATACAGCTCTGTGCATATATATATATATATATATATATATATAATATATATATAAAAGTTGTTCTGGTTCCAACGGGAGAAAATTTAATATTTTATAAAAAAAAGAAGAAGGTCCGCAAAATGTATTACGTTCTCAGAAAAATCTTTTTATTCTTTTTATCTTACATACACGACACGTGTTTCTGATCTGTTGTCTTCTTCAAGCATTGAGTTATTAATTTGGCAGAATATGTCCGATATTTGATAGGTTGTGTGTGTTTCTGCAATTTTTCTATTCTATTCTATTCTATTCTATATATATATATATATATGTGTGTGTGTGTGTACAGAGCTATACATAAAAACTAGATAAGATCGAAAAGTAACAGCATGCATATATATATATATATATATATATATATATATATACAGAGGTACGTCCCTGACACACACAAATATAAAAAGATGCAGTATAATCGTATCCATGCTTCCCAGTGTTTTTCTTTTTTCTTCACACACCATTTTAAGCTAGCTGTAGTTTCTTAGAAGCGAATTACACAGGATACGTTACAAGGTAAGAGTTTGACGGCTTTAGTGGTTTTCCCATATCATAAATAAAAACCCTACAATTTACAAAGAAATTTTAGTTGGGACCCATTAATTTTCGCGGGTACCCATTCAAAGCAAATATGTGCGTCCCAGGACGCACTAAATCAAAAAGCAATCAGCATCACTGTATATATATATATAGTGCACCTAGTGCAGATCATACTCACCAGTAATCACAAAACAATACACTTAGGTCGGTGCACTTAAAATGCAGTGGCTGAATTGTCCAGTTTTGAGCCGCCCATTTGATGATCGGTTAGCAAACTGGGGGAGAGGGGGTAATATATATATATATATATATATATATATATATATATATATATATGTATGTATATATATATATATATATATATATATATATATATATATATATATATATATATATATGTATATATATATATATATATATATATATATATATATATATATATATATAAGCCTAGTTAAGCACGACTTGGCACATATCTACATATATGGATCACCTAATTAAGATTGAATGACTTGAGACATCAGTCCGATAACTTCTGCACAACAACAAGACGAGAAAGATTGGATAGCTCCCAACTCCTCACAATGCACACACATACATCTTATTGTTTCTGCTTTATTGGCATTGTCTAAGAGAACGATCGAGACTGGTTGTGACGAACTAGGTCATCTTTATTAAGAATCAAGAATTCCCTCTCTTATAGACGGCCAAACGATTTTGCGTAGTGCTATTCTAAAGTATACACACTTATTGATTGGTTGGTTGG
>CM042146.1:32709552-32714552 GCA_023376005.1 Doryteuthis pealeii | reverse complement strand
AAACCAATTAAAATTTAATTCAGAAAAGTATTTAGTGCACCAAAGACTGTCACTCAAGAATTGGACAGCAGATTCACTTGCACAGATGAACATAAATTTTTATCTAATTTTTATTTTTATTTATTTTTTCTGGACACTACGCCATCGTCCTTCGTGGATCGAAAGGATCCAATAATAATAATTATAGTAGTATTTCTAATTTAATATATTGCATTACATTACAACTTGGGCCGGGTTAGCTCAGTCGGTAGAGCGTTCGACTAGAAACCACAAGTTCCTACTTCGATACCGGTCCTCGCCAACTCAGCGTATGAGTAGCACAGGGATCTGTGCGGTAAAGTAAGGAGCTGATGGTAGGTGTGGCGCTCCACCTCAGATGCTAAAATAATCTCCTTGGTCTAGCGCTATTGAAAAGGGGATAGACTCCCTCGCTGATTGGCTGATACCGACTTTAGGCAGCCCCGTCGACTTTACTTTTACTTACATTACAACTTAAATACTAATATATACTTGCTGGTATTATCAATGTTTCGTTACATTTTTAAAAAATTGGATTTCTTTATTTGTGTAGAATCATTTGTTTGCACACAATTATAGGATGTCAAGTATTTCTCTCTAATCTATCAATAATGGAGATTGGGATTATTTCTGTCTACCTCACAGCTTACGTCACAATATACTCAATAACTGCGTAAGTCTATTAATGAGTATTTAATTTAATCTCAAAATCGTTACTACATAGAATAAAGAACAACCCTGTGTTATATACATTCAAGATTTGGGTAAGCAATTTTAAAGATTGTTTTTTTTTTTACCCTCGACCTTTTCATCAGTAACAAGAAGATAACTAAAAAGTTTACAAATAAATAAATACCTACGACTTTGTGTAAAATTGATGTGCGAAATATTCCAAACAATTATCTAATTAATTATTAATAGATGCTTGCTACATTTTATTTGAGGGAGACAGGACTAAGTTTCCATTTCAAATTGTTTCTATCTCTTTACTCTGGGGCCGGCTTAGCTCAGTCGGTAGAGCGTTCGACTAGAAACTACAAGGTTCCTGGTTCGATACCGGCCCTCGCCAACTCAGCGTATGAGTAGCATAAGGATCTGTGCGGTAATGTGATAAGCTGATGATAGGTGTGGCGCTCCACCTCAGACGCCCAAACAATCTCCTTGGTCTAGCACTTAGGAAAATGGGATAGACTCCCTCGCTGTCTAGTTGATACCGACTTTAGGCCAGCGTCGACATTACTTACTTACTCTTTTAATATTTTTTTAGGATTTTGCTATATACGATACAGAGCCTCTGACATTGATTCCCCTCCCCCAGTCAATATCTCTCACAAATAATTTTACACCGCCCAGAGGGGTGTTTTTTTTTGCTAGTATAAATAATTTGCAGGATTTTGTATGGTTGTCATTCTTCTAGTCTAGATTCCTGTTCTACGAACCTCACGCCCAACGTTACGTCACTTAACACTTAAAAGACCATGAAACAAATAAAGTTTTCTTTAATATAATTAAAATACAATAAATTAACACTGAATGAAAAACGAAGCTAGAGATACAATCAAAACACATCAGCGGCTGGGGCGTTAGAATGCACCGACTGCACCTCTGCAGAGGGGTAAGACTCCCCCAATGGGCCACCTGTTGGCCGTGGGTGGTGACCCGTGATGCTTAAGGATAGAACCCTGGCGGATGAGCAGTTCATGACTTGCAATACTCCACTTTGGACCTATCTTGGGCTAGACGGGCGGTCGGAGAGGAGCACCCTATTCATCCCTATTGCTCCCTGGTCCACTCTGACAGGGAGTGGTAGTACCTGTTAGGGTCCCATCTATGGGTTAAATAGAAAAATGTATTTATAAAAAAATTGTATTATCCATTAAGAATTGATTTATTTCAAAACTTTATCGGCATTAAATGACCCACTGAGGTTGATATACCGTAAAACAAAACAAAACAAACCAAACCAAACCAAAACACATCAAAATGTATAATAGGGTTTAAAGATTTGAAGAGTATAATCTATCTAACCTAAACTATATATTAATACTCGTCTTCCTTACTTGTACGACCGTTATCGTCTGGCAACACACTCTGGTTAAAAAGGACATCGTTTAAAAATTCCAAGATGAAATTAAAAAATCTGATTATCTGGTTTTGCTTATCCGGCAATTATTATTTTCTTATGAGTGTCGTCACCTCAGCTAAATAATGGACCATTCCGTTTTTATTATAAATAAAGGAAGAGAAGAAAAAGGACATGCTACACAGGAGAATATGATAGAAAGAAAAAGAAATAAAGAGTGTAGGGAAAATATAGACAGAGGGTTAGCGGCGCGGAGGCGATAACACTAATATGTTTCAATCAAACATAATGAAAAGATGAATGAAGGAAAAGAAATTAAGAGAGAGAGAGAGAGAGAGAGAGAGAGAGAGAGAGAGAGAGAGAGAGAGAGAGAGAGAGAGAGATGGTATATATATTTATAGAAAGAGTTAAATCAAGATTATTATGCTTTTTACATGTTGAACTGTTTAGCAACAGCTCTTAAGTAAACATATCAAATGTTGTAATAAATAAATTATCATACTGTGATATATTCACAGGTCCTGCTATAAGTTACAAATTCTAATTTTCGAAATAATATTAAAAAATCCTGATTAGTTGTTGTCGCAAATTAATCTTTGTAAAATATTATGTGGAGAATAGAAAAAGAAACGTGATGTTAGAATGCGTATGTCATTTAAATATATCGTTATGATGTATGATTGCATAAAAAGAGTTGGTTGTAAAAATAATAATTAATTCTATTAATAAAAATGTTGAAGAGTGGGATGATAAAAAAGGTTGAGAAATGAAATAAAAGAAGATAAAAGACAAGGAAAAGATAAATAGATAAAAAATAAATATAAAAATAATAACTCTAATGTTCAAATTAAACTTATTCTTAGAATGACGGGAAAATAGATAGGAAAAATGCAGATTTAGAACAAAAATTAATAAAAACCTATTAATTATACATATATATATATATATATATATATATATAATATATATATATATTATTATATATGTGTGTGTGTGTGGTGGTGTGTGTGTGTGTGTGTGTGTGTAGTATAGTGAAAATTTGAAAAAACACAGGTTTAAATAAATGAAGTGGTAAGTTTATTAGCCGAAGCTGCAGTGTTTCAATCTGTTTAGTAGATCTTCTTCAGGGCTTTTGTTTTAAAGGAAAATAAATTAATCACATATATAATAATAATAATAATAATAATATATATATATATATATATATATTATATATATATTAATATATATGTGTGTGTGTGTGTATGTGTGGTGTAGAAAAGTAGACAAACACAGAATGATGTACAAGATGGATGTTTATTGTAAGTAGTTATGTCGACGTTATAAAGTTTCGGTCTGGTAGACCTTCTTAGGACATTGGAGAGTTCTTGCTTCAACGGTACCAACAGGTGAGTTAGGAGGTGGTGCCTAGGGGAAGGGTGGTCAGTTGTGCTCGTGCAACAAGGAGTGTTAATTTTGGTAGTGAGAAAATTCCATTTTTTTTTCTTCACTGATGGGATGTGTAGCTAGTAAGGTTCAGTTTTTGATGCCACAGGAATGTTTGGTAGTGGGAGTATTTCCCACATAATATAATATATATAATAATAATTAATTAAATATAATCGATATAATGAAGTAATAAATTGTATTGAGCACTTTAGTATATTTTAATTTAGGCAACTCTTACACTTCTGGCCATTTTTATAATACCATCTGATTATTTCCAGGCGTTGCAGATTATTTGGTGTTATTTATTTATTATTCATTTTTCTCCGGCAAAAGTTTGTAATGGCTAATACAAACTATAAAGCCCGCGAGTCTTTTTTATAACTGTCGGGAGTTTAGAAATATATATATACTATATATATATATATAACTAGCAAATATATGCACCCTCCGGGTGCAAGTATTAAGTTTTAATGTAATAAAAATATTCGTAAAATTAGATAGCCTAATGAAACTAAATAAGAATGGCAGATAATAAGAGAAACAGAAGGGTTATAATCGAAAAATAGACAAACTGAATCTTATCTTCCATCACTCTCGTCTTTCATTGTTATTTTTTCTAATTTAAGTATTTAGTTAAAAGGGGAAGTGAAGAATGAATGACAGTTATGTTTTCTTGTTAATGAATTTCATTTAAGATTCATTGAAAGAGATTTTTGCTATATTCATTTTAAAATAACCAAACAATTAAGAAGTCAATAATAACTAAGCACATATTTATTAAAATCGCATTTTTTAATATCAATATGCAATTAGCCTCCCGTTCCACACTGTAGACCGCTATTTTGTCGTATAATATAACATAATTGCATGTGTTAGTTGCAGATATGTTAACGATTAATAGTAAACAATTTATAATATAGTTAAACAAAAAAATAAAATCATTGATATGTGATGTCAATAACTAGGGATTTGTGACTTGAGTGTTAATATTCGTTGACAGACATACAACACACATCTCCATATATAAGAATATATATATCTTATATAACGGACATATTATACTCCACTCTACTCAAAAGTCCAGGAGAAGAAATCTTCCACTACCGCACCAGAAAAGATATACAATGCTCGCAGTTTGGCGCCTCAATCACTGTGCTTCTTAAATATTAGCAGTCAACCGAGCAAATTTTGTCTTCTATCATTTTATAATGGAGATTGTGTCGCGTTGTCTCGGTCTGTAACCGAAACTTTACTCTCTCTACTTCAACGTCACCATTCTTTTTGATTTATTGCCACATTCTCCATGGTTATCTTTATTTAACCCTCACTTATTAATAAAATTGTGCTCATTAAATACCAGTTGACCATAAACGTCATACATGACAGCCATCAAAATGCAATTATGTTTATACATAACAATTATCCATAAATTGGTTACCAGTGTGAACGGGAGGCTAATGATCTCTCTCTT
>CM042146.1:32691792-32709452 GCA_023376005.1 Doryteuthis pealeii | reverse complement strand
CGGACTCTACAAATTACTAATTTTGCGACAATAATATTAAAAAATCGCTGATTAGTTGTTTGTCGCAAATTAAACTTGTGAAAATATATAGTGGAGAATAGAAAAAGAAACAACGTGATGTGTAGAATGCGATATGTCATTTAAAATATATCGTAAGTTATTGATGTATGATTGCATAAAAAGAGTGGTTGTAAAAATAATGAATTTAATTCTATTAATAAAAATGTTGAAGATGAGTGGGATGCATTAAAAAAAGTGAAGAACTGAAAATAAAGAGATAAAAGACAAGGAAAAGACTAAATAGATAAAAATTTAAAGATTAAAATAATAACTCTAATGTCAAATTAACTATCTAGAATGACGGAAAATAGATAGAAAAGGTGCAGATTTAGAAACCAAACATTTAAAAAAATCCTATTAATATATACCATATATATATATAATATTAATATATATATATATATATATATATGTATTATATATATGTGTGTGTGTGTGTGTGTAGATGTTCTCTAGATTAACCAAGTCGGGAACACTCTGTGTGTTGTATACTTCATATAATCCACTCACCTACTTTCTGATGTGTGAATAATATAGGTTGAAACAATTTGAAAACACAGTTAAATAACAAATCGAGTGGTAAGTTATTAGCCGAAGGCTGCAGTGTTTCAATCTGTTTAGTAGATCTTCTACAGGGCCTTTTGTTTTAAGGAAAATAAATTACAATCACATATATAATAAAATATAATAATATATAATATATATATATATATATATATATATATATATATATATATATGTGTGTGTGTGTGTGTGTGTGTAGAAGGTTAGACAAACACAGAATGTTGTACAAGAATGGATGTTTATTGTAAGTAGTTATGTCGACGTTATAACGTTTCGGTCTGTAGACCTCTTCGTTGACTTTCTTGCTTCGTGTCTTTCTCATACAGTGGTTAGGAAGGTGGTTGACCTAGGGGAGGGTTGGGTCAGTTCCTGGAGTTCAAGGAGTGTTTAATTTGGTAGTGGGAATTCCATTTTTTTCTTCTTCTGATGGGATGTGTAGCTAGTAAGGTTCAGTTTTTGATGCCACAGGAATGTTGGTAGTGGGAGTATTTCTCCCATATATATATATATATATATATATATATATATATATATATATATTATAATAATGAAGTAATAAATTGTATTGAGCACTTTAGTATATTTAATTTAGGCAACTCTTACATTATTTTTTCTTCTGGCCATTTTTATAATACCATCTGATTATTTCCAGGCGTTGCAGATTATTTGGTGTTTTATTTATTTATTTCATTTTTTCTCCGGGCAAAAGTTTGTAATGGCTAATTACAAACTATAAAGCCGCGAGTCTTTTTTATACTGTCGGAGTTTAGAAATATATATATATATATATATATTATATATACTAGCAAATATATGCACCCTCCGGGTGCAAGTATTTAAGTTTTAATGTAATAAAATATCGTATTAAATTAGATAGGCTAATGAAACTAAATAAGAATGTAGATAATAAGATATGAAACAGAAGGGGGTATAATCGAAAAATAGAACAACTGAATCTTATTCTTCCATCACTCTCGTCTTTCATTGTTATTTTTTCTAATTTAAGTATTTAGTTAAAAAGGGAAGTGAAGAATAAATGACAGTTATTTTTCTTGTTAATGAATTTCATTTAAGATTCATTGAAGAGATTTTTGCTTATATTCATTAAAATAAAACCAAACAATTAGAAGTCAATAATACTAAGCACATATTTATTAAAATCGCATTTTTAATATCAATATGCAAATTAGCCTTCCCGTTCACACTGTAGACCGCTATTTTGTTGTATATATTAAATATAATTGCATGTTGTTAGTATGCAGATATGGTTAACAGTAATTAATAATGTAAAACAAATTTATTAATAATTGAGGTTTAAATAAAAATAAAATCATTGAGAATGTGATGTAAATAACTAAGGGAATTGTGACTTGAGTAGTTATATAGTTTCGGTTACAGACATACAAAAAACACACAATCTCCATTATAATAAGAATATATATATATATATATTATATATATAATATATAATCCAAAAGTCCAGAGAAGAAATCTTCCATACGACACAAGAGTTTTATTTAAAAAAACCTGTCGCAGTTTGAGAGCTCAATGTGTGCTCTTAATATTAGAGTCACAGAGCAAATATCTTCTTATTATAATGGAGATTGTGTGGTTGTCTGTCTGTAACCGAAACTATATCACTACTCAAGTCACAATTCTTTTAGTTATTTATGCCACATTCTCCATGGTTTTATTTTTATTTAAACCTCAATTATTAATAAAATTGTTTTACATTATTAATACCATTGGCCATATCTACATACTACCATCATGCAATTATGTTTATATATACAATAAAATAATGGTTTACAATGTGAACGGGAAGGCTAATTTGCATATTGATATTAAAAAATCGAATTTAATAAATATGTGCTCAGTGTTATTGATTCTAATTGTTTGGTTTATTTTAATGAATATAAGCAAAAATCTCTTTCAATGAATCTTAAATGAAATCCATTAACAAGAAAAAATATAACTGTCATTTTAATCTTTTAACTAAATACTTTAAATTATAAAAAATAACAATGAAAGACGAGATTGATGGAAGAGTAAGTTTCAGGTTGTTCTTTTTTCTATTAACTCCCCTTGTTTCAAATATTTTATCTGCATTTCTTATTAGTTACATTAGCTTTTTCTAATTTAATGCAATATTTTATTACATTAAACTTAAATTCTTGCACCCGGATGTGTGCATATATTTGCTAGTATAAGTAAAGAAATAACAAAAGACTTAGAGATTTAGCATTATAGTCTATTTCAGGGAGCTTAGACAAAGTGTCTAACTGTCCCGACTCATCAGATGCGAATTTTTTTTTTTTTTTTTTTTTACTCGAGGTAATTGGGGATTTAATAACATTATATCTGGAATTTTATTTGTGCCTGCATTTGGCTATCAGTTCATTACGTTTGCGTTCAACAGTTTTCTAGAGTCCTTAAACAGTATTATCCTATTTTTTTGATATACAGAATGGGCATTTACCTTTAAAATTAGTGGCTGAGTTTGAGATTCGGACTATTTTCCATTTATCCACCGGGTCGTTGTTTGAGTTCTTGATTGACCAGTAATGCTGGGAGAATTCTGTTTGGTTAGGTAGTGCGGGGTTGTTGGAATCGCATCTGATGAGTCGGGAGAGTTAGACACTTTGTCTAAGCTCCCTGAAATAGACTATAAAGCTAAATCTCTAAGTCTTTTGTTATTTCTTTACTTATATATATATATATATATATATATATATATATATAAAGTTAAATGAGTAAGATATACCTAATAATAGTTTTACTTAGTAGCTCATCAGGGCAAGAATCTGACTCTTGCCCAGATGAGCGACTAAGCGAAAATATTAGTAGGTATATCTGAATCATTAGGTTCAACTTTATTATTTGCTCTACTCAGGTATTAAGCACTTTTTACATTTTAGCTTTAAATAATCTTAGCGTTTTGTGTATATATATATATCACGGAGGCTCAAATTTTGAATATAATACGGATCGCGACTCTACGAATTTGTCATCATTACAGATTCCTGAAATTTTCCATCTTCTTCTATTCTATGGTTGGACGTATTATATTTTTTAAACTTTCTTTTGTAACCAGATCATTTTCCTGAACCTTTTGATATTTATATACACCTTTACTGCAAAATCTTTTGAGTTTTTTAATTATAAAAATGCTTATAATTTTTAAAAATAAAATTTATTTTATTCTTAAAATAAAATACGCATTTTTAAAAATTATTTGAAAATTCCGGTACTGATTAAGAGCGTTCTGTGCCTCGTGATTAATGATATATTTATTTCGTTTTTCCGTTGACAATGTTGCTTTGACAAAGACCGCATATGGTTGAAACAGATTTCTGTCAGCAAAACTTTAAACATCTTGTTTTTCTACAAAACTTCTACACACACACACACACACACGCACACCACCACACACACACACACACATATATATATATTATATTATATATATATATATATATATATATATATATATATATATCTTTTGGTCAAGTGTTATAGTATTAATCGATTATTTTCGGTTCGTACGACCCTATTTATCCTTTCTTTTTTTCATTCTCTTCTCCAGGTGAAGTCTGGTAGTATATTTTTACTATCAAACTATTTGCCGTTTTTTTCTTACCGCAAGTGTTTACCAATAAGTTTTGTACCGTAACTTTTCGTTTATGTTATTCATTTTTTAATTGTTGTCAACCAGTTTTAACTGTAGTTTACCTATTATGGAATTATTTCGACCGGTAACCCAATAATTGAGCCCAGTTTCAAAGCAGTGCTATAGGAACCATTGTCCTGACATCACCGAAAAAGGATTAGCCCGCCCAGAAATGTCAACAGTGCTCATCTATTCATATATATATAAAGAGCAGTTGGTGTGTATGTATGTCGGGATGAAATTACAAAAATACAACAATTAACAGTAAATATATATACACATTGAATATCACTAATTATTGCTTCTATGAGCGAACGATTATGAAGATTTGATTTATATTCGAAGATAAAATCAAAATTCAAAAAATACATAACATAAAAATCAATAACATTGAAATTCTGTTTAGAAATGTCCAGCATTTGTAAATCTCAAAATTAAACACATCATTACAGCAGAGTTTCTCCCCTTCTACCCAGACAACATTGTGTAACCGCTTCTACTACAAAATATAGGAGCTGAATATTTAATTTATATTAATAAGTTAAACCTAATGAGTCAGATATACTTATTTATAGTTTCCCTTAGTAGCTCATCAAAGCAATAATCTTACTATATATAAGGTGTGTCAAAAAAGTATCATGGCTGGAGGGAGAATAGTTGGATTCATACCTTTCTTAATGGTATTGTTGCGATGTGAAATGCAAATAAACTGTTTAGGTGAAATCTAGGTAGGTAGTTTCTGACTCTGACAATATATTGTACTCTTTGACAAAAAAAAAAAAATGTTCCATTCATTCTTCATTTCTATCTTGGAAAGTTATTTTTCAGAATACAAGGTGTGACCAAAAGTATATGTATATATATATGTGTGTGTGTATGTGTATGTGTGTGTGAGTGTGCGTGTGTGTGTCTGTCACTTTAGAGTAATGAAAAATATTGTAGTTATTAGTATTAGATGCAAATACTTGAAACAACACAATGAGCAAATTATCAGTATTTAGAATAGTTACTTGAAGCTGTAAATGTTAGAAAAAACTAGTATTATTAGTTACTTGAAAGTATATAACTGTGTATAAATTATTAATAATAGGTATGAATATTTAAAACCATATGTAAGTAGAGTTGGCGGAGTGGCCTATTGTCGGTATTAGCCGGGCAGCGAGGGAGTCTATCCTCTTTTCGCTTGCGCTAGACCAGGGACGTCACCCTCCCCCCACGCACTTTACCACACATATCTATGCTACTCATACGCTGATTTGGCGACTACCAGTATCGAACTCAGAATTTTGTGATTCCAAGACGGATGTTCTTCCTATTGAACTAAATGGGCTCAAATGTGTGCAGAGTATTATAGGAATACTTGAAACACTATAACTGTGTGCAATTTATTTATACTAAGAATAGATACTTGAAGCTATAATTGTTTATTAAGGATTATTATTAATTACTTGAAACCATATAACAGTGTATAAATTATTCATCTAAGATAATAATACTTGAACTTATTCTTAGAATAGAGACTTTACTCTGATACACTGGAACGTAACATACTTCTAGTAACTGTAAAAACTCAATTTCACCTTATTCATTAGAAAAGAAGAAGATGGTCGAAGGAAATGTAGAAGCAGATGAATATATGAGCGAATAAAAAGAGAACGTGTGGGTTTTAGTAAAAAAGGAAATAATTAGAAAAGAAGAAAAAGAAGAAGAAGAAAGAGAAAAAGAAGAAGAAGAAGAAGAAGAAGAAGAAGAAGAAGAAGAAGAGAAGAAGAAGAAGTAAAGAAAAGAAGAAAGAGAACAAAGGCTTTTTCTGGATTCAGACTGGAATTAGACAAATATAGGCTAGCGATCAGAAAGAAGAAGAAAGAAGAAGAAGAAGAAGAAAAGAAGAAGAAGAAGAAGAAGAAGAAGAAGAAGAAGAAGAAGAAGAAGAGAAGAAGAAGAAGAAGAAAGAAGTAACGAAGAAAGGAAGAAAGAAGAAAAATAGAAGAAGAGATAGGGAAAGAAGAAGAAGAAAATGAAGAAGATGATGAAGAAAAGAAGAAGAAGAAAAGAAGGAGGAGAAGGAGAATGTGGAGGTAAAGAGAAGAAGAAGAAGAAGAAAAGAAAAAGAAGAAGAAGAAGAGAAGAAGAAGAAGAAGAAGAAGAAGAAGAGAGGAATGAAGAGAAAGAGAAGAGAGAAGAAAGAAGAAGAAGAAGAAGAAGAAGAAGAAGGTAAGAAGAAGGAAGAGAAAGAAGAAAATATAAGGAAGAGAAGAAAGAAGAAGAAGAAAATGAAGAAGATGATGAAGAAAAAGAAGAAAGAGAAGAAGGAGGAGAAGGAGAAGTGGAGGTAAAGAAGAGAGAAGAAGAAGAAGAAGAAGAAGAAGAAGAAGAGGAGGAAAGAGAAAGAGAGAGAAGATATAGAAGATAGAAGAAGAAGAAGAAAGAAGAAGAAGAAGAAGAAGAAGAAGAAGAAGAAGAAGAAGAAGAAGAATACGATGATGATGCAAATATTAGAATTACAGTCAAGAGAAGATAAGAGAAGATGTCGAAAGCAACTGAAAAGAGAACAACAAATAAAAATATACACCTTTAATTGCGGGTAATAACCGGTATTGTCCATGCACTGACGTTCGCTTTTGTCCGATTGCCGTCCGTAGGGAGACGGCCTCCCAAGTTTTGCGATGTTTCTAGTCAGCCTCTGTCGCTTCTGTACGTCAATCGAACAAAAAGAAACAAAAAAATATATGAACGCTGGGAAAAATGAAAAGAGAAGTGTAAAAATAAATGAAACGAAAAAAAAAGTAAGCAAATTATAGAAGTAACTTTTACAAACAAAAAAAAAAAAAAGAAGAAATAAAAAGCAAACAGAATTTTACAGCAAAAATAAAATAGACAAAAAAAACCCCCAAAAGAATAAAAAAAAAGTCCTTACTTATATAAATAACTCAAATAAATTCGCTAAATAACGCAATATCAGATTTAAAAACTTCGCCATCTCCTTCTCGTCTACTTTCACTTTCATTATAGCTGTGGTAAGTATTGCTTCAATTATAACATCTCTATCAATACTATTAACCCTTAGAACACGATTGGTTAGTATTTTTTCCACTACATAGAAATACATATATGTGAACGATGTGAATTTAGGTCGGAGAATCCCTATTTCTGCATCAGTGTTGCCTGTAATTAACAATATCATTTTTCAATATGTAATAATGTTAGTACTACTGTAAAATTAAACGAATTAGAAAAGTAACTTTTACAATAAACAACAAAAAACAAAACAAAAACAATAGAATTTTACAAATAGATAACTCAAATAAAATAAAAAAAGTCCTTATTTATATAAATAACTCAAATAAATTCGCTAAATGACGCAATGTTAGATTAAAAAGATTTACCCTCGCCTTCTCATCTACTTTCACTTTAATTATCGGTGTGGTAAATATTGCTTCAATTATAATATCTCTGTCAATACTATTAACCCTTAAAACACAATTGCCGGTATTTTTGCCTCTACATAGAAATCCTGCGTTTTAAATTATTAATGAGGTGATATTTTTTCATTTCCTCTATAAAGTACTCGTCAGAATTTAACGAAACTTTCACAATATAATGGGGATAGATATATACATAGACTATATAAAAGCTGTATTGTTCTGCGCAACAGGAAACAAACAGTAGGCATTTGCAATATTAACACGATATAGAAGTGTTCCAGGCTATATAACTTAGAACCTTACATTTTTTACGGAGTTGTTGTATGTATATGTTGTCATCCTTCTCTGATAATTTCTTTAAATCCCAATGAGTAGTTTTTGGAGGGGATATAAAAGTATCTCTTCGTTAATAATTTGAAGGCAGTGTAAATATACGGTTCTTTTGTTTTCTTTTACGGTATACCAACCATTTCGGGTCATTTAATGCCGAAACAATTCATTTTGATAAAAGTTTTTATGTTTCAAGTTCTGAATATCTTCAAATTGGTATGAACAATTTTCATTAACTTCATTTGCTTTGGTTTGGTTCGGTTTGGTTGGTTTAATGGCATAATAACCCTTTGGGTTATTTAAAGTCAGAAACTGTTAGAGTGTGTGATAAAAGTTAGTACTCAAGTTTCCTTTAGTGGAGTAATTTTTGTTGATGTATTTCGGGGATGTATTTTATATCCGATTCATAATTTTCGATATATTTTTATTTTTCAAGAAAGATAAAATGTCATTCATGTTAGTATTCTCAAACAGATCCTTCATACATACATATAGAAGGACGGTTTGAATTGAGGTCGGATTATCCATGTTTCTGCATCGCTCTTGCCTATAATTAACGATATTATTTTTCAAGCTGTAACCATCTTAGTATTACTGTATTTACTGTGTTAAATAATTCATAAGCACCTTATGATTTATGTACGTACATGTTTAAGAATATTTTAATAAAGTTCGGTAGAGTCAGAAGAACGGGATTTCAGTAGAAAGTTACCATGGCAACTAATTGACAACTGGTGACATTCTGCTGACCTTCCGGTGGACGCAATTAGACTTGAGATAGTTTTAGCTTCAGATGCGACAGAGAATCCAGAGTAAGGGTCGGTCTCCACACGTGGTTAGAAGATGGGCTGGTTGTTGAAATAAGGATTTAGAAGAAAACAACGAATCTTGTTTGTTAAGTTAATTTAAACAAGAAATGATCAGCCTAACCCGAAGAAATCAACACGGAAAATCAATCCCCCAAAAAAGCCCAGTAGATCGCCTGAAGAACATGGCGACCGGCCTACTGAGTTAGAAGAATTATCAGTAGAAGTAACAGTTAACAAGTAAGAGCCCTCATCTCATTTATCATCTCTCCTCTGTCTCTCTCACCGATTATATACACCCAAGTAAAGGGGTATATAACACTATGTAGGTACACTGGGTCACAATATTTGGCAGCCGACTTCTCCCCCGTGGCGGAATCATGGGCTTGGTTGTAGAAAGAAAGCTTTAGAAGAAGCCAAGTTTTTTTGTTAAGTTAATTTAAACAAGAAATGACCAGCCCGACCCGAAGAAACCAACACGGAAATGCAACCCCAGAAGAAGTTTCACTAGATCGACTGAAGAATATGGCGGCCAGTTGAGTTAAAAGCAGCAAAGCAGTGAGTTAACAAGTAAGAGCCATCATCTCTACTATCTGTCAGTCTCTCTCTCTCTCTCTCTCTCTCTCTCTCTCTCTCTCCTGATTATATACACCCAAGTAGAGACGTATATAACATTAGATACAGTTCAGTGTCATACCCAAGACAACCAACCTGAATCCTCAGATATTTATGAGTTAAATGCCTCAACCGTATCTGTTGCATCGGGCCAAACTCGAGTTGTAGTATAAGTCATTAGTAGTAGTAGTAGTAGTCATCATTAGTTCAGAAACAACATACGCCAGTTGTATAGTCACAAGAGGGTTGTTTATTTCTTTCTAAGCTCGGGGGTTCTTTTTCAGAGAGAGAGAGAGAGAGAGAGAGAGAGAGAGAGAGAGAGAGAGAGAGAGAGAGAGAGAGAGAGAGAGAGAGAGAGAGAGGAGGAGAGAGAGTTAAGGTCAAATATTTCTCTCGTAAATCATGTTTGGTACTACTATGAGGGTCGGTTTCCCCGCGGCGGAATCATGGGCTGGGTTGTTGAAATAAAGCTTTAGAAAAAACAAGTCTTATTTGTGAAGTTAATTCAAACAAGAAATGACCAGCCCGACCCGAAGAAACCAATACGGAAAAGCAACCCAGAAGAGGCCCACTAGATCGATGGAAGAACATGGCGGCCGGTCGAGTTAGAAGTAAAGCAGAAAATTAACAAGTAAGGCCATCATCTCATCATTCTCTCTCTCTCTCTCTCTCTCTCTCTCTCTCTGTCTTATATGCCCGAGATATTGAGTGTGTATATAACAGTTGCACCACTTTGACTCTAAAAACTTTTGGAGAAATAGCAAGAAGGTAAACGCACAATAATGTTCCATGCTTTTTTATGTTTGTATCTTTGTTTTCTTAAAGATATCATGTCTATGCATTTGTTATTTTTACCTCTGGGATACATAATAGCAACAAATTCAAGGCTGATATACTTTAAGTTTGTTTCCTTATAAATACTCTCTAGTTAAGAAAGAAAGAAATATGTTGATTTTCACACATTACATTCTTTACAAAAAACACAACAAATAATTAATTAATGTATTTATGTGTGGAGGAAGATCTCTGATTAGGACTGCGCCTATTCTAGTAGTGATCCATTCTGCTACTTTATAGGTTTTCAGATTTAAATTTGAAGAGATTGAAAGCAGTTTTAATATGTTTTAAGATAATCAAATGTCTTGAAATAAATGAAAATTAATATATTATTGTTTTGTTCTTTTTTTGCTTTTTTTATTTTCGAGATAGATCTATTTTAATATTTTTCTGTTTTTTTTATGTGTGAAAGAAAAAATTAGCAGGCCATCTCGTCCTATATGGAGTGAGGCATTACTGGTGAAGTAAGAATAAAACATAAGCGATATTCTATTATAGATTCTAACATATGAATACAACAGTGTTGGCCAATCAGCAAAAAACTTACATACGTCAGCTGTGTGCTGATACCGGATACCGCCTAGAGGACGTGCCAAGACCGATGACCAATAGGGACGGATGATGAGAGAATCAAAGGAATCCAAGCCGTCTGAATGCTTTGATGATAATGATGATGATGATAACGCAGTGCTGTGATGCTTAGAATACACTAATAGTATCCTTTACAGACTGGTAAAACCCCTCTTCCCCAGAAAAATAAACATGTCTTTGATATGACACACAATTTCATCTGATGGGTGGGTCCGGTTCTGGAGATATGAGAAGTGTGGAGTACCCTTTCATTGCTATTATTTCCAGGTCTACTCGAACCCAGAATGGAAGTACATGTTAAGGTTCCATCTATGGGTCAAATATATCTGTTTAAAAAATTATTCGTATCAGATAGGAATAAGTAAGTAAAGTCGTCGGGCGGCCTAAAGTCGGTATCAGCCAGTCAGCGAGGGAGTCTATCCCATTTTCAATAGCGCTAGACCAAGGAGATTGTTTTGGCTCTGAGGTGGAGCGCCACACCTACCATCAGCTCCTTACTTTACCGCACATATCCCCGTGCTACTCATACGCTGAGTTGGCGAGGACCGGTATCGAACTAGGAACCTTGTGGTTTCTAGCCGAACGCTCTACCGACTGAGCTATACCGGCCCATAAATACATTCCAAATGAGTATTATTACACAGGAATAATTATAATAATTACTTGAAACAATATGATGTTTAGTATTAGATATCAGTACTGTCAATTTAGCCCAGTCATTAGAACATGTGCCTCGGAACCACAAGGTTCCGGATTCGATACAGGCTTCCGCTAACTCATGGGCAGTGCAGCTAGGATATGTGCAGTAAAGTGGGGAACTGATTCAAACCTGTTAACCCCCCTTACAAATTGACTTTATATCATATCCAGCATGTGTGGAGGGGTTGGGAAATAGATACATCTTTTTATTTTTCCCGCCTGAGCCCGGGTTTCAGGACCTGTGGATCCCCCACAACCTGTTTAGGGTATCACATAACGGAAGAAGCATAAAATCAGGCATATTTTTAAAAAAATCATGATTCACGATTTCTATATGTTCCATTAGACTATTATAAAGAAAACTAGTTGGGCCTTTGGATATAGTTATTTACTAAATTTAGCACAAGGCCAGAATACGGAGCGCCCAATGAGAATCGAACGCATTAACAATGGTCTGCAAATCTAACTTGCTAACCATTACACAACTTGAAGGATCCCTATGTCCTGTAGATCTAGTATAATGATTTAATTATTACAACGTTTCATATGTTTACTTAAGGGCTATTGTAAAATAGTTCAATATGAAAAAATTATAATCATCTTGATATAACTCTCTGTCACTCCACGGAATCTCACCAACTCTCTTTCTTTCTTTCTTTCTTTCTTATCATATTTTTCTGTGTAGCATGTCCTTTTTTATTCCCTTTATTGCTTTATAATGAAAACTGAATGGTCTCATTATTTTTTTACGCTCATAATTTCATTTAGCTGAAACAACAACACTTATAAGAAATAAGAATCCTGCGGATAATCAATATCAGATAATCAGGATATAATTTTTTGCATTTCATTTAAGACGAATTTGGACGGTCTCCCCAGGGGTGTTGCCAGATGATGATTGTTGTACATTTAAGGAATACGTGTATTAATATATAGATAAAACAAAGTCTTATAGTTCACTAAATGTCCGTCCATCTGTATAAATAAGCCTTCGACATTCTTTTTCAAATTTCAATCAACCTTTGAGAAATTGGCAGGATTATCTCTACAAAGATTCTAAACTAGATTCTAAACTATATTTGATCAAGATAATTTTAATCGTTTACACCACAAACGTTAAATAGACGCTATGTAACGCCATGATTTTCAAGGAGGTAAGATTTATTCTTACATTTTTGTTTTGTTTCATATCGTTCCTTCTAAGTCATGTTTAGCATCTTAATACCTGGATGCAAAAAAGGTAAGTTTTGCTTTTATACAAATAATTTTAAACTGGATTATGTAATTCTTATTGAATCTCGACTTTATACCAGCAATTTCTGAGCTAACTGGAATTTAATTATTTTCTTTGTAGTACCATTTTGTATGTTACAGCTTCCAGCACTTAGGTCCAGTTTCTGGTGAAAAAGAGTTGGTCTAGGAAGACAGTGATCACATCATACAAATAACACTTCACAAAAATAACCAAGTTAGGTAATCATATGAGAATTAGATACGTTCATGGGCCGCCCTGTCGGTTGGGGCGTTAGAATGCACCGACTGCAGAGGAGTAAGACTCCCCCAATGGGGCCACCTGTTGGCCGTGGGTGGCGACCCGTGATGCTTGAGGATAGAGCCCAGGTGGATGAGCAGTTCATGACATGCAATACTCCACTTTGGCCCTATCTTGGGCTAGACGGGCGGTCGGAGAGGCCCCTCCGATCAATCGGCTGGTCACGTCAAGCCTTAGCACCGATATGATTTTCCCAACCCTATTGCCCTTATGGCAAGCCCCAACCCCTTTTTATCATATGGGTGCTAGAAGGCGGTGGCTGCGGGTCTACATGTCCTGGGAATGACGTTAAAACTCTATCTGATGGTGCGGTTCCAGTTTTGGAGGTTTGGTAATGTGGAGACCCCTTGATCACCATTGCTCCCTGGTCCACTTGACCCGGAGTGGTGTACCTGTTAGGGTCCCATCTATGGTTAAATAGAAAAATGTATTTATAAAAAAATTGTATTAAAAATTGATTTATTTCAAAACTTTATCGGCATTAAATGACCCACTGAGGTTGATATGCCGTAAAACAAAACAAACCAAACCAAACGTTCATGGGAGAAATCTCACCAAACCATTGAGCCGCCAGGGCTGACAGGCCTTATGTAAGGTAATATCGAAGGTTTGTAGAGAACTGGCCCAAGACTAAAATTGTATAGAGCAGGTGCAGCTCAAGTGGTGGGCATAAGAACCATCAATGAGTTCACAGAAAAGTTTTCGATAAACAGACCTTCGCTTTTAGGAAGCAAGCTGGGAATTGACCAATTCCAACAAAGTCACTATGGTCAGGTAGGTCAATCTGAGTAGCCCTTAAGGATTACATAGGTATGTCAAGAGGGCTGCTCATGACAAATAAGTTTTTAAGTCCTTCTTCTACATTAACAGAACAAAGTGATTATTGCTATTATTAATGTCTTTTTTATCAACTAAAAGTCAACTCATAAGAAATAAGAAATAAGAATTCGGTGGATAAGCAACACCAATATCTACATTTTTGCATTTTATCTTGAATGATTTGAACAGTCTCATTTTCAACCCCAGGATGTTGCAAGATGATAACAGTCTTACATTTAAGGAACATGAGTATTGATATATAAGTTACTTTCTCAATTTAAGGACTGGGTTCATGCCTGCTTTATTCGCTTTTAAAATGGCCTGAAATGACCACAATCAGTTAAGCAAACATATTGGAGGTCAGACTAAAAGCAAAAACCGTCCAATCCACAGTATTACTTAAATAGATACAACAATGGGACCTCCTTTAATAACCACTAGACACAACGTGGGATATATCAGAATTTATGAATTTATTAGTAATAGAGATTCAGTCTCCATTTGTCTGTAACCAAAACTACGTTACTGCTTACATCACAATACCAAAAATTGTCAACATGCAGAATAAAGAACAACCCTGTAATCAGTTTTAATAATTATTTTTTACTCTCACCTTTTTTTCTGTAACAAGAGGTTTACAAAAGTTCACAAATGAATATAAAATTTATGTGTAAAATTTATGTGTAAAATATTCAAATTAATTATTTATTTGATGGGGACATACATAAGTTTTCATTTCAAATTGTTTTTTTTTTACTCCTTTAATAAATTTGATGATTTTTCTTACTTATGATACAAACCTTTTAACATTGAATTTTTAAGTTCCAGCCTGCTCATGCACTTTCTTTCAAAAATTAAATTTTACACCACCTGGAGGGTGTTTTCTTTTTGCTAGTTATATTAAAGAAGAAACTGTTTTAAAATGCCATATTTTCTTCAGATAAAATAATTAAAGACTAATGAAAAAATTTTTAAAAATCGAGATTCAGTGGGTTTACATGTAACTGGAGCCACGTGGTGTGATGGTTATAGACGTAGGAAATGGACACAGAGACTCGATTTCAAAACCTAGACGAGACTCTTTGCATTTCACATATGGCTAACACCATTGAGAAAGCTATGAATCCAAATATTTTCCCTCCAGCTACGGATAAATAGTAGGACAGACTAGGCTCTTTAACCTCGGTTAGGCAACTAGTCTAGGAGAGAGAAAACTCTGAATTCAAACCTATCTAGCTTAAGAATTCGACATTGAATCATATCCTACTCGTGCAGAGAGGTTGGTAAATAAATTACACAAAACCCCCAAAATCAATTTTGAAATTGAGAAAAAATTTAATCTCTTGACCATGGAATTGGATTTATGTGGATTACAAGAAAGTATCTGTGGATCTAAAAGCTTCATGGACATGGCTACGAAAAGGACATCTAAAGAAAGAAATCGAATAGAAGACTAGAAAAACATTAGAAGTAATTATGTAAAAGACAGAATAGATAAAACTGAGGAGAGTGTAGTCTGTACTGAGGGAGAGAGAGAAAGAAAGAAAGAAAGAGAGAGAGATAGAGGGGGAGAGTGAAGAGATGTGTGTGTGTGTGTGTGAGTATGTGTGTGTGTAACAACAGGTAAAGGGAATTGCCTAACAATACTACAGATTGAACTAACAACCTCTTAGTTGTGAGTGGTGACTCTTGGTAATACTCCTGTTACTCCCTGTTAGTTAAGGTGGTTCGGCCAGTGAGGAGGTATCAGAGAGAGAGAGAGAGAGAGAGAGAGAGAGAGAGAGAGAGAGAGAGAGAGAGAGAGAGAGAGAGAGAGTATATAAATATGTGTATAATTTTTAAGGATCACAAAAACCGGATGTGTGTTTTTCGATAAAGAGAAGTTTATAAAAACCATAAAAATCGAGAGAGTAATATGATACCGATGTTCAAAAACTCATTAAATGTAAGAGTCTCTCGAGAAGAAAGAAAAAGCAAGCCTGGAAGTAAGGATAGATATTTTTAAAGTACAGATTTTTAACAGGGAAAGACCCATGAAAATGTGCGTGGTCGCTGTCCAGAAGGGTCACCGACCGGGCGTGCCTCTGGGAATGCTAGGAAAAAAGAAGTCGGGGTGGTAAAAAAGGGAAGTGAGAGATTTTGAGCCAGTTGAAGTCGAATGACAAGAACGGACAGTTCGATTTTGGAGTTAGTTGAGTTCAGATCGTGTTAGAAGTTAGTTAAGTCCATGATCGATGCGCGCCAGGGGAGGGGGGCACGGGCTTGGCCAGACACGCAGACGAGTGAGCAGCATGAGTGAATGTGTGTATGCATTGCGTGATGCACCTTCCTTGACCAGAATGATGTGCAACCCACCCTTGTCTTATGTTCTCTGTTTTCTTGATTGTATTTAAAAAAAAACATCTATGACTCTCCGCAGCCGGGGTGCAGCTCGAACCAAAGTACCACAAGAGTGTGATCTGAGGTAATTTATGAGGAAGTGCGTCCCGGTCTCCTGCCTCAAAAATTGCTACCCGGTGACTCTCAAAATAACAACCCTAGCCCGTCGTAATTCTTGTTTATTTATCGTAATTTGTCGTAATTCTTGTTTAGATATGAAGATGGATATATAGTTTGGAATAGACTGAGATAGATAGATAGATATACAAACAAAATAATATAGATAGATATGAACAAATGGAGATAGATAGATATTTTCGACAAGTAAATGTATTTGGGGGTTGGGTCGCATCTTTTTTTGTCGTAATTCTTGTTTATTTAAACTAAAAACAAGACATTAAACAAACATGAATAGAAAGATCTTAGTATTTAAAGTAACATAGATAAATATGAATAAATTGAGATAGATAGATAGATAGATAGATATGAAGATGGATAGTTTTGAATAGACTGAGCTGGGTCGTTATTTAAATAGTCACCGGTAGCAATTTTTGAGGCAGGAAACCGTGACGCACTTCCTCATAAATTACCTGATCCGACACTAGCCGAAATACACCAATGAAGCAACGAAGACCACGGTGGGATTGAAACTCTGTGGGGATGCAAGGATATTCACCCACCCCTGTTAAGGAGCCTCTCCATATTATCACCAAATAATTTCCTTTCTCTGTACCACTTCGTATTCTGTTGTAACTTTTCTATATTTTTCACTCCATTTTCTTTCTTTCTTTTCTTTCTTTCTAAAATCATTCCTTTCTCTCAAACTTATTTAATATTTTTTCTTTCTTTCTCTTTTTTCTTTCGTTTTCCCGATTAATCTTTTCTCCTTTTTCCTTTTCTTTCAGTCAACTTCTTCATTCCTCTGACTTTTTCATAATTATTACTTTCCTTCTCCTCATGGCGCTTCTGGTGGTGCAGTGATTACTAAGTGACCTAGCAGTCCATGACTAGTGAATTTGATTCTCACTGGTTGCATCATAATTCTAGTCTTCTACCCAACTGAATTTGGTACATAATTACTTTCAGACAGTTTCTGTTCTTTTTCCTTTTCCGACTTTCTTTCACTTTTCTTTCTTTCTTTCTTTCTCTCTCTCTTTCTTTCTTTCTTTCTTTTTTCTTTCTTTCTTTCTTCCTTTTTGTTTGCAAATTGAATCTTTCATTCGCTATTGTTTCCCTTTTTCTTTCTTTCTTTCTTTCTTTCTTTCTTTTTGTTTGTGAATTGCGTCTTTCATTCGCTCTTTCTTCCTTTTTCT
>CM042146.1:32686792-32689292 GCA_023376005.1 Doryteuthis pealeii | reverse complement strand
GCGAGAGTGTGAGTGTGTGTGGTGTGTGTGTGTGGTGTGTGTGTGTGTGAAGAGAGAGAGAGAGAGAGAGAGAGAGAGAGAGAGAGAGAGAGAGAGAGAGAGAGAGAGTCTAAAAACTTATCCATCTTAGAGACTAAAGGAATCAAACAAACAAAAAAACACCATGTGTGAAATGTAGAGAAATAAAAGAAATAATAATTTTTCTCCAAAATAAAACTAACAAATAAACCAATTAAGAAACATTGCTAAAAAAAAATAAAACAACAAATCAGAATGATATGAATCAGAAGATATTTTTGTATCTAGAATTCTGATTATTGGCTTCTAAAATTGTTTAGTTCCGTGTTTTTTTTTCTTCTTCTGGGTTTTCCTTGTCTGAATTATTTTCCGAGTGTTTTTAACTTGTATCTGCTTAATACATTCCAATCATTCAACCGCAACTTTGAGTGCCAATAATAATAATAATAAAAAAGTTTGGAAAATCTGGAAATCATAGGGAGAATCGAGACCATCCAGACTACTGCACTGCTGCAATCTGCCAGAATACTCAGAAGAGGCCTGGAGACCTGAAAATACTTGTTGTCACTCATAATCCTGTGAAAGGCAATCAGCTAACGCTGATGTGAAAATCTCAAAAGGAGTGAATAATAATAATGATAATAGTAATAATACACTTAGAAAAAGACTAGGGGGTCTAGAAATCAGAGGAAGAATTGAGACCATCCAGACTACTGCACTGCTGCAATCTGCCAGAATACTCAGAAGAGGCCTGGAGATCTGAGGAGATTTGTTGTCACTCAGACTCCAGTGAAAGGCCATCAGCTAACGCTGATGTGAAAAACTCAAAAGGAGTGAAAATAATAACCAAACTGCTGATGAAAAGATGTAGAAGATGTTGATGATGAAAAACAAAAGAATAAGACTTAAGAATAGAAATTTACCCATAGCTGGAGGGAAAATAGTTGGATGGGTACTTTTCCCAAGGGTATTAGTACTATATGAAATGATACCAGCCTCGTCCAGGATTTGTGTCACCATGTCCATTTTCTTTGTCTTTTGGAAATTTAATGTCTAGGTATCCAGTCTAAGAGAAGGAAAACTCTGAATTCAAACCTTTTAAACTCCGCTTAAGAAATTGACCTTGTGTCACACACTGTTCGTGCTGTGGGGTTGGTCAAAATATACATACAGTAAGAAAAAGAAAAAGTTGACGGAGTGGCCTATGGTCGTAATCAACGGGACAGTGAAGGAGTCTATCCCCATTTCGCTAGCGCTAGACCAGAGGGTTGTTTTGCTGAGGTGGAGCGCCACACCTACCGTCAGTTCCCCACTTTACTGTACAGACCAGATTATCCAATTTGTGCTACTCATACACTGAGTTGGCGGAGACTGGTCGCAAACTCAGAACCTTGCGATTCCAAGACTTCAGACTGACGTCCGCCTCCTCCAAAAACATAGGCAAAACTCTATCTTTTCACCCTCTGTTTCACTCTTGACACTGTTGACACTCCTCGACCAATCAGAAGCCAACAGGTCAGCCTTTCCTACGTCATCCCAAATTCCGGTTAATTTCCGTGATTGCATAACGTATAACTAAAATTTTGGGTTTTTTCTACATCTCATTATTTTACAATAAGATGTGAGGCCGTGGAAGATATTAAAATAAACATTCAGAAGTATTTCGACCAATAGCAGAATTAGTTTTGTTTTGTTTGTTTTGTTTTGTTTTACGGCATATCAACCTCAGTGGGTCATTTAATGCCGATAAAGTTTTGAAATAAATCAATTCTTAATGGATAATACAATTTTTTATAAATACATTTTTCTATTTAATCCATAGATGGGACCCTAACAGGTTCTACCACTCCGGGTCAGAGTGGACCAGGGAGCAATGGTGATGAAGGGGTGTTCCACATTCCACAAACCTCCAAAACTGGAACTGCACCATCAAATAGAGTTTAACGTCATTCCCAGGACATGTAGACCCGCAGCCACCGCCTTCTAGCACCTATATGATAAAAAGGGGTTGGGGCTTGCCATAAGGGCAATAGGGTTGGGAAAATCATATAGGTGCTAGGGCTTGACGTGACCAGCCGATTGATCGGAGGAGGCCTCTCCGACCGCCCGTCTAGCCCAAGATAGGGCCAAAGTGGAGTATTGCATGTCATGAACTGCTCATCCACCTGGGCTCTATCCTTAAGCATCACGGGTCGCCACCCACGGCCAACAGGGGGCCCCATCAGGGGAGTCTTACTCTTCTGCAGAGGTGCAGTCGGTGCATTCTAACGCCCCACCGACAGGGCGGTCAGAATTAGTGTATAGCTTGCCAAGGGGACTATTTTGAAAAAAGAAATATTTTCGTCAAAGTTAATTCCTGTCTGGGTAATTAGAGCTCCAGTCTCTATACTTTTTGAGGATACCTTGAATGCATCATATTACGTTTATTTGGGAAAGAGGACATTTTTTTCTTCTTCCGAGAAGTGCATCCATATTTAACAGA
>CM042146.1:32681792-32684292 GCA_023376005.1 Doryteuthis pealeii | reverse complement strand
AATAAACATGAAATATATTACAACGTATGATTCATTACATTTAATTTGATTATATTTGTGTACAATACAGTGCTTTTTTTTCTTATTTTAAAAAACGTAACAAAAATTAGTGTGTTTTTTTTTGTTTTGTTTCATTTTTTGTTCTTTTTATTTCTTTTTAATAGGGTCTGGAATGGGTTAATTGCATTTCAGTTTATTTCAATAGGGAAAATTGATTTGATATACGAGGATATTTAGTTGCGAGCGAAACGATTTAATCGTATGTAAATGTAGCACTGTATTTGAATAAAAAAAATAAAGCTTCAGTCTCGATTCTTTTTGATCATACCTCATATATGTGTGTACCTAAATAACTCAGTTAGGGAATATCTATTAACAATAAAAATTAATATACGCCTAAGTAATCGTTCTAAGTGTGGTGAAATATTAACAATTTCCATCCTAATTAAATAAAAATCTATTGGAGGGATTTTTCGTGTTTTATTTTATTTTGTTTAAAAAAGCCTTTCTATGTGTTCCATATAATTATCCAGTCAGCTGAGTTTGGCGGAGGTGGCGAAGGTGGAATCTTAAGGAACGATTTATCATGAGTGAACGATTTTCAAACCTCCTCTGGTCTAAACTCGGCATTTTTTTTCTCACTTTGGCCCCGACCACCTGCACTGTTCGATTATCTGCCAGAATTAATCAGAAAATATCCCGGGGGTCAGAGTTGCGGATTCCGCAGAAATCTGGCTTCTGTGAGTCTCCATTTGCTTGTAGAATTCAACCGACAATGGTCGACATTGTAATCGGTCGAGAGAATGAGGCAGACTAGGGCGTTGATATGAATTCCTCTCTGATTAGACGCGCCTGCCTCACCTCTTAGGTCAGAATCATTAAACGCTAAGGAGAAATAGAATGAGAACTTTCTTCCTACCGGTCTCCGATCATCAGTGTCTACCCCTGCCTACCGTCTAATTGATGCTGTTATCGGCTTTATTGAGGCAGAATAGAATATGTCGCCGTTTCTTGCGATTCTCCGTGTGACGTTCAAGGATTTTTTTCTATGCCCCATTTGCTTGCTCAATTCTTCTCTTCTTCTTCTTCTTCTTCTTCTTCTTCTTCTTCTTCTTCTTCTTCTTCTTCTTCTTCTTCCGTACCTTTCCTATAAATTTTCTAGATTTGGAAGACATTTCCTTTCTTCATGTCCTTTTCCTTGTCTTATTGTTTGTTTCTTGTTCTTCTTCTTTTCTTGTTCTTGTTCTTTTCTTTTTTCGTACCATTTCCTTTAATTTCTACCAAAGCAAGACATTTCCGTTGTTGTTGTTGTTGTTGTTGTTGTTGTTGTTGTTGTTCTTCTTCTTCTTCTTCTTCTTCTTCTTCTTCTTCTTCTTCTTCACTCTTCATCTTTTCCTTTCTTCTTATATTTTCTTGCTATTTCTCTTCTTATTTCTTTTTTCTTTTCTATGTTTTTTTTCTCCATAATCCACATTCGATCATTATTTCTTTATTCATTTTTTTCACGTTTATCCTCTTCAAAATATATTTTTTTCACTCATTCCAATTAGGTTTGCCTTTTTTATTACTTCTTATATGTATTTGTATGTTTTTTTTCTGTTTGTTTTACTAATTCTTTATTTTTATTACTTATCAAAAAAGGCTC
This sequence comes from Doryteuthis pealeii, assembly GCA_023376005.1. Taxonomy (NCBI): domain Eukaryota; kingdom Metazoa; phylum Mollusca; class Cephalopoda; order Myopsida; family Loliginidae; genus Doryteuthis; species Doryteuthis pealeii. Next base: position 32,682,647 of record CM042146.1, on the reverse strand, counting down.
TTTTTTTTTCGTTTTACTCTCCAATGCATTTACTTATGTAATGCATCACAGCTGCATTGATATATAATATATATATATATATATATATATATATATATATATATATATATATATAAGGTTTGTCAAAAAGTATCAAGATTTTAAAAAACTTTTTGACACACCTTGTATTCTGAAAAACATTCCATTCATTAATTCTTTTCATAATACAAGGTATATCAAAAGAATTACCAAGTTTAAAGCTGTATTTACCTGGATAGAAATGAAGAATGAATTGTACGTTATTTTTTGTAAGAATACAAGGTACGTCAAAAATTACAAAAAAGTACAATATATAGTCAGAGTCAGAAACTACCTACCTAGATTTCACCTAAACAGTTTATTTGCATTTCACATCGCAACAATACCATTAAGAAAGGTATGAATCCAACTATTCTCCCTCCAACTATGAGTAAATAGTAGGGCAGACTTGACTCTTCAGCCTTTGTGAAGCAACCTGTCTAGCAAATGGAAAACTCTGAATTCACACCTGTTAAACTCTGCTAAAAAAACTGACCGTACGTCACATCCCACTTGTGGCGTTCCCATTAAAACTGTGGGGAACAATTTTTATGAATGGAAAACACCTTATTTGATTATGTATTTAAAATTTCTTTCTCTAGTTGAATATATATGCCCTGCAATTTTCCTCTAGTATATATATATATATATATATATATATATATAATCATTATTATTATCATTATTATGGAGAATCGGTATCTGTCTGTCTGTAACAGAAATTACGTCAGTGCTTACCTAAAATACCCGGGGAAATTGCGAAAATTCATCAATGAGTAAATGTTGATTAGAAAAGCA
>CM042146.1:32646792-32676792 GCA_023376005.1 Doryteuthis pealeii | reverse complement strand
ATTACAGTTTAAAGACATTTTATTAAATGTCTTTAAACTGTAATATCTTAAATATTCTCAGAAAACTTAAATGCTATTTCAAAATTATTATGGATTGACAACCACGCATTTTGCGACATTTTGTCACACCCACTCTTTAACCCTGAACGGATTTTTAACGCTTTGCCTACCAAATTCCCTTGAGAGTTCTCCAAATTATAAAGTAAGAGAGGTAAATTTCAATTACTTATTACAAGTTTGAAAAAAAGGAGTTACTTTTTATTAAAAGTAATCTTATTTCCAAACTGTAATAAGTAATTGAAATTTACCTCTCTTACAGTAGTACACAAACAAATTTTCATCACGATATGTTTTTGCTTTTGTTTTTATTGTCCTTTTTTGTATTCGGTCTTATCGAATACGAATCATTTTAAATAGATCTATTTGACCCATATGGGACTATAAAAGGTACTAAAACCTCATGTCTGAGTGGTCCTGGGAGTAATGGCAATAAAGGGTTAATCCACATCTATAGAGCTGGGTTCTCGGCATCAAATACTGTTTATTTTCATACCCAGGACATGCTTCCTAGGGGATTCGTGCCTTACCACTCAACAAGGGATACAGTCAGCCTGTTCTGATCTCCGTCAACAGGGTGGGAAGCCAAGCTATGATTAAATATTAGTATTATCTGCGTTATTCGGACTATTGTCCCCATCTTCATTGTTATTTGTACAATGTTTCGGCCGATATGCTCTCCGGCCTTCTTCAGGTATTTCTTGTCGGACTCGGGAACCTTCTCGGACTCGGGAACCTTCTTTTCGAACTCGGCTCCCGATTACGACAAGAAAGTTCCCGAGTTCGAAAAGAAGGTTCCCGAGTCCGAGATGGTTCCCGAGTCCGACAGGAAATATCTGAAGAAGACCGGAGGGCATATCGGCCGAAACGTTGTACAAATAACAATGAAGATGGGGACAATAGTCCGAATAACGCAGATAATATTAATCTTCAAGCATCATCTCAAACATTCAGAGAAATAGATTAAATATTACTACTACTGTTTTTCTACAATTAATGCTTTGGCATTAAATAACCCAGAAGGTTAAATGTCGTTAAACAAAGAACCCAAACCAAGCAAAACCAGAGAGTGAAAGAAAGAAAGAAAGGGAAGAAAGGGAAGAAAGAAAGTGAGAAGGAAGAAAAAAAGAAAAAGAAAAAGAAAGAAAGAAAGAAAGAAAGGAGAAAGGAAAGAAGGAAGGAAGAAACAAATAAAAAACAAGGGGAGAAAGACTGAAAAGGGATCAGTAGAAAGAAAAAGAAAGAAAGAAAGAAGGGTAAGGAATAACCAATATAAAAGAGAAGTGAGAGAAAAGAAAAAGAATTAAAACTATAAAGGAAAAAGAAAGAAGGAAAAAAAGAGAAAGGACGAATGAAAAAAAAAAACAAGGGAAGAAAGACAGAAAAGGGGATAAGTAGAAAGAAAGAAAGAAAGAAAGAAAGAAAGAAAGAAAGAAAGAAAGAAGGGGTAAGTATTAACCAATACAGAAGACAAGTGAGAGAAAAGAAAAAGAATTTAGATAAAAAAGAAAGAGAAATGTAGAAAGAGAAAAGAAAAAGGAGGAGGAGGAAAATTGGTGATTAAGATGAGGGGCAGGATGAGTGGAACCTATTGATTAGCTCGTCTATTGGCCTGACTGACAAAAATCAACTCACTACTAATAAGCGAGAGACGAATAAATTTCCTATGACACGTAATGTACCTTTCAGCTTCACTGGGTGTACCTAGGTTGGCAGATCGGATAGAGAAGCCATTGCCAAGTCAGTCTGATCGGTTTAATTGCTAAACACATACACATGTGTGCACCCAATGCTATCATGCACACCACTCTCTCTCTCTCACTCTTTCTCTCTCTCTCTCTCTCTCTCTCTCTCACACACACACACTCACACTCTCTCTCCTCTCTCTCTCTCTCTCGCACACCACTTCCCTTTCTCTAAATGCATCCACTTGCTAAAACACACATATGCGTGCATCCAACGCTTCTTGCAAAACACTGCCTCTCTCTCTCTTTCTCTCTCTATTTCTCTCTCTCTCTCTCACACTCTCTCTCTCTCACACACACACACACATACACACATCACTTTCCTTTCTCTGCTTATGCATCCACTTGCTCTCTCTGTCTATCTATTTCTCTCTCTCTCTCTTTCTGTCTGTCTGTCTGTCTCTCTCTCAGTCATACACACACACACCACCTTCCTTTCTGTGCTTTATGCATCCACTTGCTCGCTCTCTTTCAAGTCTTCTCTCTCTCTCTCTCTCTCTCTCTCTCTCTCTCTCTCTCTCTCTCTCTCGTCTGTCTGTCTGTATGTCTGTCTGTCTGTCTGTCTCTCTCACACACACACACTCACACACCACTTTCCTTTCCCTGCTTTATGCATCCACTTGCACTCTCTGTCCAGCCCCTTCTCTCTCTCTCTCTCTCTCTCTCTCTTTGTGTTCATCTGTATCTCTCTCTCTATTTCTCTCTCTCTATTTCTCTCTCTCTCTCACACACACAAACACCACACCCACCCACCACCGTCCTTTCTGCGCTTTACACATCTACTTGCATCTAATGACGTAAAGCACAGAAATGTACGCGTAAACCACATGTACACATAATCGAACACAAGCGCGAAAAAATGTATGTGGAGATGTACACGTGTTCCTCCGTGCAAATCAAATTCTTTTACCTTCTCTAATGTTCATGCGCACGCCATCTTCTCTTAGATACGGCTATTGTGTACAATTTACTAGTTGATGTACCCGGCGCCACTGGGCTTGTATCAAATTAAGGATCGCATCTTATTATTATAGCAACATTTTCTTTTCATCGTCAACTAAAAACTAATTTCAAACATTTACAAAAATTAATTCAACATAATAGAAAATAGATTCAGCAATTATATTTTTTATGCTATATTATGTGTTCTGTACGGTAAACTGTAAATTATTTTTACTACCGTCCTGTCGGTGGGGCGTGAGAATGCACCGACTGCACCTCTGCAGAGGGGTAAGACTCCCCCAATGGGGCCACCTGTTGGCCATGGGTGACGACCCGTGATGCTTAAGGATAGAGCCCAGGTGGATGGGCAGTTCATGACATGCAATACTCCACTTTGGCCCTATCCTGGGCTAGACGGTCGGTCGGAGAGGCCCCGTCCGATCAATCGGCTGGTCACGTCAAGCCCTAGCACCTATATGATTTTCCCAACCATATTGCCCTTATGGCAAGCCCCAACCCCTTTTTATCATATGGGTGCTAGAAGGCGGTGGCTGCGGGTCTACATGTCCTGGGAATGACGTTAAACTCTATCTGATGGTGAGGTTCCAGTTTTGGAGGTATGGGGAATGTGGAGCACCCCTTCATCACCATTGCTCCCTGGTCCACTCTGTTACGCACTGTTAGGGTCCCATCTATGGGTTAAATAGAAAAATGTATTTATAAAAAAATTGTATTATCCATTAAGAATTGATTTATTTCAAAACTTTATCGGCATTAAATGACCCACTGAGGTTGATATGCCGTAAAAGAAAACAAAACAAAACAAATATTATTACTAGGAAAAATTACTTGAAAGTATAATGGTGTACTAATGATTATTATTAGTTACTTGGAACAAATGATTATTATCAAATAGAATTAACTTATGCACAATTGTATCGCTTCAAGTAATTATTAATACTAGCAACTTAAAAAACGACCTCCGGGCGATGTAAAAATACATTTTTGAAAGATATTGCCTGAGGGGTGGGAGTTAAAAATTCAATGTCAGAGAGTTTGTACCCTAAGTAAATAAAATCATCAAATTTATTAAAGGAGTAAAAAAACAAAAAAACAATTTGAAATGTAAATTTTAAATATGTATTAAAATGAAACAAACTATATATAGATATATAATGCCAGTCATGTATTTATTAAAACTTGTTTTTAAAAACAATAAGGATCATCTAATGTTGCCTGCTCAAATTTGAGTGTATCTATTCAATGTTATGACGATTTTGGATTATGTGACGTAAGCAATGACATAGTTTTTGTAACAGAAAAATAAAGAGCGGATCTCCATTATTAATAGAGATGAGATAGGAACAGTCGAAACCATGCAAATTTTCGAATATTTGTTGGTTGGATTTTACCGCATGTCAACCCTTCTTGGGTTATTTTTATGCCAAAGACGTTTTGTTTTATTCATTCTTGATGGTACTCAATTTAGTAAAAGAATTAATTTTTCAACACATTTTTAAACTCATTTTTTTCTCCATTTAACGCATATATGGGACCCTACAGAGTGGACCTGGGAGTAATGGTGTATTCCACATTCTCCAGAGCTCCAAAATTGGAACTTCAGCCACAGAGAGAGTTTAACGTTATACCCAGGATATAAAGACCCTCAGCCACTACCTTCTAGCACATATATGATAGAAAGGGTTGGGGGTTTGTATTAAGAATAATAGGGTCAGGACAATCTTATAGGTGCTAGGGCTTGACGTGACCAACTGATTGATTGCCAGGGTAGCCTAAGTAAGGGTCAAAGTGGAATGTTGTATGTCATGGACTGCTCAGCCACCAGGGTCTTACCCTTCTGCAGTCGTTGTATTCTACAGCTCCAGCGGACAGGGCTTCAAATTATTTGTATTAGTTAGGAATACTTTATATTATATATAACCATGTACCAAAAACTCTGGAGACACTACAAAAAATATAAACACAAACATTCAATGTACACAATTCCCTATAGCTAGTCATAAAATAACCCAAGACAAGTTGCGGTGCGTTAAAATCAACCAGTCAATCAAAAAATACTTTCTTCTTTCTTTCTTTCTTTCTTCTTTCTTTTATTTTATTTATTTATTTATTTATTGTTGATATTCAGTTCCAACGAGCCTATATTGACACATGGTCTAATACCCTTGGGAAAGGTATGAATCCTACTCTCCCTCCAGCTATGGATAAATAGTATGGCAGACTGGGCTCTTTAACCTTGGTAAGACAACCTGTCTAAGAGAAGGAAAACTCTGAATTCAAACCTGTTAAACTCCACTTAAGAAATTGACCTTGTGTCCCATCCTGCTCGTGCGGAGAGGTTGGTAAATATATATATTGACACATGGTCAGATATTTGATCGATATAGTTAGAAGTGACAGTGGCTTACGAAACTATTTGGCTAGTTGGTTGGATTTTACGCTATATCAACCCTTCTTGGGTTATTTTATGCCGAAGACGTTTATGTTTTATTCGTTCTTGTTGGGTATTCAATTTTTAAACTCATTCTTTAAACACATTTTTGTAACTTATTTCTAAATCTATTTAACACATAGACAGGACCCTAACAAGCACTACCACTCTGGGTCAGAATGAACCTAGGAGTAATAACAAGGAAAGGGTACTCCACACTCACTAGAGTTCCAGAATTTAGACCTCACCACGAAATGCAGTTTAGCGTTATACTCTCCGACTAGCCATATAGCTCAAGTAAGTGCCAAAATGTAATGTTTTATGTCATGGACAGCTCAGCTATCAGAATCTCGTCATTAAGGTCACCACCCAAGTGGCCTCATTTGGGGCGGGGTTACCCTCAATAGAGGTGTCATCGGCATATTCTACAGCCTCTGGTGGCAGTACTGAAAACTATTTGGAAAATATTCATAATACTAGCTGAAGTACAAGTCTAAGTTGTGTAATAAGTCAGATTTTGTGTTAGATTGCCCTAAATTTATTGCAGGAGGATCGAGCAATAATACGAGTCATCTTATCGTTAGCAATAACTACTGTTTTTTATTTTTTTGTTTTTTACACCGTATCCAAATGTTTATTTTCCTAAGAGATCGCTGTAAAGATGGAATGTGAAAATTATCAATCATTTGTGATAGGGTGGCATAGGGAACCCCCTCCGATCAATCGACTGGTCCCGTCAAACCTTAGCACCTATTTGATTGTCCCGATGGAAGCGCGTGGTTTAATGATTAAAGTCATGGGAAATGCATTTCACTTAACGCTATTACCCTTGGGAAAGGTATGAATCCTACTCTCCCTCCAGCTATGGATAAATAGTAGGTCAGACTGTGCTCTTTAACCTTGGTTAGGCAACCGGTCTAGGAGAAGGAAAACTCTGAATTCAAACTTGTTAAACTACACTTAAGAAATTGACCTTGTGTCACATCCTGCTCGTGCAGAGGGGTTGGTAAATATATATGATTACTCTCTTATGGCAAGCTCTAACACTTTTTATAATATGAGGGGTAAGGCCCTGGTTGCTGAGCAGTCCATGACATGCAACACTCAACTTTGGCTCTTACTTAGGCTAGACTGGCGATCAATCGGCTGTTCACGTCAAGCCCTAGCATCTATAAGATTGTCCCGACTCTATTGTTCTTATGACAAACCCCCTGCCTTTTTTCATGTATGTGCTAGAAAGTGGTGACTGAGGGTCTTAGAGTCCTGATTATGGCGTTGTTGCATCTAGTAGTGAAGTTCCAATTCTAGAGCTCTGGAGAATGTGAAGTACCGCTTCATCAACATTACTCTCAGGTCCAATGTGACCCGGGCTGGTAGTACCTGTTAGGCTCCTCACTATGGGTCAAATAAGTTAAAAGATGTTTTTTTTTTTTTAATTGAGTACCCATCAACAATGAATAAAACACAGACGACTTCAGCATTAAATAACCCAATGAGTTGACATGCCGTAAAATCCAACCAACCAGCAACGATAACCGTTACGCAATGAGCGCCTCATAAGATACGAAATCAACGACCAACAACTTTGACTCAGTAATACTAACTTACTCAAGTGGTTCACTTCGGTGCTTATAAAATCCCCGATATCTCTTGAACAAAGGTTAGCCGGCATAAAATAAAAAGCCAACTACGGATGATGCTTATTATTTAATGTACATTGGCTCTTATTTCTTTCTTCATTGTTTTTATTGGCCTTTCTTGTCGGGTGTGTCTACACTGCGGACGCACGTAAACACGCAGCCAGTGGTCAGAGATCAGCGAACAGTGCCAGACCACGGGACATTGAGGGCCGGCCGGTTGTGCGGGAGACGCAAATATCCATGTTGTGGTCTGCTCATCGAGACGCGTTCATCTGTGTCGGCAAAAGGTCGCAATAATGCACCTCAAACGACTGCCTGCATGACAACTGAAGCGTTTTATGATGAGCCATGAAATGATACACCTTAAAACACACACCAACCCCCAACCCCTTTTTCAGCCTCCCCCCCCCTTCACTCTTGCTCCTCGCGTGCAACCATCACGGATTCAAACATGGGACTTTTTCCTTGGCCTTCTTTATTCTGGCATTAGCATGTTCTTCATAGAAATTTCTTCATTTCTATGTCACTTTCTTTCTTTCTTTCTTTCTTTCTTTTTCTTTTCTTTCTTTCTTTTTTTTGAATGTTTTCACGGATTCAAACATAGCACTTTTTACCCCCCCCCTCCTTTTTTGACATTAGCATGTTCTTCACGGATTTTTTTCTTTCTATCTTCCGTTCTTTCTCTTTCTTTTCTTTCTTTTTTTCTTCTTTTCTTTCTTTCTTTCTTTCTTTTTTCTTTCTTTCTTTTTTTTTTTTTTTTTTGTCTTTCTGTATTTGAAATGTATATTCTTCAATTTTTTCGAGTGTCTACATTTTTCTATATTTCCATTTCTTTCCCTCGTCTTTCATTCTATCTTTAATTCTTTAGCTTTCTTTCTTTCTTTCTTTCTTTCTTTCTTTCTTTTTTTCCTGTATTTAAAGTCTTTCTTCCATCATTTTTTTGAGTCTCTAAATGCCTCCGTATTCCAATTTCTCCCCTTCTCTTCCTTCACCTCTTCCCTCCACCCCAAACTTATCAGCAGGATCAGTTTTATTAACTCCTTCAATTCCTCTTTTTCCTCTTCTTTCTTTATTTCTCTTTTTTCTACCCCTCTTCTTTTTTTCTGCTTCTTCCTCACTCTTCTTGTTCTACGCCCTTCTTTTCTTCTTCGTTTTCTTACCCTTCAAAGAAAATTCTTTATTTCTATTTTGCCTTCTTTTCTCTTTCTTTTCTTCTTCCTTTTTTTACTTTCCTTCATTTGAAGTGTTTATTCTTTAGTTTTTTCCAATGTCTCGTTTTCCTCTTCCTCACCAACCGTTCAGAAGGATCACTTTCATCATCTCCTCCTTCAATTCCTCATTTTCCTCCCCCTCTTGTCTTCCTCTTTTTCCTGCCACTCTTCTTTTGTTCTGTTTCTTCTCCTCTCTTTTATTTGTCATTTTCATCCCCTTCTCCTCCTCCTCCTTGCTCTCCACTTATTCATATTCCCCCTCATCTTTGGCATATTCTTCATCTTCCTCGTCTTTTCCTCCTCCTCCTCGACTAATTTATATTACTCCTCCTCCCCTTTTCTTTGCGTTTCTTCTATTGCTCTTCCTGTTGTTTCTTCTCTAATCTTGCTCCTCCTCCTCCTCCTCCTCCTTCTTCTTCTTCTTCTTCTTCTTCTTCTTCTTCTTCTTCTTCTCTTCTTCTTCTTCTTCTTCTTCTTCTTCTTCTTCAACCTTTATTTTTGTTGATTCTACTGTTAATTTTTTTTGTTGCCAAAAGTTCTTCTTCATAATCTGCTGTCTCTCTCTCTCTCTGTCTCTGCCCCTGTCTCTGTCTGTCTGTCTGTCTGTCTCTCTTCTCTCCGCGCACTGCACTTTTTATAGTTTTCTTCTTAGTTTTTTGTTTTTAATTATAATTTAAACATTTATTTTTTGTTTTCATATTCCTTCTTTCACAACTTTTTTCGTTTTTCCTTCGCTCACAATATTCATACATATTTCATAGTATTCTTTTTTTCCTTCAATTTTTCTCATTCAACTTCTTTTTCTATTCTTTATATTTTCTTCATTATATTCTTCATTACATATTTATCTATATTCTTCCTATTCTTCTATAATGAATTTATTTCATTCTCCAAGAAGTCATTCTTTTTTCTTTCTTTTCTTTCTTCTTCATCTAAGAACATTACCATCCCAACCATTTCGCACTCCCTCCCTTCCCGCCCTTTTTTTTTAAACCACTCATCCCTTCCTTTTCTGCCTCCGTCCTTCCCCCGGCAGCCGAAGAAGAAGAGTTGCTAGCGACGCACTCTTGCGGAAGGTAATATCAGCCAACAGCCCATAAACAGACTCCCTGACGCGTCATCGGTGGGCAAATCAAGTCGACTGCTCGCCCGTTCTTCGCTTTGATCTTTCGTCCGTCAACGTGATAATTAAGCCCTGTGATTATGACCGGTGTAGCGTGGACAGGCTGGTTGGCCGGGGTTTTTATACGCCGCTAATACTATTGTATATGCTCATATGGGACGATGACGATTCGCCGCCGACCGAACATCAAGTCACTAGGAGGGATCAGGACGGTTAGGGTGCGATGCAAAAAAAAAAAAAAACAAAAAAGAATTGTGGGGAGAAGTGAAGAACCATGTTATTCGGTAAAAAAATATTGGAAAGAAAGTTTGAAAAAAAAAAAAAGAAATGAATTAAAATACAAGATACAATAAAAATGGTAATTAAAACAACTGAAAATAATTATAAAAAAAAAGAAAAATAGACATAAAGGATATGAGAACGGGTAAAAAATATAAATAAATAAATGAATGAATAAAAGAAAAAAATGACAGAATGGAAATAAGACGAAAAAGAAAAGAATTAAAAGGAAAATAGGAAGGAAATTGAAAGGAAAAGAAAAGAAAGAACGAAACTATGGATTTGTAGGAGATTAAATAAAAAAGTGATGGACAAGGAAAAGAAAAGCAAGCAAACAAGAAAGAAAGAAAGAAGAAAAAGAATGAAGGAAGTAATAAAAGAAGGAAAGAAACAAGAATTAAAAAGAAAAAGAATTAAAGGGGAATAGGAAGGAAATTGAAAGGAAAAGAAAGAAAGAACGAAACTATGGACATGTAGGAGATTTTTTAAAAAAGTGATGGACAAGGAAAAGAAAAGCACGAAAGAAAGAAAGTAAGAAAGAAAGAAAGAAGAAAAGAATGAGGGAAATAATGAAAGAAAGAAAGAAACAAGGATTAAGAAAAGAAAGAAGGAAGGATTAAAAAAGAAAGAAATTAAAGGAAAGCAAAAGAAAAATATAAAATATGATTAAGACTTTAAATAAAAGAATAAAATGGTAAGTAGAGAAGGGAAGAAGGAACGAAAGAAGAAAAGAAGAAAGGAAAGAAAGAAAGAAAGAAAGAAGGATTAAAAAAGAAAAGAAAGTAAAGAAAGAAAAAAAAAAGAAAAAGAAAAGAAAGAAAAGTATTAAGAGTAAAATGATATAGTTGTAAGTAAAAGAAGAGAAAGAAAGAAAGAGAGAAGAAAGAAAAGAAAGGATCAATGGACATGATGAAGATTAAGAAAAAGGAGAAAGAAAAAAGGAAATAATGAAGGAAAGAAAGAAGGAACTAAAAAAGAAAATAAAGTAAAGAAAGAAGGAAAGAAAAAGAAAGAAAATATTAATTATGAATAGGGCAATAAACAAAAAAATAAAGTGACAAGGAAAAGAAAAGAAAGAAAAAAAGAATGAAAGAGAAATTGAAGATGAGGTGGTGAAATAGAAAAAAAAGAAAAAGAAAAGACAATCTTGAATGAAGTAAGAAAAAAGACAAGTTGAACAAGGGAAGAAAGAAAAAAAGAAAGAAAGAAGGAAAGATAGAAGAAAGAAAGAAGATAGAAAATAAAGAAAGCTTTAAAGGTTATCTAGCAAAAAGAAAAGGAATGTGGGATCGAAAAAGGAAACGAAGGAAAGAAAGAAAGAAGGAAGGAAAGAAGAAAAAAAGGAAGAATGAAAGAAAGAAAGAAAAAAGAAAGAAAGAAAAGTTTAAATACAATTGGAATATCAGAAGAAAACTAAATATGGTAAAAGAAAGAAACAAATAAAAAAGAAAAGGGAAAATGGATATGAAAGAAAGAAAAAAGAAAATGAGAAATAATGTGTGTGTGGGGGGACATATATGTATATAGATAGACAAACAAATAGAAAGATATATATATATATATATATATATATATATATATATAGAGAGAGAGAGAGAGAGAGAGAGAGAGAGGAGAGCGAGAGAGAGGTGGGACGTATGTGTATGAAGAAATGAATTAACAAAAATAAGAAATAATATCTGTATGCTATATATATATATATATATATATATATATATATATATATATACATACATAGACAGACAGATAGTTAGAAATATAGATAGATAGATAGATAGAGATAGAGATAGATAGATAGATAGATAGATAGATAGATAGAGAGAGAGAGAGAGAGAGAGAGAGAGAGAGAGAGAGAGAGAGAGAGAGAGAGTGTGTGTGTGTGTATGAACAAATAGATATACAAAAATAAGAAATGTGATATATATATATATATATATATATATATAGAGAGAGAGAGAGAGAGAGAAAGAGAGAGAATGAGAGAGAGCGAGAGAGAGGAATATAGATAGAAAGACAGATAGATAGTGATATAGTGAGAGACAGTGGGGAAGAGAGTGTGTTTGTGTGTGTGAAGAAATAAATAAACAAATATGAGTAAGCAAAAATAAAGTGAAACAAAAAAAGACTAAAAAAGAAAGACAAAAACAAAAAACAACAAAAACGAAGAATATATATATATATATATATATATATATATATATATATATATATATATATATATATATATATATATATAGAGAGAGAGAGAGAGAGAGAGAGAGAGAGAGAGAGAAAGAGAGAGAGAGAATAAAGAAATTAATAAACAAATTTAAGTAAACAAAAATAAAATGAAACAAAAAGAGACTAAAAACGAAAGACAAAAACGAAGCCCCCCCCCAAAAAAAAAACAAAACAAAACAAAAACAAGCCAAATATTGCTAGCCACGGTGATCTAGCGGGTGGATGGCTGGTAGCGACGTTGATAAAGGAACAAGAAGAATGACAGAGTCGAAAGGGTGGGGGTTTGGGATGAAGGGCAACTGTAAAAAGGGATGATTTCGACTGAAGAGCAAGGGCTGGTTATTGGGGTTGAAAAGAATGGGGTATGGGGGAGCGTGGGGGTACATCCTTCAATGAATTAATGGGGCATTGTGGGAGAATTCTTCTTTCTCTTCATCACTATCGTTCATCCTCAACGTTTCTTCGTTTCTTCCTGCTTCTATTGATTTTGTCACATTCACCCCACACCCCACTGCATGTCCTGGGTATGACGTTAAACTGCATCAAATGGTGAAGTTCCAATTCTGGAGCTCTAGGGAGTGTGGAGTACCCTTTTATCGCCATTACTCACAGGTTCACTCTGACCTGAAGTGGTAGTACCTGTCAGGGACCAATCTATGGGTTAAATATTTAAAAAATGAATTAAAACATGAGTTCGAAATTGTTTTAAATTCCCTTTAACAATGAATAAAACAAATGTGTCTTTGGCATAAAATAACCCAATAGGTTGATATGCCGTAAAACCCAAACACTCAAACAATTCTCCGAAGATGTACATTATCAATCGGCTGGTCACGCAAGCCCTAGCATCTATATGATTGCTCCAACCCTATTGCCTTTATGGGAAGCCCCAACCCCTTTTTATCATATGGGTACTAGAAGACGGTGGATGTGTGTCTTCATTTTTTGGGAATGAAGTTAAACTCTATCTGATGGTGAGGTTCCAGTTTTGGAGGTTTGGGGAATGTGAAACACCCCTTCATCACCATTGCTCTCAGGTCCACCCTGATCCGGAGTAGTAGTACCTCTTAGGGGACTATTCATGGGTTAAATTGAAAAATGTGTTTATAAAAAAATTGTTTACCCATTAAGAATGAATTTATTTCAAAACTTTGTTGGCATTAAATGACCCACAGAGGTTGATATGCCATATAACAAACGAAACGAATTGAAACCAAACCAACTTTATAAAAATAAATTAATATGTCTTTCTTTCTGTGAATATCAAGTTTTTCACAAATTCTTTTGTTCACTCTTCCCTGGAAAGATCTGTTAGGGCCTAATTAATGGGTTAAATAGAAAAACAGGAGTTTCGTGATGGCTCCCGATTACGACAAGAAGGTTCCACAGTTCGAAAAGAAGGTTCCCGTGTTCGAGAAGGCTCCCGAGTCCGACAAGAGATACCTGAAGAAAGTCGGATGGCACATCGACCGAAACGTTGTACAGATAACAATAAAGAGTTATGTCTAATGATTTCTAGATCTCCAAATTTGGTGGGGTTCGTGAAAAATGTCGACTTTTTAAAATCTATTTTTGTGTGTAAAATGAGTCCTAGAGCTTCCCTACTCCTAAAAACCGGTTTATAATAGCATTTTGCTCAAGAAATCCAGAAATTCTATTAAGAAAGTTTTGAAGTCAACCAATGATTAAAAAAAAATTAGTTTAAAAAAATTGAATAACCATTAAAAATAAAAAAACAACGTTTTCAGCATAAAATTACCCAATAAGGGTTAACATGCCGTAAAATCTAACCAACCAGCCAACTATCAGTTGCCTTCGCCATGGTCGCCAACAAGATCTCACATTTTGTCACAATGAAGACATTGACTTCGCGGAAAGAACACCACGAAACGAAAACAATGATACGGGTTCAATTATGCTGCTCTGTTGTTCGTCATGTGCAAGAGCTTTTACCTCTGAATGATTGGTTGGCTGGCTGGTTGGATTTTACGGCATGTCAACCCTTGGGTTATTTAATGCCGAAGACATTTTGTTTGATTCATTCTTGTTGAGTAAACACATTTTTTAATATAGTTGGTTGGTTATTTGGATTTTACAGCATGTCAACCATTGTTGGGTTATTTCATACCGAAGGGGGTTTATCTGATTTATTGTTCATGGGTACCCATTTTTAAAAAAAGCATTTTTTTCTATTTAACCCAAGATGGGACCCTAACAGCTACTAACCGGTATAATGGCAATAAAGTGGTACTCCACACTACCCGAGCACCAATGTTAGAACTTCACCATTAGATACGTTTCTAAGACCCTCAGTCACCGCCTTCTAGCCCATATATGATAAAAAGGGTTAAAGAAGGAGGGAAAATCATATTGATACTTGAGCTTGACGTAACCAGCCGATTGATCGGAGGGGTCTCTCGGACCACCCGTTTAGCCAAAGTAAGTGCCAAAATAGGGGCCAAAGAGGCGTTTTGCAAGTCATGGACTGCTGAGCCACCAGGATTCCTCCCTTAAGCATCACGTGTCACTACCCACGACCGATTCTACATCTCCAGTCGACAGGGTGTTCTAAATTAATCTGGGAGAGACTTATATCTGAATCTGAAGTAGGAAGCGCGTGGTGTAATGGTTAAAGTCATGGAAAATGGACTCGTCGCCCCGAGTTCAAATCATGGACGTGGTAATTGCATTTCACTTAGCGCTAATACCCTTGGGAAAGGTATGAATCCTACTCTCCCTCCAGCTATGGGTAAATAGCAGGGCAGACTGGGTTCTTTAACCATGGCTAGGTAACCAGTCTAGGAGAAGGAAAACTCTGAATTCAAACCTGTTGAACTCCGCTTAAGAAATTGACCTTGTGTCACATCCTGCTCGTGCGGAGGAGTTGGTAAATATATATATATATCTGAATCTTGAAGATATATGTATATCTAGCCGAGTCTCAAATCTTGATGTAATCCCAACAGATTATAATAGACATTATCTACTTTTCACAATCAATTCATCAATATTTCTACGTATTATACAAATCATGTACTCACATTAATTAATGTAAATATAATTATATAAATGTCTTTATCACTTATATATAATTATATATCATGGAGGTGTGTGGTGTAATGTTTAGAGTCGTAGGAAATGGACTCGTCAACCCGAGTTCAAATCTTCGGTGTGGCTATTGGCATTTCACATAGCGCTAATACATTGGGAAAGGTATGCATCCAACTTCTCTCTCTCTCTTTCTCTCTCTCGTCTCTGTCTGTCTGTCTGTCTGTCTGTCTCTCTCTAGCCAGGGGTAAATAGTAGAGCAGGCTGGGCTCTTAACCCTGGCTAGTTAACCAGTCTAGGAGGAGGACAAATTCTGAATTCAAACCTGTTAATCTCTGCTTAAGACATTGACCTTTTGTCGCATCCAGATCGTGCGATGGAGTCGTTAATTAGACAGGGTGTCCAAAACAATTTGATATCATTTCTCAGGCCAATACGTTTAGCAGATCTTTTTATTAAGTATTATTACGCTATTGGATTACCATACCTAAGAAAAAAATATCGGTGATATTGCCAGTAAGAAACATTTTCGTAGACAAAAAACCAACAATATCATAGCTCAGTTTACACTTTTGAGTACTAAAAAACATTTTCTTTTCTTTTTTTTACAAAGATAACTAGGCTCTATTCTATGTATTAAAAAAACAAATTTTGTACATTCTTTTTGTTGGTTGCAAAATTACGATGCGCACGCGATTTATTCAATAAATCAGTTAATAGTTAACATTTTTCATAACTCAACCAACAAAATACTGATATTTTTGTCAACAAAAGTTCAACATAAACAATTTTCAATCCAGTTTGATAATTATGATTGCGTGCATCCTGATTTTTATGATTTCTACACGGAGATAACTAATAATTTCTAATGAGTATTATTAGGATTATTCAGATTATTGTCCTTATCTTTATTGTTATCGTAATTATGGTTAGCAGAATGAAGACAGGATACCCCTGTGGATTGAATAAAGGGTTGGGTTCAAAGTTTCGTGATAGCTCACGATTACGACAAGAAGTTTCCACAGTTCGAAAAGAAGGTTCCCGTGTTCGAGAAGGCTGCCGAGTCCGACAAAAAAATACCTGAAGAAGGTCGGATGGCACATCGGCCGAAACGTTGTACAGATAACAATAAAGAGTTATGTCTAATGATTTTTAGCTCTCCAAATTTGGTGGGATTCGTGAAAAATTACGACTTTTAAAAATCTATTTTTGTGTGTAAAATGAGTTCTAGAGCTTCCCTACTCCTAAAAAACCGATTTATAATAGCATTTTGTTCAAGAAATCCAGAAATTATATTAAGAAAGTCTTAAAGTCAACCAATTTTAAGTTATTGATGATTTCTGATTTTTTCATAGCAAGATCAATATCCCGATGTGGCACTGCATCCATGATAAAAAAATGTTTTCCTATAATTATTTTGCTTATATTCAACATTATTTGTACCAAAAAGATAGTTTGATTTTTTCTCAGAATATCTAGACAACATTTCAGAAATATTGAAGGGGTTGGGTGACATGGCCTGGATGATTTGACATGGAATTACCCTCGCCTCGAGAATAAGCTAGATGGGAGCTGCACAAGAATGCTGCGAGCAGTTCTGAACAAGTCGTGGAAACAGCATCCCACAAGGGAGCAGCTGTATGGTCACCTGCCCCCTATCTCACAGACTATCCGAGTGAGACGGACTAGGCATGCAAGGCACTGCTGGAGAAGCAAGGATGAACTCATAAGTGATGTTCTCCTGTGGAAGCCAACACATGGACATGCCAGTGTGGGCCGCCCAGCAAGGACCTATATCGACCAGCTATGTAAAGATGCTGGCTGCAGCGAAGAAGAACTCCCTGTGGCGATGAATGATAGGGAAGGTTGGCGAGAGATTGTCTTGGATATCCGTGCTGCCTGCACGACATGATGATATATATATATATATATATATATATATATATATATATACTAGCAAATATATGCACCCTCCGGGTGCAAGTATTTGAGTTTTAATGTAATAAAATATTGTATTAAATTAGAAAGGCTAATGAAACTAAATAAGAATACAGATAAAAAGATTTGAAACAGAGGGAGTATAATAAAAGATTTGAAACAGAGGGAGTATAATAAAAAATGGAACAACTGAAACTTACTCTTCCATCACTCTCGTCTTTCATTTTTATTTTTTCTAATTTAAGTATTTAGTTAAAAGATGAATTAAAGAATACAATGACAGTTATTTTATCTTGTTAATGGATTTCATTTAAGATTCATTGAAGAGATTTTTGCTTATATTCATTAAAATAAAACCAAACAGTTAGAAATCAATAATACTAAGCACATATTTATTAAATTCGATTTTTTAATATTAATATGCAAATTAGTCTTCCCGTTTACACTGTAAACCGCTATTTTGTTGTATATATAAATATAATTGCATATTGTCAGTATGTAGACATAGTTAACAGTATTAATAATGTAAGACAATTTTATTAATAATTGAGGTTAAATAAAAATAAAATCATGGAGAATATCCATCTCCATGATACAAAATCGCAAGTAGAAGGCATCCAGCAAGGATGGAATTTGCTATTCAATAGTAATGGATGTGCGTGACTAGTTTTGTTAACCATGACACCACGATAGTTCATTCCTTAGTTTTTGTCGTGATCCTTAACACTTACAGGGAAAATGGAACAAAATGTTTAGTGATTTCCATTTTCTACAATTTTTTGCTGAACCTTCCCCACCTGTCCTGATAAAATGGGATCGTCTTCTTCCGATGAAGACTTCAATTAGTTTTTATGCGTTGTATTAACACTGGGTTGCTATGATAGGAACAGGATGTTGGCTTCAAGTTGGAAGTTAATTAAAATCTAACTGGTGCTTGTTCGGCGCCGCAGTCTGTCGCCTCTTTGTCTTCACGGCAGAGTAATTAGGTCGTTTAGAGAACAGACAAGTAAAAACAAAAACAAAAACCAAAACCAAAACCAAAAAAAAAAAAAAAAACAAAAAAAAAACAGGAAAAGAAAACCCTCCACCGAGTGTTCTGCGACAAAAGAACTACCATAAATGATTACTCTGGTTATGATTCTAAGAATTCTACAAGAAATGGTAAATGATTTAAGAAATCAGGATGAAGAGTTTTCCATTGCTCTATTAGATGCAGCGTTTGGCAAATGCAGCAAATTAACACAAAAAAGAAGCACAAGACTAAGCATGACTGGGTGGGAAAGGTGATCCACTAATAATTGTGCAAGCAATTAAAATTTGACCATACTACCGAAGTGTATATGCTAAATGGATCATCAAATTAGGCTACGGAAATCAAGTATAACTAAATTCCCCAAATGAAGAATATTAGCAAGAATATGCTCCCTTCGGGTGTAAGTATTTAAGTTTTTGCTTTAACTTGAGATGGATGAGATACACAGTGTAGAAGTTATCCTCCAGATATAGAAACAATATGATACTCACTGTCGCGGTGGGGTTCTAACTACCGTCGTGTTAGCAGACGAGAACAACAGGCAAGCTGTAACTTAAATACAGTCCTTGCATGCTGCTGGCATAATGTAAAGTGATGGCTGAAGAGTCGGTACTTATCCATGTCTTACTCACCCTGAAACCCAACAGCCAATCAGAACTCAGGAAATGAACTTGACTGAGTAATATATATATATATATATATATATATATATATATTGAGCACTTTATATTTGTTATATCGCTATCTTATCATTGTGAAACTTGTGAAAAACTGACCATTTTCACTGGTAAGCCACTTTTTTCACAAATACCACTCATATAAATATATATATATATCACTATTGCCAGGGTTTGTTTTGTAAATTTAAATATTTTAAATGGCCTACATTAATTTTTATTTTCAGAATGTTCGTGGACCTTTTATTTTCGGACGTCTCACCAGACCGGATCAACGCAAGGTCTTTTTTAAATAAGGATTTTAATGGGGCATCCTGCAAGGATCTAAATCACGAATCAGTATTAATGGATATACGAGTCAAACTTTTTGCCCCAACCTCTTCTACCCAGGCGACACCGGGTAACCATTCCTAGTACATATATAAAGGGCAGTTGGTGGGTTAGTATGTATGCATGGATGTCCGGATGAAACTACGAAAATAAAATTAAAGCATTTTTATTGTTTTGATAGTACAATTGAATTGAATTTACTCTCTGTACCTTTGTTAATCTCATGGTTGTATAAAATATCTGAAAAAAATGAAGATTTAGCAAATTAATTAAAGAAAATAATAAGAAAATATACATTATAAGATATGTAATTAAAAAGGGCGTTACTTATGTCGCACCCTGTATATACATATTCCCCAATACCAGAGCTTGTATTTTCTGCAAAAATAATGAAGATTTTATTTATAGCCGAGAAGATATTTAAATATTAAAAAAATCAAATTTAGATAGTAACATCACTGAAAGCGATTGGCAGCTTTCGTCATTAAAAATAAACAAATTAAATCTGGAAGACAAAAACAATCATTTTTTTTTCTTTTTATTCATTTTTTTCGTGGTAGCTACTTAATCTATTTTTTTTTTAAATTTTGTCAACCGCGTAAATTTACTTTTTTCATTATTGGTCTCTAATTAATGTTCAAATATTAAATATACAATTATCAAATATTTAAAGAATTATATTTGTGTGTTAATTTTTCATCTTGAAAAATAGCGCAAAAAATTACTAACAAATTAAAAGAAAAACATTCAATTGTTAAGTTATAATTAAATCTACGTTTTTACTGAATCAAAGTTTGAGCAAATGTTTCATTGAACAATTGTACGATGTATGTCAGAAAAGTTCCAGGACTGGTGTCACAAAAAGTTGAAACAGTGGCTGTTTATAGTCTCTCTGAATATCTTCGATAAAGCATTGCAATTAATACGAGATTGATCTATTAAGTAACGAGACAGACTAAGTAAAAGATCCATTACTATTGAATAGCAAGTTTAATCCTCGTTAGATGTCGCATGTGAACTTGTGTCACATTCTACTCGTGTCAAACGGGTTGGATGAATATCAACTTACAGATCAATTCTAATCCTTTCAAAACAATTCTCTTCGAAAGCCACATACGAGGTTTGTCAAAAAAGTTCCCGGAGTGGTGTCTTGAAAAATTCATTTAAAATCCAAACTACAAACTACAAGTTATCCCCTTCAAAGTAATCCCCCTGGAGTCTAATACCCTTTCCCATCCTTCTCTGCCACGCTTGCATGCACTCCTTGAAGGATTCTTCCAGGATTCTCCATAGCTCCGTCGTCCTTTTTTATGTCGTGCACATCCTCAAAATGGGTTCCTTTGATGACCCTCTTAAGCTTGGGGAAGAAGAAAAAATCACATGGAGACAGGTTGGGCGAGTATGGAGGTTGCTCCAGCACAGTGATGTTCTTCTGGACCAGGAAACTTCGGATACTCAGGGCAGTGTGGGCAGGTGCGTTGTTAAGGTGAAGAACCCACGAGTTGTTCTGCCACATCTCTCGCCTCTTCTCACACACTGAATGAAGCAAACGCCGCAGCATCTCTTTGTAGACATGCTGGTTGATCGTCTGTCCCTGTGGCCTGAACTCGCAGTGGACGATGCCCCTCACATCGAAGAATGTGACTTTTCTGAAACTTTTCTGACGTGCCTCGTACTAACGTTGAGACACCCCTAGAAACAGTGACGAGAGGTTTCAACTAATTTCACTGATTTTGTATGTGATAAAAAATCTTTAATTTAATCAGATTTTTTTTAATTATACACTTTCTTATACATAGTTTAAGAATTAATAACTTAGTTTCACTTTTAAACATTCACTTTTACTGCGGTACTAATATTTGTATCCCCCATACTATCTAGGTGACGCCATGATGTAGCTTCTAGTAAACAATAAAAGGCAGAGCTATTCTCTAAAATGCAATATTGTGGTTGTTCACATTTGAAACGGTAATTTCTATATTTCGAATGGTGGATAATTCAATCAGTTTGTCCGTCCTTCAGATTAAATCAAAATGTATTTCGTTATGTTTCCCCGCCACATCTATGGCCAAATAGATTGTAGGGGTTTTATTTATATATAAACTCGGGAAACAAGTAAAGCCGTCTTACTCCTACTTTGTAACCTATCCTGTATAATTCATTTGTAAGTAACAATTGAAGTGTATTTACATTTAGCTTGTAATGGTGAGGGAAAAAAAGAAAAACACGAGGGCGCATGAATATGATTTTACTGCGTCCTTTTAGATTTTGTGCATCAGGGACGCAGGACGCCTACCTATAGGTATGTCTGTATATATATATATATATAATATATATATATATATATATATATGTAGGTAGGTAGGTAGCTTACAAATGTCTAGCCACGCTGAAGAGACTTGATAAGTCGAAACACGTGTCTACGGATGACTATATATACTCCCTATCCTCCTGGGCTTGAGCAACGCTTTCCTATAAAAAGGGATTGAGCACTCTATGTTGGCCTTTGCATACACACAGATGTGTGTATTAAAACAGTTAAAATCCCCTTCGCATTCTATGGGGGTCGAGTGTTTAAGTAGTCCGACTGACGCTGAATCAATCTGGTTTCTATCCCGGCTGTAGGTAGCTTACAAATGTATTGATAAGTCGAAACACGTACATGTTTGGTTTGGTTTTGTTTTGTTTTACGGCATATCAACCTCAGTGAGTCATTTAATGCCGATAAAGCTTTGAAATAAATCAATTCATAATGGATAATACAATTTTTTTATAAATACATGTCTCTATTTAACCCATAGATGGGACCCTAACAGGTACTACCACCCCGGGTCAGAGTGGACCAGGGAGCAATGGTGATGAAAGGGCGCTCAACACTCCCCAAACCTTCAAAACTGGAACCTCTATATCAGATAGAGTTTAACGTCATTCCCAGCACCGCCTTCTAGCACCCATATGACAAAAATGGGTTGGGGCTTGCCATAAGGGCAATTGGATTGGGAAAATCATATAGGTGCTAGGGCTTGACGTGACCAGCCGATTGATCGGAGGGGGTCTCTCCGACCGCCCGTCTAGCCCAAGATAGGGCCAAAGTGGAATATTGCAAGTCATGAACTGCTCATTCACGTGGGTTCTGTCCTTAAGCATCACGGGTCGCTACCCACGGCCAACAGGTGGCCCCATTGGGGGAGTCTTACCCCTCTGCAAAGGTGCAGTCGGTGCATTCTAACGCCCCAGCCAACAGGGCGGTCACGTGTCTGTGCATGACTATACATATACACACACACACACACACACACACACACATAATATATATATATATATATATATATATATATATATATATATATATATATCCAGTGTGGGCTATGTTGTAATGGAGAAATCTAGCCTTGCCAGAGAAACAAATCTAGAAGAAGGAAAACTCTGAATGTCAACCAAACTTCGCCTTCACAGTGTCAGAAAGAGGGTCCACCCTGTAAATATATCTAGCACATATACTCTGCCAAATTAAATTCACAATTTAAACGCCTGGAAGGTGGCATGTTGCACTCAATATTTTCACCATAAATCAAGCTTTATTTAATCTATCTAAAATATAAGTTATGGAACAGACAATTTTGCGCAACATATTTTCCGAGATTGTTATATATTTAAAAACTTCTTCACTACAGATCCGTATCCTCCTTACTCACCAGATTTAGCGGCTTCAGATTATCATCTCTTCGGCCCCATGAAAGAAGGTTTGAAAGGCAAACATCATTCCAATGAAGATGAAGAAGTGGCTCAAAGAACAGTCAATAGAATGTTACGGGGCAGGGATAGATGCTCACATTTGAAGGTGGAACATTGCTATTGAGAGAAACGGTGACTATGTGGAGAATTAGGGAAGGGATCCACAGAGAATCCGGTTCATTTGAATGTATGAAACATGTTTCTGTATTGGTAATTATATCTATCCTAAACAAAATTGCATAACTTTTTGATTCACCATCGTAGTTTTTGTTAAGACAGGTAAGCGTATTCATTTTTTGAACTTTGAGAGGGCACATTTTACTTCTTTGAATTCGCAACGCACAAATTTATGATAAAATTTAGAACATTTTTTCCCTCTTAATGGATTTCTGGAGAAAGAGAAGAAAAAGAAATAAGAACAAAAAGAGGTTAAAATTTGGAATTGTAAACACTTAAAGTGTGTCAGCTATGACCGGTTGGAATGTCACTGTGGTCACTCGTCGGCACCAGCTCGGGAACTTTCTTGTCGTAATCGGGAGCCATAAATTGGACACATGTCCTAGTGGATAAGGTAGTTATGTTAAGACAGTTCTAAGTGAAAGTTATCTCTGGATCCCAAGTCCAATCTTGAGTAGAGGCAGCTAGAAAAATAATTAACACAACTCCTACCCCAGCTATGGTTAGCGGAATGAGAACAGGATACCCCTGTGGACTAAATAAAGGGTTAGGTTCAAAGTTCCGTGATGGCTCCCGATTACAACAAGAAAGTTCCCGAGTTCGAAAAGAAGGTTCCCGAGTCCGAGAAAGGTTCCCGAGTCCGAGAAGAAATACCTGAAGAAGGCCGGAGGGCATATCGGCCGAAACGTTGTACAAATAACAATGAAGATGGGGACAATAGTCCGAATAATGCAAATAATACTAAGCAATGTCCAGCTCTGTAAGAAAAATTAACAAAGAAAATCAACCCCCAGCAATAAATCTCTGGATAGAAGTCAGCCAAGAGAAGATGGCGGCTAAAGTAGAAGCAGCAGGAACCAGCAGTAAGCAGAAGTTTCCAAGTAAGACCACCTATCATCAACTATCATAATATATCTAACTGTGTGTCTGTCTGTCGATTATAGATCCGAGATGTTTCTCCCCGTTTATATACCTGATAAAGAACGAGTATATAACACTTAACCTCACCGATAGTTTTTAAGAGAAGCTTGGTTTGGGTTATGAGTTTATTTGGTGATTTCTGATAGTTTAGCTAGTTTTGCATGCCTGTATATGTCCAAATAATTGAACGGACTCTCTTATCTCATTTACTTAAAATTACGACCGTTATCATCATGCAATTCTGGTTAAATATGAGACAGTCCAAACCGTCCAAGAGGAAATTCAAAAATGTAAATCCTCACAATCTGGTGTTGCTTATACACTGAATTCTTATTTCTTATGAGTGTCATCACCACTGCTAAATAATGGACCCTTCCGTTTTTATTATAAAGGAAGAAAAGTAAGAAAAAGGACACGCTTCCGTGTTCGATACTGGTCCCCGCCAACTCAGCGTATGAGTAGCACAGGGATCTGTGCGGTAAAGTAAGGAGCTGATGGTAGGTGTGGCGCTCCACCTCAGATACTAAAAAACAATCTCCTTGGTCTAGCGCTATTGAAAAGGGGATAGACTCCCTCGCTGACTGGCTAATACCGACTTTAGGCCGCCCCGTCGACTTTACTTACTTTACTTTACATACAAGATATAATAAGAAAAAAGGAAAGAAAGAGAGTAGGGGAAAGATTAGAGAGAGGGTGAGCACGCGGAAGCGATAGAGCTATTCTGTTTTAATCGAACATAATGAAAAGATCAAAAGAAGGAAAGAAAGAAAAAAGTGCGAGAAAGAGTTTAATCAAGATTATCATACTTTTTAGCTCAGTCGGTAGAGCGTCCGCCTAGAAATCACAAAGTCCTGGGTTCGATACAGGCTCTCGCCCACTTAGCGTATAAGTAACACAATGATCTGTGCGGTAAAGTAATGAGCTGATGTTAAGTGTGACACTCCTCCTCAGACGCTAAAATAATCTCCTTGGTCTAGTCCTCTGTGCAACATCAAATATCCCAGCAGAATTGGTCAATATAGGTCCTTGCTGGGCAGCCTATATGAGCATGTCCATGTGCTTATCCGGTGATATAATCTCTTGCGCGCTATTCTGCGTTTGTACCGAGCTCTTTAACGTTGGTATGACAACCGGTCTAAGAGACGGGAAATTCTGAATTCAAAACTGTTAAACTCCGCTTAAAAATTGATCTTATGTCACATCCCTACTCGTACGGAGTGTTTGGTAATGGAAAAAGAAACTATGAATTCAAACCCCGCTTAAAATTTGATCTTATATTACATCCTACTCGTACAGAGGGTTTGGTAATGGAAAAAGAAAACTATGAATTCAAACCTGTTAAACTCCGCTTAAAAATTGATCTTATATCACATCCTACTCGTACGGAGTGTTTGGTAATGGAAAAAGAAAACTATGAATTCAAACCTGTTAAACTCCGCTTAAAAATTGATCTTATATCACATCCTACTCGTACGGAGTTTTTGGTAATGGAAAAAGAAAACTACGAATTCAAACCTGTTAAAATCTGCTTAAAAATTGACCTTATGTCACATCCTGCTCAAGCGGGGTCGGGTAAAGGCATACATGTACGTGTTGTATCCATGCATCCCATAGATTTATTTAAAAAAAATAACTTTATTCCCAAATTCGACAACTTCCTTTCCTATTCATGAAGATCTCCTCTTGTTTCGTTGTCTAACCATAAATGTAAATTTTGCGGTTCCTAAGACATTGTGGTCCATTTTTTTTTTGTATTTGGATTGTTGGATCCTGCAGCTTACGTTGGACGAGAAATCGGCCGTTCAGTTGACTCGTCAGCGTCTTTGAGACTAATTGTATCCTTCTTTTCTTCAGCCATCCCCATGTTGCTAACTTTTCGTATACAATAGTTGGAATAACGCCGGCGGGGAGAATCGAACCAGGTTCGTAATCAATTCACCATGATTTCCCCACTTGGCTACAATGGATGGTGACCCCTGCCAGCTGGCGAACGCGCATTACAGTACAGGGACGCATTTGATTGGCTCAGACGGAGAGGAAATTGAATGAAACGGAATGCTGGGTGTGAGCGGGGGCGGGAGGTGGAAATAAAAGGGTGGAGGTAGGTGGTGTGATGGTAAAAAGGGAGAAAAAAGTTTAAATGATAAGCTAGGCAAAATAAGATAAAAATTTGCAAAACGAAAAAAAAAGAAAAATATAATAAATAAAATAAGGAAGGAAAATAATGAACGAGATTAAGAAGAAATCAAGAAAGGAAATAAAGAAGACAAATAAGTAAGAAAAATTTGAAAGAAAATTAGGAAGAAACTAAAGAAGAAAACTTTTTAAAAGATTTAGATTAAAAAGAAAGAGAAATGGAAAGAGAGTAAGAAAAAAGTTAAAATAATGAGAAAAATAGAGGAAAATTAAAGAAGAAAGATAAGGAAGAAAAATTAAGAAAATTTCTTTTAGAAAAAGAATAAAAAATAAAGAGAAAGTGAAGGAAAATAGAATGAAAATATTAGAGCATATGATAATGAATTAAGAATGAAACTTTAGTAAAAAAGAAGGAAAATGGGAGCTTTATGATGATGATGATGATGATGACGAAGAAGAATCCACGAAAGAATATAAAAAGGAAGAATGAAAAACTGGGAAAATTTGATAGACTAAAAGTAGATACAAATAAAAATAGGATAAAATAGAGGGAAAAGAAAGAAAGAAGAGAGAGAGAGAGAGAGAGAGAGAGAGAGAGAGAGAGAGAGAGAGAGAGAGAGGGGAAAAAGTTTAAATAATAAGCGATATGAAACAAAAGCAAAATTAAGAAAATTAAGAAAAAGTAAACAAAGGAAATAAAGAAGGAAATATTAAGAAGATAAGATATTAAGAAATAAGGAAAACATTAAGGATGGGAAATAAGGAAGAAAAATAAGAGAGAAAATAAGGAAGAAAATAAAGAAAGCGAAAAAAAAGAGAATAAAACAAATAAGGAAGAAAAATAAGGAAGAAAAATATTTTCGAAAAAAAAAAAAAAAAATAAAAAGCCGGGAAGCGCATGAAAACTGAACGAAAAACAGTAAAGAAAGATAATGAATTAAGAAGGAATTTTTTTTTAAAAAGAAGGAAAAAATAAAAATATGATAATGATGATGCTAGCAATGACGAAAACAAATTAACAAAAAAAAAAAAAAAAGAAAAAAAGAAAGAAAAAAAGAAAAAAAAGAAAGAAAAAAAAGGAAGAAAGAAGAATGAAAGATTGGGAACTATTTGAAAGAAACAACAAAAAAAAAAAAAAAAAACCAAGACAAAACAAAACAAAAATAAAGAATATAGAGTCCGGGAAGTGAGAAATGGAATTTTACCGTGGTGCCAACCGTGGTTTTTATTCTTTGCAACCAAATCACCATTTCTAATGAAACGGAACTGAGAGAACATCGAATTCCACCAATTTTCTAAATGGTTTACAAGCTGGAGCGGAAGTGACGTTGTGCGCGCGCATCCATGCGTCAAGACACGATGAAATTGATCTGGTGTGGCGCGTTGCGGCCCCTTTCGCACGCTGGTCATCGCTAATGAATAATGAGATGAAGGAAATTTTGAGCGGGAAAATGCCGAATGATTGCTGCTCGTGCTACTTAGCAACCTGGTTGTTGCTTGGCTGGATAGAGTCTGCTTAATGATGACGAACAAAGATGGAGCGGACGGTCTGATGGAAAGTTGCTACGAGAAGAGAAAAACGAGAATTCGTTGCTGAAACTTTCTTTGGACTTCTTTTCTTTATCCTTACCGACCCCAACCGCCCTTTTTATACTTTCAAGTTTCTTCTTCCTTTCATTCCTTTTTTTTATTTCATTCATTCGTTTTATTCCCGCCAAGAATCCTTCATTTGAATTTACTTACCTCTGTGATCTCGTTTTCTTAAACCGCACTCTTTCCTTTTTCTATTTTTCTCTAACATTCATTCTTTCTTTACATTTTCCTTCCTCTTATTATTTATCTATCCATAGCGGCCATTGAATTTCTTTTTCTGTTCTTCCCTAATTATACCGTTTCTTTATCCTTACCGACCCCAACCGCCCTTTTTATACTTTCAAGTTTCTTCTTCAATTCATTCCTTTTTTATTTCATTCATTCATTTTATTCCCGCCAAGAATCCTTCATTTGAATTTACTTACTTCTATGATCTCGTTTTCTTAAACCGTACACCTTTCCTTTCTCTAACTCTCATTCGTTCTTTATATTTTCCATCCTCTTATATATTTATCTATCCATCTATCCATGTCGTCCATTTTCTTTTTCTCTTCTTCCCTAATTATTTCTTCCACCTACTTTTTTCACCCTGCAGCCAGACTCCTGCAAGAAAGCTTAATTGTTAAATGAAACGAGACTTTCCATTGAGAGTGTATGTGCAAAACTCTCTCACGCTTTCCACTAAGTTTAAAAAGTGTGAGTGGCTGTGCAGAGAAACGGAAACGGCATTCAGGCATGCGCACTGAGTCGGTGCCTAATGGCGACTGGTGGTTGCGAAGTGGTGAGAGAGAGATGAAGGTGTTGGGGGCACCGGATATAGCTCCTGGGCATGCGTAAGAATGAAGAGTGTGCAAGATGGCTTTGCGAAGGCTATTCAGTATCTGCTTAGTTCGAGCATTCAGTACTGATTGCTTCCCTTTGTTTGACCTCTCCTCGCTGAAATTGTCTTATTTTCAAGGATCGGGGAAAAAATTCAAATGGTGGCAATGGTTGTTGATGGGATCAGGTGGGAGATGTTGGTAAACCTTCGTCTTAGGGGAGGGCCTACCTGTCCGTGGAAATCTTGCCAACGAGTTGCCAATGTTTTTTATTTTGTTTTATTTTTGTTTTTAAGTAACTTCAAGTTTTTTTTCTTTTTCTTTCCTTAAAAATAAAATAAAGAAAATGTAGCCTACGGTGCGAATCACAGCATATTCCCCACTAAATACCTTACTAAATAGCATTTTACCACTGGAGGGCTTCAAAATATTGATTGAAATTGCAAAATTATGAATGGAATTGGTAAATTCTACAGTCATTATGGAGAGAGAATAGTTCCGACAATTTCTAAAGAATTTTTTGGCTTATTCTAAGGGACTACTTATATTGTATCATATACTGCTGACAGGTACGGATCTTTTTTAGCATAGGTAAGAAATAATTCTAGGGTGAGTCAAAAGTTTTGCAATATTTTAGTATAGGCTACTTTTCAGCGTATATATCATGGAGGTACAAGGGCAACTCACGTGGTGTAATGGTTAGCAAACTAGATTCCCAAACCATTGTTAGTGAGTTCGATTCTCATTGGGCGTCCCATACTTCTGGTTTATACTGCAAAGCTTAGTAAATAACAATAATAATGGAGGCCCGTGGTGTAATGGATATCATCATAGGGAAATGGACATGGTGAGACGAGTTCAAATCCTGGACAAGGCTGTTGGAATTCCACTTTGAGTTAATACCATTGGAAAGGTATAAAACCAACTATTCTCCCTCCAGCTATAGGTAAATGGTAGGGAGGACAGGGTTATTAAACATCGGTTGGGCAACCAGTCTAAGAGAAGGAAAATTCTGAATTCAAACTTGTTAAACTTAAGAAGCTAGCCTTGTGTCACATCCTGCTCACGCGGAGGGGTTTATATATATATATATATATATATGTATATATATATATATGAGAGTAAACAAACAGTCTGTTTGATATATATATATATATATATATATATATATATATATATATATATATGTGTTGTGTGTGTATGGTTGACAACATTATACTTGATGAAGCGATAGTAATCCAACAGTGTTATTAGAACAGTACTCAATATTTGTGATAAAGCGTTAATAAATAAATAAATGTGTTAGTTTATATTTATTTGCATTGGAACAATTTTGCTACCATTGGTTTTTGCTGTGTTGCAGTCAACAGGCAATAAAAGTGTTTAGAAAATCTTCAGAATTTTCAAAACACTTTCGTTGTCTGATGACTGCTACACAGCAAGAAACCAATGGTATCAAAATAGATATAAACTAAAACACACACACACACACACACACACACACACACACACACACACACACATTAATATATAATATATATATATATATATATATATATACCATGCAGTCAATCTGAGTTCGACCCTAGACAAAGGATAGTTATGTCTAGCCACACTAAAGAGGCGTGAAACGCCGAAACACGTGTCTGTGGATGACTTATTAATATATATATATATATATATATATATATATATATATATATATATATATATATTCATGTGACCAAAGCAATTCATGGCATGAAAGGCACCAGCTCTGGTTGGTAGAGTCGGTGAAGCTGGTGTGCTCACACGTTGTGCATTGTTTCACTCTGTGTGCAATTTGAAAACAGTATAGATAAACGTGCACCATAGTCTAATTTGTGAACTTATGCTTTAGGAGGTTGAACTGGACTATTGTTCCCGGAAACAACCAAAAGCCTTTT
>CM042146.1:32596792-32641792 GCA_023376005.1 Doryteuthis pealeii | reverse complement strand
ACAGTATGACTGGTCGGCTATCGCCATCTCAAACAGATTGTTTGATGTGTGTCTTCCTCTATCTTAATATGTTATCTACCTATCTATCTCCGTCTACATGCACACACACGTACACACACATCAACACACACACACACACACATACGCACGCACGCATATGTACATATATATGTATTTGTGTGTGTCCCTCTATCTTAGTTTTTTATATATCTATCTGTCAATCAATTGATTCATCAATATTAGTTTATCTATCTATCTATCTATCTATTCATATCAGTCCATCTTCACACACACACACACCTACACACACACACACACACACACACACATATATAAATATATTAATAATTGACTGTCCCTTTATCTAATTATTTTATCTATTTATTAGTTTCATTTAATATTGTTTGTTTATTTGTTTTGTTTTACGGCATATCAACCTCGGTGGGTCATTAAATGCCAGCAAAATTTTGAAAGATTCGTAGTGATAGTCTAGAAGAAAAATTTCTTTGTAAACAAATTTTCTATTTAACCCATTGATGGGATCCAAACATGTACTATCACTCCGAGCCAGAGTGGACCTGGGAGTAATGGTGATGAAGAGTTGCCCCACGTTCCCCAAAACCTCCAGAACTGGAGCATCACCACCAGAGTTTAACGTCATACCCAGAACATTATGACCCTCGGCCACTGCCTTCTAGAACATGATAAAAAGGGTTGGGATTTGCAATAAGGACAGTAGGATCGGGACAATCATATAGACGCTACGTGACCAGCTGATTGATTAGAGGAGGTCTCTCCGACCGTCCGTCTGGCCTACGTAAGGACCAAAGTGGGTGTTGCATGCCATGGACTGCTCATCTACCAGGATTCCGTCCTTAAGCATCACGAGTCACCACCCACGGTGAACAGGTGGCATCTTTCGGCTGGTACCTTATTTCTTTTTCTTGCATAGCAGCGAATTCCTCTGACTGGTCTGGTTCTGTAATTATGTTTTATCTATTGTTGACTCTGGTTCTCAAGAAGCTGGTTCGCCATTAGTTCATAAAAAGACAACCACGGCTGATATTTTGTGAGATCACATTTCTATTCTGATCCAGACTGTTCTCTAGTTATGATCCTTCAACGCATGCGTGATTGAAGTGGAGCCCATTTTTACCCGAGGAAGTCTAGCGCTTAATTAACTAAGCTAATCTATGAACCTTCTTTCCCACAGTCTGTATGCAACTGGAAAGAAGGTCACCTAAAGGTTATTTCATATCAATCATCTAACCATACGGATTTTGAATTTCAATGACTTTTAATTGAAAATCTAACTCTACACAAACCGCCCAACAAACAATGGTTTATCAATATGTTGCATACCCTTTTTCATTACTTCTTCTTATTCTTCTATTCTTCTTCTGTTCTTCTGACATCTTAAGTTCTTCTATGTCTCTTCTAACGTCTGGACTTCTCTTGGGGACTTCGTGTCTGGTCTTCCATTGGGGATTTCTCTTTATTGAAGCCCTGTGTCATTGTTAGTTTTTAGATAATAACACAAGACTTCGATTTACTTTGATAATATTTTATTCTCGAAATCCCCCACCAGACTACCTGCGCAGATCGAGTCGGAGCGTGTATAACACGACTCACCACCGTCGTGGTTTCTCGCCGACTGACTAAAATCTATTTCTAATCTAAACCGGAAAAGGGTCTTCTCCACCGATTCTCACGGTATCCACCGGAAGGAAGGATCAGACAGGTCAAGCCTTGTCATTCAAATCCTTCAAGGCCATGGGCTGCAGCTTATAACGGCCATTTTGATTTCTACACTATTGCACATAAATATTAGGTTTCTAATAATTATGTAACAACTATAGTAGAAAATAAATCCATACAGGTTGACGTATTGTTAAAATCACTTAATCAATAAATCTTATTAAATTTGTCTAAATTGAGAAAGATTGAACTCTGATGATATTGCAATCAGATTGTATCATTAAGAACCCGTGTAAGTACCCTGTTCAAATAAATAGAAGCTGATACCAGGAATGTATATTTATATACCTATTTCATCGTCTCGGTATATAATGGGGATATTTTTTTTCATTTCGCCGACTGGCCATTTTCTTTTGGGTTGATTTCCCTAGTCGCTTCCTCTGGTTGATACGGGCTTCTTTTGTTCTGGACTCCGGTTGTCTGCGCTCATTTCTTTTTGTTTTTAATAATGAACGCAAGTTCATTTTCCCATACGTCTTTATTAAATCCGAAAGCACAAAAGGGTTCAACCACCGCGGTGAGAAGATGGGTTATTTAGGGACAGATAACCATTGCGTATGTTCCCATCGACGAACCACTAAATTCTAACTACTCTAAATCGCTTCCCTTCGTACTATTTGCCTTTACCCAATGAGAAATCAACGACTAGGTCAGTGAAAGGTGAACTGCTGTCAATAACTTCTATAACAGTCATTCTTGTTGAGAATTTTTGGCATATAACGCGTGTGCTAGTCGCCCGCTTCGACTTATAGACTCGGCGATAATCATGTGACCAACCTATTGGCCAGTCACTGCCAGTGCTTTGCTGCTGATATTGTTATTTATACCGTCTGTTCTGGTCAAACCTACGCATATTGCTTTGAACCTTCGTGGACGACGGAACATAGGATTATATCACCGGACCTTGGATGCTACGTAGGATTCCAAAACTTAGGACTTATTCACTTACCAAAGGATTCTACAGTTCAGGACTTATTCACTTATCAAAGGATTCTATCGTTCAGGACTTATTCACTTACCAAAGGATTCTATAGTTCAGGACTTACTTACTTTCCTTTTCAACTGGCCAAGGATGGCGACCAGAAACTTAACACTATGATTCAATGGTAACTTTACATTTACGAATACCGTTATTCAAATTTAACTACAATACAGTACATAATTCATAGGCTACCCACGAATTATGTAACACGTATAGTACATCCTAATAGAGAATAAATATAGACTTTCCTGAAATCGTAAACGGCGAAGTTAAGACATGAGGAGAAAAAGAGCGTGTTGTATCAAATTAGCGGGACTGGTAAATACTCAATTATACGATGGAAAGATCTGCTCGCAAGGAGAGAAAGGAGCGAATGAGATTGATAAAGATGACAATAAAATGAAGAAAAAGACACGACCGCCGAGAAGGAAAGTGAATAGGGCGGCGGCGGTGACGGAGTGGCCAGATGAGAATCCATCTCAAGGCTGCAATTAGAAGGATTAATATCAGGACAGTGAACTTCTTTGTGTAAGAATTTTGAATTCGTGAACCCTCCGTTTGCTTCTATTAATTATATACTATCGATCGACGAACGAGGAGATTCTTGTATGATGATGATAGGAGTGGGAAGGGTTTTTGAAAAATAGATTGGATAAGAGCAGATCATTTTGTCGCGTCTGACGTGGCATGTAGCACGCAAGAACCTCGTTTTCATTTTCTCGTCTTCTCCTGAAGGTCTGCCCGCCATAATTAAAATGGCCGTCGACTAAAGATTGCATCATACCTATGTTAAATTATGCGACAACTGGTTGAAACAGTGGCTGTTTATAGTCTCTCTGAATATCTTCGATAAAGCATCGCAA
Source organism: Doryteuthis pealeii (assembly GCA_023376005.1). NCBI lineage: Eukaryota > Metazoa > Mollusca > Cephalopoda > Myopsida > Loliginidae > Doryteuthis > Doryteuthis pealeii. The sequence continues at coordinate 32,638,189 of CM042146.1, read as the reverse complement.
TTAATACGAGATTGATCTATTAAGTAACGAGACAGACTAAGTAAAAGATCCATTACTAATGAATAGCAAGTTTGATCCTCGTTAGATGTCCCATGTGAACTTGTGTCACATTCTACTCGTGACAAACGGGTTGGGTGAATATCATCTTACAGATCATTCTAACTCTTTCAAAACAAAATCTTCAAAAGCCATATACGAGGTTTGTCAAAAAAGTTCCAGGAGTGGTGTCTCAAACAATTTATTCCAAATCCAAACTACAATTGCCCTGTCGGCTGGGGCGTTAGAATGCACCGACTGCACCTCTGCAGAGGGGTAAGACTCCCCCAATGGGGCCACCTGTTGGCCGTGGGTGGCGACCCGTGATGCTTAAGTATAGAGCCCAGGTGGATGAGCAGTTCATGACTTGCAATACTCCACTTTGGCCCTATCTTGGGCTAGACGGGCGATCGGAGAGGCCCCCTCAGATCAATCGGCTGGTCACGTTAAGCCCTAGAACCTATATGATTGCCCCAACCCTATTGCCCTTATGGCATGCCCCAACCCCTTTTTATCATATGGGTGCTAGAAGGCGGTGGCTGCGGGTCTACATGTCCTGGGAATGACGTTACACTCTATCTGATGTGAGGTTCCAGTTTTGGAGGTTTGGGAATGTGGAACACCCTTCATCACCATTGCTCCCTTGTCCACTCTGACCCGGAGTGGTATTACCTGTTAGGGTCCCATCTATGGGTTAAATAGAAAAATGTATTTATAAAAAAATTGTATTTCTATTAAGAATTGATTTATTTCAAAACTTTATCGGCATTAAATGACCCACTGAGGTTGATATGCCGTAAAACAAAACAATCCAAACCAAACCAAACTACAAACTACAAGCTATCTCCTTAAAAGTAATCCCCCTGGAGTCTAATGAACTTTCCCATCCTTCTCTACCACGCTTGCATGCACTCTTGGAAGGAACTTCCAGGATTCTCAGTAGCTCTGTCGCCACGGCCTTTTTAATGTCGTGCACATCCTCAAAACGAGCTCCCTTGATGAGCCCCTTGGGAAGATGGAAAAAATCACATGGAGCCATGTCGGGCGAGTAGGGAGGTTGCTCCAGCAGTGATGTTCTTCTGGACCAGGAACTCTCGGATACTCTAGGCAGTGTGGGCAGGTGTGTTGTCATGGTGAAGAACACAGACGTCTTGTCACTTCTCTCACCCCTCCTCGCGCACTGAACGAAGCAAACGCCGCAGTATCTCTTTGTAAACATGTTGGTAGATTGTCTAGCCCTGTGGACGATGCCCCTCACATCGAAGAATGGGACTTTTCTGACATACCCCGTACTAACGTTGAGACACTCCTAGAAACAGTGACGAAAGTTTCAACTGCTTTCACTGATTTTTACGGCATATCAACCACTCTAGGAATATTTTATGCATGGAGGTTATGAGACAGATTGATTGATTTTAATGGCATGTCAACTCATTTGGACTATTTTATGCCTGGTGTTTATGAGAAATTGATTGATTTTAAGGGCATGTCAATTTGAATAGGATGGCTATAGGTATAAAAGGTCTAACAATTTCTTTCTCCAGCTATGGATAAAATAAAAGCACAAAGTTTAACTTTGGTATGGTAACCAGTCTAAGAGAAGGACAATTCTGAATTCAAATCTCTGAAATTCCGCTTAAAAATTGTCTTTGTGTCGCATCCTGATCGAGCGGGAGTGTTAGGTAAATATATAACGTGAGTAAATCAGTTATTGCACATGTGACGGACGGTCGGAGAGACCACCTCCGATAAATCGGTTAGTTGTGTCATGCCCTAGCCACTATATGATTGTCCCAACCCTATTGCCCTTATGTCAAGCTCCAGCACTTTTTATAATATATGTGCTAGAAGGCGATGGCTGAGGGTTTAATGTCCTGAGTATGACGTTAAAACCTATCTGATGGTGAGGATACAATTCTGAACCTCTATGAAATGTGGAGTACCCCTTCATAACTGTTACTCCCAGGTCCACTCTAACTGAAAGTATTAGTACCTGTTATGGTCCCATGTATGAGTTAGATATAAAAATGAGTTTAAAATGTATTTTCGAAAAGTGAGTATCCATCACGAATGAATAATACAAAACATCTTCGGCATAAAATAACGCAACAAGGGTTGACATGCCATAAAATCCAACGAACCAACCAACCAATTTTGTACATACGTGTTGTGTTCAACTAACATTAACTTGTTTGATATTTTTCGTGAGTCTCTTATATCTTCTAAAATCCATCAACAAGTATACAAATTGTTTTTTCAAATAATCAAGCATTTGTTGTGCGAGGTTCAGCGATGGTTGAATAGAAATTTACGCCGGTGAAAGCCGAGAGTTGTAAGAAATCAAATAGTGTGTCAGCTTTTAAAAGGGAAAAGCACCAAACATCGTTTATCAGTTTATCGTCAACTCCAGTCTCTTGCTTCGTGTACCGGAAGTTAAACATTCCCAGCATTCAATTGGCAGAAATAAACTGACACGTGACGCTATTAACCTTTTTCTCCTTTTTTCTCTCTATCTAATTCTTTTACGATTTGCGTTCAAAGAAGTGCCTGATTTCAGGTTTTTTTCTAACCGTTTTTTTTTTTATCGAGAAGTTGTTGGTTGGTGGGGTTTTACGGCATGTCGACCATTGTTGGGTTATTTTATGCTGTTTTTTTTTTTTTTTCGTTTTGTTTTATTCATTCTTAATGGTACCCAGTTTCTTTTTAAACTAAATTTCTAGACACATTTTAAAACTATTTTTTTCTATTTAACCCAGAGATGGGACAATAACAGGTACTAACACACCGGGTCAGAGTGGATCTTGGTTTGGTTTGGTTGGTTTGTTTTGTGTTACGGCATATCAACCTTGGTGGGCCATTTAATGCCGACAAAGTTGTGAAATAAATTCATTCTTAATGTATAATACAATTTTGTTTATAAACTCATGTTTTTCTATTCAACCCATAGATGGGACCCTAACAGGTACTACCACTCCGGGTCAGAGTGGACCAGGTAGGAATGGTGATGAAGGGGTGCTCCACATTCCCTAAACCTCCAGAACTGGAACCTCACCATCAGATAGAGTTAACGTCATTCCCAGGACATGTAGACCCGCAGCCACCGCCTTCTAGCACCCATATGATAAAAAGGGGCTGGGGCTTGCCATAAGGGCAATAGGGTTGGGAAAATCATATTGGTGCTAGGGCTTAACGTGACCAGTCGATTGATCGGAGGGGGCCTCTCTGACCGCCCGTCTAGCCCAAGATAGGACCAAAGTGGAGTATTGCAAGTCATGAACTGCTCGTCCACCTGGTTTCTATCCTTAAGCATCACGGGTCGCCACCCACGGCCAACAGGTGGCCCCATTGGGGGAGTCTTACCCCTCTGCAGAGGTGCAGTCGATGCATTCTAACGCCCCAGCCGACAGGGCTGCAGAGTGGATCTGGGAGTAACATTGATGAAGGGGTATTCCACATTCTCCAAAGCTCCAGAACTGGATGTTTCCCGTCATATAGAGTTAACGCAATACTCAAGACATTAAGACCCTTAGCCACCGCCTTCTATCACATATGATAAAAAGGGTTGGGGCTTGCCATGATGGCAATAGGGTGAGGACAATCATATAGGTGCTAGCGATTGACGAGGCGAGCCGATTGATTGCAGTCGCTCCTCGACCGCCCGACTTGCTTAAGTAAGGGTCAAAGTGGAGTTTTGCATATCAAGTACTGCTCACCCACTCAGGTGCCATCCTTACGCATCACGGGTCGCCACTCACGGCGAACAGGTGGCTCGACTCTGGGGGGGATCTTACCCTCTGCAGAGGTACAGTCAGTGTATTTTACAGTCCCAGCCGACAGTGCTACTGTGAAGTCGTGAGGAGATGATTATAGTTTTCCTTTTTACTCGAGCAATTGCCATCCATTTGTTTGTCGTGTCTGTCCCTGCTGTTTTCTTTCTTCTATATAGTTTACCTTACCAAGGCTAGAGAGCCCACTCAGTCCTATTATTTACACACTTGTATTTACCCAACCTGCGATTACACGCCTACGATTTAAATATGAAGACATGCCACATTACCACTAACACATGGGAGGTTGGCGCAGAAAACCGTGTGGCCTGGCGCCTCCTTGTCAGACAAGGGACGAAAAGGAGTGAAAAAGAGAGGAAAGAAGCGGCCACAGAAAAGAGTGCCAAAAAGAAGGAGAGACAGTCGCAACTCCAGCAAGCATCACTATTCGTTTGCAGTCACTGCAACAGAGATTGCCATTCAAGAATTTGCCAATTCAGCCACACGCTGAGTATTAGTAGGCCCTCCAATTTTCCGTTTCAAATTTTTCTTTATTCCGTTTCCACTTTTGGTAAATTCTTCTTTTTTTCGATTACACGTTTGGTAAATTGTTTTCAAAATTTTTTTTTTTATAGCATTTCTCTATATGAAGCCGCCCAGGCTAAGTAGTTAAAAAAAATTGGATACTACTATATCTTCTTTTGTAGACGGAAGGATGCCATCAATAATAATTTGTGGGAAAATGTCAATAAAGTTATTATTTACCCAATCTGTACAAGTAGGATGTGACACAAGGTCAATTTTTAAAGCCGAGTTTAAGAGATTTGATTTAAAAGTTTTCCTCTTCTAAAGCGGTTGTCATAACATTGTTAAAGAACCCAGACTAGATTAACTATTTACGCATAGCTACAGGGAAAATAGATGGATGCGTACCTTTACCAAGTGTATTAGCGCTAGAGTAATTTACACGTTGTTGGGATCATCGCGTGATGTCATGGTAAGCACAGTAGACTAACTAACCAAGTTATTATTAATGAGTTCGATTCTCACCGAGTCTCCCATAAAGTTGATAGGTGCTAAGATTAGTATTTATCGAACCCTTCCGTCACGAGTTGAATGGGTCAATTTCTGAGCAGAATAAAGCTAGACTGGTTGCCTAACCAAGTTTAAAGAACCCATTCTACAATTTCAACCCACTGCTGGCGGGGGGGGGCAGATGGATTTATGCCTTTTACAAGAGCATTAGCACGAAGTAGAATGCAAACAAAAAAAAACTTCGTCCATGATTTGAACTTGGATTGACAATCTATATATTAATACTTCCTTCCTTTAGATTGCTCAACCGTTATAATCTTGCAACACCCTCTAGTTAAAAATGAGACCGTCCAAATCGGCCAAGATGAAATTCAGGTGTTGTTCTTTAACCTTGGTATGGCAACCGGTCTAGGAGAAGGAAAACTCTGAATTCAAACCTGTTAAACGCTGCTTAAAAATAGACATAACATCATATCCTTCCTACACATGCGGAGAGGTTGGTCATTACATGCTGATCTACTGGAATTTCTCAGGATTGTGGGGTGGGGATCTGATTTTTTTTACATTGATATTGGTTCAATCACTGGCTTCGAAAAAGATTATGTAAGGTTGACCTTCGAAATTTTTTGAGGCCACCAAAGTGCACAATCGCAAAATATATAACATACATGTGGATATACAATAGTATGATAATATTCTTATTGTTTTCTGTATAGTATGTTCTTTTTCTTTCTTTCCTGATAATAAAAACGGAATGGCACATCATTTAACTGAGATAACGACACTTCTGAAATAAGAATTCGGTGAATAGGCAACACCAGATAATCAGGATTTACATTTTTGCATTTCACCTCGGACGATTTGGACGATTTCATTTTTAACCAGATGGTATTGCAAAATGATAACGGTTTTACAAATACGGAACCGGAGTATTAATATATAGATAGGTTTCACCGAGAATGATCTTCAGGATAACTATGACTGAAACTGATTCGAACAAGCAGATGTAAATTAAAAAAAAAACAGATTAGAACCCAGCATGCGTTTGGATTGATAACGGTAGAGACGCCATTTCCTCTTTGATCTAATAATTGTTCAGAATTAGAATACGATATAGAGGCTAGTTTTTCTTCCATACAAAGAAAGCAAACTTTATCACCCGCCTTATACTTGCGGGATCTTTTAATAATCCCCCATTTTTAGTCTATATTATATTGATTTTTAATATCCATAACGTATTTGAAAAGGGCTGCTAACGAATTCACACATATACGTGTAAGCAAGAGAGGTAATGTAAGCTGGACATGACTCTTTGAATTTCACATAGCGCTAATACTTGGAAAGGTATGAATTCAACAACTCTCCTTTAAGCAATGGGTAAATAGTATGGCATACTGGGCCATTTAATCTTGGCTAAGTAACCAGTTAGAAAAGAACAAATCTGAATTCAAACCTGTTAAAGTCCGCTTAAGAAATTGATCATATGTCACATCCCATTCGGATGTGGATAAATTGAAGCAAATATACCTGCACATTCGACATAAATATTTACCGGTCTTTAACACACACACACACACACACACACACACACACACACAAAAAAAAAAAAACCCCAAAAAACCAACAAAACCCCCCAAAAAAAAACAAGCAAACAAATACAATAGTAAAAAACTCAAACAAACTCAAATTATGAAGATTGTGTTACGCCATCGGAACACCTGATTCTTAGAAATAAGCCAACAAAAATTCAGACTTTCTATCTGGTTTTGATGGTTTGGTTGTTTGGTTTTACGGCATATCAACCTCGGTGGGTCATTTAATGCCGACAAATTTTGAAATAAATTCATTCTTGATGGGTAATCAATATTTTTATACGCACATTTTTTCTATTTAACTCATAGATGGGACCCTAACAGGTAATACCATTCCAGGTCAGAGTGAACCTGGGAGCAATGGTGATGAAGGGGTACTCCACATTCCCCAAACCTCCAGAATTGGAACCTCACCGTAAAATAGAGTTTAACATCATTCCTACGATATGAAGATCCTCAGCCACCGCCTTCTAGCACATATATGATAAAAAAGTTGTGGCTTGCCATGAGGGCAATAGCGTTGGGACAATCATATTGGTGCTAGTGCTTGATGTGACTAGCCGATTGATCGGAGGGGGCCTCTCCGACCGCCCGTCTAGCCTAAGTAAGTACCAAAGTGGAATGGTGCAAGTCATGGACTGCTGAACCACAATGATTCCGTCCTTAAGCATCACAGGTCACCACCCACGGCCAACAGGTGGCTCCTGTAGAGGTACAGCATATGTATTCTAAAGCCCCAGCCGACAGGGCTAATCTGGTTTTGACCACCGGCCACTGGCGCCAATGATAAATAGACAACCACCTCAGCCACCAAACAGTCTCTACACACACTTAACATAAATGTACAATTACTTTCGAGTGTATACCTGTGCAAATCTTTTTTTCCGCATCTTTCTCTGTATCCTGGTCGTGTGCACATGTATGTATAATTGTGTATGCGTATGCGTATGTAAACGCATGAGTGCGCACATATATATACAAGTGTATATGCGTATGCACACGCATGAGTGTGTACGCATGCGCACGAACGATCAAATCGAACCAAAACAAAACAGGCTGGATAAATAAAGCGAACAATACCTGTGCAAATGGGAAGAAAAGAAAGGAAGAAGAGGATAAAGAAGAAAAAGGGGAAGCGTTGATCGTCTGAGAAATTCCCTCCATCTTCGGACCAAGCCTTCCAATCGGTTCCGTCACTACCCCCACCCACCCTTTAATGCTCTAAAATGAACGGGGACCTGGGAAAAAATCGACGTCAAAATTAATGGCGTGTGTACCGAAAACCCATGTCGGGGAATTGACAATCGTAACGGCGCGCTCTCTCGCCGACAACCAAATATCCTGTTTGGCGCTATTGGCCCGCAGAACAAAGCGATGGTCTTAGCTAAATATTAATCCATTGTCAATGCATTGGGTGCGTTGACAATGGCCGATCCCGGTTTGGCACTGGACAGGGACACAAAGCGGGGGCGGGGTAGAGGGGTCCGACGCCAAACGATCATGCGACTGCCCTCCGGTACTGGTTATTTCCCGTGTCAATTTGGGCCACATGTGGCATCATCTACGTGAATGGAAACGGTCGAGAATTCGTCAAATGGACGAGACTCGACGTATGATTTATGCTTTTAGTGCGAGAAATTAATGTAAACAAGTGATGTTTGCTTTGCTAAAACAAAAAGAAAAAGAAAAAGACAAAGGAAAAGAAAAAGAGAAAAGAGAAAAAGAGAAAAAAGAATGAACTTTATAAAACGGTGGGTGTTTTGTTGCTTTTAATAACATAAAACAGAAAAGGAAATTTGCTTTTATAGACACTTGAAAATAACTAAATTGAAATTATATTGTTTTCAGATTAAATAAGTGTTTATTTGCACGGCTGAAGTTTTACACACACACACACACACACACACACAATATATATATATATATATATATAATATATATATATATATATATATATGCATAGGTAGACAGAGACACATAAAATATACATACACAAACTCAAATACATACATACATGTACACGTGCCCACGCACACACACACACATACACGCGCGCGCGCATATATATATATGCATACTCAGACACAGACACATAGATATACATACACAACCTCAAACACACATATACACACACACACACACATATATATATATGCATACGCAGACACAGACATAGAGATATAGATATACATACACAAACTCAAACACACACACACTCACACACACACACACACACACACACACACACATATATATATATATAATATATATATATATATATATATATAAACTAAATTGAAATATACATTGTCTTGAAATAAATTAAGTCTTTATTTGCACTTATGAAGTTTTATACATACGCGCACATATATACTCTCTCTCTCTCTCTCACACACACATACACACATATATATACACATACACAAACACAAAACACACACATACACACACAAACACACACACACACACATATATATATATAATATATATATATATATATATATATATATATATATATATATTGAAATTATATTGTTGTTAGATTAAATAAGTCTATTTGCACATAGTTTATTTTAAGTTTTAAGTTTTAAGTCGAAAAATTCTCTTGACTGTTATTCGAGCCACTTCTTCACTACAGATTTCACTGAAATAATGTTTCCCTCTCAATCCTTCTTTCATGGGACCGAGGAGATAATAGACTGAGGCAAACATTATTTCAGAGACAAGAAAGTGAAATCTGTAGTGAAGAAATGGCTCAAAAAACAAAACAAAAAAAAACCAACAGAATTTTACGGGGCAGGGATACATTCTTTCATTCGAAGGTGGAACATTGTTATTGAGAGTAATGGTGACTATATGGAGAAATAGGGATCCACAGAGGACCAGCTCCATTTTGGTGTGTTGGTAATTATATCTGTCCTAAACGAAATGGCATTACTTTTTGACTTACCCTCACACACATATATATATATATATATGTGTGTGTGTGTGTGTGTATGTGTGTGGTGTATGATGTATGATTTCACGTCTTAATCGAGATACCGATTAATTCAGTGGATTTAACCCTGAAGATCCTTAGGGTGAAACTCGAGTAGGTTTCTATTGTATCCATTTCTTTAATAAATTTTCTCTACTTCGTATTGAGCACTTTGTATTTGTTATATCGCTGACTTAACCCCTGGATTTTTTGCACCTCCAACGATCGTGCCCATATTCACCGGTAAGCCAACTTTTATATATATATATATATATATATATATATATATGCTTAAGCTAAGCGAATCAATGTTTGTCTCCTAAACACTTTTTCCTGTTTATTTTAATGACACAAAATTAATACCAAAATATTCCTTGCTTTTAGGATTGAGTTATGTGTGAAAAAAATCCATCTTGATTGTTCTAATTAGTCGTAATTTGCAATTAAATAAAAAAACTGACCCGTCTCTTACTTGACATTCTGCCAGTCACATTCCCTCTCTCTATGTATATCTTGATTACCACTTCGTTATATATGTTAGTTTCTCTGTGTGATAAAGCGAGAGATAGATGCGTGATTGTGAGAGGGACATTTAACTTTTCTCTCTATTTGTATGTTAAAATTCAGCAGGAGCAACGATTCCAAAGCTTAATAACATTCCATGATCCATTTCAATTTAAATTGGGTCAAATGTTCCCTTTATTAGAACACTTACAAAATGATTTTAATGCCTTTTTTAATTGTCCTGCCACATTTAAAAAATACATTCCCTTTGTAAACTCCCTTTTCCCAAATCGCTATTATCTATCTAGAGCTCTATAGATGACCCGACAGGTCACATTTGGTCTAATATATATATATATATTATATATATATATATACTAAACTTATTGGTAAACTGTTGCGGTAAGAAAAAAACTGGCAAGTAGTTTGATAGTAAAAATATACTACCAAACTTCACCAGGGGAAAAAAATGAAAAAAAGAAAAAAAAAAAAGAAAAGACCAAAAGGGTCGTACCAACCGAAAATAATCGATTAATACTATAACACTTGGGAAAAAGAATATATATATATATATATATATATATATATATATATATATATATATATATATATATATATATAAACCACCAGAATTATCTAAAGCTAAAATATAAAAAGTACTCAATACCTAAGCAGAGCAAATAATAAAGTTAAAGTTGGTATATCTGACTCATTAGGTTTAACTTTATCTCTCTCTCTCTCTCTCTCTCTCTCTCTCTCTCTATATATATATATATATATATATATATATATATATATATATATATATGCACAATGCTTTTTTCGATACAAACACTTACACATTCTAATACTCACACCGCAAAATAGATACTTGACGTCATATTTCAAACCGTTCATTTTTCCAACGTTCTTTTTATTTTCTCAGACCGATAAACAAGGACTATTACTCGCCTTTCTCCTTATTCTGAGACAAAAATTTTCTTATCACCTTCCACATACCAACAAAAGCCCTGAAGATGATCTAATTAATAGATCGAAACACTGCAGCGTCGGCCAATAAACTCACCACTTAACTCATTTAAACCTGTGTTTTTTCAATTTTTTATTATACTAAATATCTATCTCTCTCTCTCTCTCTCTCTCTCTCTCTCTCTATATATATATATATATATATATATATATATATATATATATATGTATATATATATATATATATATAAAACCTGATTGAATGGCGTAATCTAATAACTTGATTCTTAAAGCGAAAACTATTGCGCTCCTGTTATAATCCCTTTGGGACCGTATCTTAGGACAGTAGACGGGTTTTTAAAACACTGGCTTGTGACATTCTAGTATAAAGTACAAAAGGATCGTGACCCTGCCTTACTGAACGGCTCGCCAATAACATCAGTCTCTTTCCACGTCTCTTCACACATCCAGCCTTCGTTTTTTTTATTTGCTTTTATTTTTATCGCTTCTCTGTCAAGTCGTACTGGACGTACCCACGGTTATCTCGGTGCGTAGAGATCAACTGGTTCTATATAGATCGGAGAACCGGCTTAGTAAGAAAGAAAGAAAGAAAGAAAGAGAACATTGCACTTTATAGGAGTTCGTTATTGAATTCAACATTATGAAACAAAAGACACTTTGTTCATAAGTCTGTACTTAAGCGATGGGAGGATAGTGGGTTTATTTGAATAGAGTACTGCATAGTTTTGATAATATTTTCTTGGATATTCTTTTGGCGTTGAAATAACACATACTACATCAAAAGTTCACTGTACTTATTTATATATTGAAGACGACGTATTTTCTTTGGTACCATTATAGTATGTGGTCTACCTTTTGAAAGTGGCCTACGAAATCATGTCTCTCTTATCATATGTGACCTACCATAAAAAACATATCATACGGTTATAATAATAACTGCTAACCCTAACCCCTAACCCTAACCCTAAACCTTAACCCTAACCCCATTTCAAATTTCAGAACATTTTAGAATTAAATAGATCTCTGATTCATATAAATGATGGATACATTCTTTTTAAATCATGTCTATCTTATAATATGTGATCTGCCATAAAAAACATATCATAAGGTTATAATAATAACTGCTAACCCTAACCCTAACCCCTAACCCCTAACCCTAACCCCATTTCAAATTTCAGAACATTTTAGAATTAAATAGATCTCTGATTCATATAAATTATGGGTACATTCTTTTTAAATTATTCTTAATTACTATATACAGCTTAGGACTGAATTGCATTTCTTGAATTTGAATATATGTGAAAAATAATTAGTTTCAATAAATTGCTTACTACTTATACATATTTACCAACCCCTCCGCACGAGCAGGATGTGACACAAGGTCCGTTTCTTAAGCAGAGTTCAACGGGTTTGAATTCAGAGTTTTCCTTCTCCTAGACCGGTTGCTTAACCTAGGTAAAAAGAGCCCAGTCTGCCCTACTATTTACCCTTAGCTGGAGGGAGAGTAGGATTCATACATTTCCGAAGGGTATTAGCGCTAAGTGAAATGCCATTACCACGTCCAGGATTTGAACTCGGGGCGACGAGTCCATTTCCAATGACTTTAACCATTACACCATTGCTTACTACTTATATCTATAGATATACTCTTACTGAGGTAGGACACATTCAAACCGGGTAGGCCACATACAATAACAGAATCAAAAAGGTAGGCCACATACTATAACGGCACCAATTCTTTGAAGTTGGAGGCCGTGGTGTAATGGTTAGAGTCGTGTGAAATGGACGACATACAATGTACATTTTGATGCAACTAATCGTGTATTGATTTCCAACATTATTAGTTTAGTATTTTAGAAAATGTATTTAATATTTAAAGCGTTCGTTGTGTAACGTCTATTGACGTAGGTTGTGAATTCGGCCTCCCGAGTTCGAATCTTAGACGAGGGTTTTTGTATTTCCCATTGCGCTAATCCTCTTCTCTGTGCGTATGAATCCGTGTGTATGTGTGTGTGTGTGTGTGTGTGTGTGACGGAATTCTCTCAATGTGGGTTAAGCCGGCCCTACACATGTATTCATGAGCGAAGTTTCTCCGGGACTGGTGTCATTCGTGTAAGAGTTTTGAATTCATAGTTATAATTAGTTTCAATAAATTGCTTACTACTTATATCTATAAATATACTCTTACTGAGGAAGGACACATTCAAACCAGGTAGGCCTCATACCATACTATACTCGGCAGTCCTCTTGCTAGCACCAAGGGCTTGCGGGCTCCCCCCGATTGGGGGCCCGCGCTCGACCCTTAGCCGGGGCTTGTGCCGGGCGGGGAGTTTGACTGGGGCGGTACGTCTGTCAAACGGTAACGCAGGTGTCCCAAGGCGAGCTCAGCGAGGACGGAAACCTCGCGTGGAGCAAAAGGGCAAAAGCTCGCTCGATCTCGATTTTCAGTACGAATACGGACCGCGAAAGCGTGGCCCATCGAGCCTTTACGAGCGGAGAGCTCTTTCCGCCGAGAGGTGTCAGAAAAGTTACGACCGGTTGCCATACCAATGTTAAAGTTACCTGTCTATCCTATTATTTACCCATTGCTGAAGGGAGAATATTCGGATGCATATGTTTCTTAAATGTATGAGCGTTATGTAAAATGCCAAACGCTTCAGCCAGCATTTGAACTCGAGTCACTGAGTCTATTTCCTATAAAGGTAACCGCTTTGCTACGAGCACATCTCTGCTAATACCGTTGGGAAAGGTATACATAAAAATATTCTCCCTCCATCTATAGGTAAATACCTTTGGTAAAGGTATGAATGCTTCTATTTTCATTCAGTTAGAGTTTGGACCAGAAATTATTTTATTGTCGGAATTAGAATCTGTTAAGTGTTGCTCTAATACAAATTCCTCTATGATGTGCCGTTTTTGTGGGTTACTATTACATACCTACATACATAATGAATCCGCATTTAGCGTAACCTGTGTTTAAACCATGAAGAAGTTCTGCGCTATGCGATGTATGGAGGCGACCGTCGTTTTATCATTATCGTCATAGGTGATGAACTAAACAACCCCACACAACCTCCATCCCCCCCTATATATATATATATATATATATATGTATATATATATATATATATATATATATATATATATATATATATATCAGATATACCTACTATACATATAATTAGTCAGATATACCTACTAAAAGTTTCGCTTCATAGGTATATCTGACTCATTAGGATTAACGTTGTTATATGCTCCACTTAGGTATCGAGCACTTTTTACATTTTAGCTTTAGACAATCCTAGTGGTTTATATATATAATATATATATATATATATATATATATATATATATATATATATATATATTCTTTTCTTTTGGCTAAGTTGTATAGTTTTAATCGATTATTTTCGGTTCATGTGACCCTCTTGGTCTTTTCTTTTTGTCATTTTTCCCCAGGGGAAGTTTGGTAGTATATTTTTACTAAGAAAATATTTGCCAGTTTTGTTTTTATACCACACGAGTTTACTAATAGGATCAGTATACTATATATATATATATATATATATATATATGGTTTAATTTTTTTTAATTTTTAGTGACCATGCAGAGATGAGTTAGTTTTTATATTTCCGAATTTTAGCGATATCATCGATGATACGATAATGCAAAGACCCGGATATTATAACTTATCTCCTAACCTAGTTAAACTAGTACTTAAACATCACAAAATATCTTATGTTGATTAATAATATTAATTATAATTTCTCATTCAAATAAGGTGTTTTTCCATTCTCAGTCGGTAGAGTGTAAGGTTCCTGGTTCGATACTGGTTTTCGCCAACACAGCGTATGAGTAGCACAGAGGTCTGTGCGCTAAAGTGAGGAGCTGATGATAGGTGAGGTGCTCCGTCTCAGACGCCAAAATAATTTCCTTGGTAAAGCGCTAATGAAAATGGGATAGACTTCCTCGCTGTCTGATAACGACTTTAAGCCAGCCCGACGACTTTACTTTTATACACACACACATACACATGCACACACACACACACACACACACACACACACACACACACACACATATATATATATATATATATATATATATATATATATATATATATATATATAACCTGTCCCTTTCTATTCGGTTAATTTGTAATTCTTTCTGTCAATTCCTAGTTCGGTCCCTCTTAAGCACCGAAAGTGTAGCGGAGAGAAATCCTTTTTCTAAAAGTATATATATACATATCATCATCATCATGTCGCGAAATTTGCACGGATATCCGATCTCTCGCCAACGTTCCCTATCATTCATCGACTCTGGGAGCTCCTCCACGCAGCAGTCAGCATCCCTACATAGTTGGTCAATGTAGGTCATGGCTGGGCGGCCCACATTAGCGTGTCCATGTGCTGGCTTCCACAGTAGTACGTCGCTTACGATCTCGTCCTTGCTTCTCCAGCAGTGTCCTGCATGTCTAGCCCGTCTTACTCGTATGGTTGTGAGATGGGGGGGGGGCATGTGACCGTACATTTGCTTTTTTGTGGGGTGCTGCTTCCACGACTTATTCAGGACCGCTCGCAGCATTCTCATGCAGCTCCCATCCAGGCTATTCTCAAGTCGCTTCGTTAGTGTCCAGGTGGTACAGCCATATAGCAGTACCGACACAACCACAACCTGGAATATATATATATATATATACATTGGGTTATTTTTTGTGAAGAATGGGTGTGAAATAAATGAGAAACTCCGTTGGATGTTAAGTGTTTTCATTTTTAAAAATTTTTTCATTCACTATTTCGGAAGCATGACATTCATTTATCAAGAAAATCTAGACTGACTCTTTTATATTGCAGTTGGCGGCTATATATATAAAGTTTTTTTTTCTCTACCACTGTTTTGGTGCTTAAGAGGGATCGATCTAGGAAATAACAGATATAATTACAAATTAGTCAAACAGAAGGGAACGGGTTCAACCTACTGACGACAACTGTTAAAATATCGAAATAGTGACTAGATTTAGAAACTAAAGTCTTAAAAAAGAAGTAACCAAAATGATAACAACCAAAACAAGGCTAGTATTCATACGGGCTAGTATATAAAAGATGTGGCCGCCTTGTCTGTTCAGTCCTCCTGAAGAAGGTTCATCTTACGCACCGAAACTGTAGTAGACAGAAAAATATTTCTACAACTATCAATGTTTTGTGTTTTGTATTTTTCGAAATACACTACTACAGTAAAAACGTGGGTGTAGGAATTGAATTATGTATATATATATATATATATATATATATATGTGTGTGTGTGTATGTGTGTGTGTATGTGTGTGAGTGTGTGTGTGTATTGTCAAGGCCTACCGACAGCAAAGATTCCTTTGACTCTCTCCATCTTTTTTGTAATTTTGATCTTATTTATATATTCTATTTTAAAATAATAATTAAGCCTCGTATTTATACGAGTTCATTATACATATATATACATATACACACATATATATATATATATATATATATATATATATATATATATATATATATATGTGTGTGTGTGTGTGTGTGTGTGTGTGTGTGTGTGTGTGAAAATCTATGACATTACACGGTTTTAAAAATAGGATATAAAAGATATAGAAATATGATGATAATTATAAAAAAAATAAACAATTGAAAATAATGAGTGTTTGTTAATAAGTGTTGATTATTTATAGACTCGCACAGTCATCAGCCATCTTTAATTGGATCAATATGTCTTCTATTCCTGGAAATGTCATGCAGACGTAGTTTCTTTTTTTTAATTTAATCTTAATTTTTACTTTTCAATTAATTGTTTTTCAACATCGAGCTAAATTTTTGAAATAGGCATGAACAAGTTTATAATATCTTGTTATAATGAAGATTCGGTCTTTGTCTGTTGTATAGTATTACCTACCTCCCCTATAGATCGTAAAAGAATGGTTGCGTCTATCTGAGCTGTCTCACAGAGAAGAGGGGGGTTAGTATGTATACCAATTCGTAATCGAATAAATATACTATTACTAAGTATTTGACTTTGCCTTATATTCGCTATTATTACATATCTACTTCTCTTTTTGTGTGAGTAATTAGCCGTATTTACCACGACACAAAACTGTCTACAACCGAAACTACGTCACTACTTACGTCACAATGACCCCAGGAATTGCCTAAATTTATCAATGAATATTTAATTTATAAAAATTAAGAATACATAGAAATACCTTTATTTATTAACGAGAACACTATGAATAACTGAGTTAGTTTTGCCTCAAAATCGCCCATATTATTAATGCATTTAAAATCCTGCAATGTCTCTTATATACTAAGAAATAAAGGTTTACACCATACATAGTGTGATTAATTTGCATAATGGTCTTAATAAAATCGGGTCTTAAAACATAAGTTTTGAAAACTCATTTTTTCTATTTAACCGACTACCACTACGGGTCAGAGTGGACCGGGGAGTAATGGCGCTGAAAAGGTACTCCACATTTCCCAGAACCCCAGATAGAGTTTAACGTCATAACCAGGACATTAAGACCCTCAGCTACCACCTTCTAGCATATATGATAAAAAGGGATAGATCTTGCCATAAAGGCAATTGATTTAGAACTATCATATAGGTGCTATGGCTTGAAGTAACCTGCCGATTGTTCGTGGATGGGGGCTCTCCGAACGCCCGTTTAGCCCAAGTAAGGACCAAAGTAGGGCGCTGCATTTTAAGGATTGCTCGGCCACCGGGATTCCATTCTT
This sequence comes from Doryteuthis pealeii, assembly GCA_023376005.1. Lineage (NCBI taxonomy): Eukaryota > Metazoa > Mollusca > Cephalopoda > Myopsida > Loliginidae > Doryteuthis > Doryteuthis pealeii. The sequence goes on along the minus strand of CM042146.1, from coordinate 32,620,524 downwards.
ATGCATCACGACCCATCACATACGGCCAACAGGTGTCCCCATTGGGGATTCTTATTCCTCTGTATAAGTGCAGTTGGTGTGTTCTAAAGCCGTAACCGACAGGGCTAGCTTAAACGGTAGGAATTTATATATATATTTACCAACCCCTCCGCACGGGCAGGATGTGATACAAGGTCAATTTCTTAAGCGGAGTTGAACAGGTTTGAATTCAGAGTTTTCCTTCTCCTAGACCGGTTGCCTAACCAAGGTTAAAGAGCCTAGTCTGCCCTACTATTTATCCATAGCTGGAGAGAGAATTGGATTCATACCTTTCCCAAGAGTATTAGCGCTAAGTGAAATGCAATTACCACGTCCAGGATTTGAACTCGGGTGGACGAGTCCATTTCCCATGACTTTAACCATTACACCACGCGCTTCCAATTTATGTATCATGTGTTTTGCCGAAGCAGCAAGATCATCTAACAAGTTTGAAATACTTGAATTTCTACGTCCTAGATAATTTCATAAATTCTATTTCCTAAAGCAAATTCCCTTTTTGATTTTGCATATGCCACTGTTGTAAGATAATGATAAGATGAAAAAAAAAAACAACATAATAATTTGGAAAAAAAGTACTTTATAGTGGAAAGTAACTATGCCGTCTGTCGATTGGCTGGTCAGCACAAGGCTACCCATCGAGTTCTGATTGGTCAGGACAAGGCAAGAAAGAGAGTGAGAGTAAGAGAGACGGAGGAAAGATCAGTCTGGATGAAGTTCTGAGAAGGAGCAGACTCAATATGCGTGTCTGTTCTCCAATGCCTTGAGTATAAAAGCAAATCTCGTCTTGTGTTGTTATTTAACAAACAATGAATGGCACAATGTTACGTTTTTAAGAGGCTTGTATAATTAAGGATACAAAAGAATCAGTTTTAGTAAAAATAAATCATGGGGGAAAAAGAAGGAAAGAAATATTTTAAAAATATTTTGAAAGAAAGAATCTATTTGGAATGAAGTTTGTTCTAAATTGCTTGTTGAAATTACAAATCCGACGAAATGTTGTGTTGAATATCTTATATTTATATATTCATGAGAAGTAAACAAACAGACGATGTTTGTGATATGGCTATTTTCAGCCGACAATATTTGGGAGAATATGTGCTTAATTGAAGTCGAACCTAATTTTTGAAGTTAATTCATTAATAATTAATTAGGCGGGATTACCTATTTAAATGTAAGGCTAAACAAATCGAGAAAAATCAATCTCTGTATGTACATTTCGGCCTATCAGGCCTCATCAGCAGAGCTATAGATACGAAGACCGCCCCGTCTGTGATTCGAAACCTGTCTGTCAAATTGACAGGCAAGCGTCTTACCTCCACACCAAGGCCGAAATGTACATACAGAGATTGATTTTTCTCGATTTGTTTAGCCTTACATTTAGATAGGTAATCCCGCCTAATTAATTATTAATGAATTAACTTTCAAAAATTAGGTTCGACTTCAATTAAGCACATATTCTCACTTATATATTTATATAATTATAAACATTCTAGAGTGGAATATCGGATAGTTTGCCTAGATTCCTATGTATTTCTACAATGGAATTAAAATATGAAGAAGAACAATAATCAGCTGATTAACGGTAATTATAAAAGAAGGGGTGAATAGTCAAAAGGGAGAAGAGTGAGACGACACGCGATGCAGGACTTGATTAGCCTATCCGAGAAAAGCAGCTTTTTTGTTTCTTTCTTTCCTCTCCCAAAGCTGACAGGTTTTTCGCTGTGAATCTGAAACACAATTTATGCACACACACACACACACACACACACACACATATATATATATATATATATATATGAAATAAATATTTTAGAAAAAAACAAACACATGATGTTATAATTCGCTGACAGAAATCTGTTTCGACCCTTTATTGAAGTGGTCTTCATCAAGAGCAAAATGTGTATGATAGAGAGACGGTATGAGTGAACCGTTATAACACAAAAGTGGTACAAACGAAATTTTTATTTAATTTTTTCCGGCTATGAACTTGAACGTTTCGTTTGTACCACTTTTGTGTTATAACGGTTCACTCATACCGTCTCTCTATCATACACATTTTGCTCTTGATGAAGACCACTTCAATAAAGGGTCGAAACAGATTTCTGTCAGCGAATTATAACATTATGTGTTTGATTTTTATAAAATATTTATTTCATACTGTCGGATTCCCTTCCATTCACTTTTTCATATATATATATAATATATATATATATATATATATATATATAGATAGATAGATAGATAGATAGAGAGAGAGAGAGAGAGAGAGAGAGAGAGAGAGAGAGAGAGAGAGAGGGGGAGAGAGAGAGAGTAGAGCGAGATAGATTGAATAAATAGATGTTTTAGGAAATTATCCTAAGTCCATCAACTTCATGAAAATTTGGATTCCAAAGAAATCGGACCAAGGAAACAGACAGCTGTTACGACTACTACTACTACTACTACTACAAAACAACAACGGCAATAATAATAATAATAATAATAATAATAATAATAATAATTATAATAATAATAATAATAAAAAAAACAATAGTACCAGTACAACGAGAACTATTACTAATAATATTAATGATAGTAATAATCAATCTTTGTTCTATTTGAGTGGAAACCTCCAAGGAATTTAGTTGTTTAGTAGATATCATTGTTAATTGCACGTTTTATCGTTTTTCTTTGGATATCAAAGTCTGCGATTCTGCAATGATCCTAAACACAGAAGGCAAATAGACTCTGAAAGAAAAAGTAAAACATAATAGAGGTCTAACTTGAGAGAGAGAGAGAGAGAGAGAGAGAGAGAGAGAGAGAGAGAGAGAGAGAGAGAGAGAGAGAGAGAGAGAGTAATGTGTTCGTTTTGTTTTGTTTTGTTTTGTTTTGTTTTTTTGAAAAGGAAGAGTTTTAGTTGCCAAAATTTCTATTTACACCCCCAATTTTTTCTATTATACCCCCCCCCCTGAAAAGGATCTACTTTTTCATAAGTATAATCGAGCGCTGAAAATTAAATAGCCTACACAAATTATAATGTAATCAAACGCTGCTCTATTTATTTATCAACCAGTGCCCAAAATGAATTACCACAAACACCTCATGGCCTTGTGCCACAGTTTTAAGTTTATCAAATATCAATGATGATGATGATTTATTGTATCCTACCGTAATTAGAAAAATCCAACAGCAATATTCAAACTTCATCATTTGACGCCATGGTCCTTTCCTTTGGACGTATATATGTTATATAATTAATAAGTAACCTATTGTAACGATTGTCTGCCCCTGTTTGGATCCATGTGGGGTCCGGAAGGGTAATCTTCCCCTGCAGCCAGATTTTCGCCAGTAGTGGGCTAGGGTATTTAAGTAGTAGCTCGGAGAATTCTAACCCTCTCTTCCTCTGGGAGCAGCAACCACTTCACGTGGTTTAGGCGCTTTGGGCCTCTTACACTTACATTTTGAGCCTCTTACAAATATCAGTAAGTGACATTCCTTCAGAAACTCTGATCACTTCTCGAGGATGCAGTCATACATTCTTATAATGTGTTTATGTATCTGTTCTATATATCTATCTTGTACCCTTTAATGAGTATATGTACTCCTGTCTGGTATGTATTTCTCACGTACTCACGTATTAAAGTCTATGTTTGTTAATATATATAACTTCTTTGTCAGAGTGATTTATGTACACACATGTACCCACGATGAAAGGTTACTCTAATTCAAATGTTATGTTGCAGAAAATATCATACACTTGGTTCTGTAACGATTATCTGCCCCTGTTTGGATCGATGTGGGGGTCCAGAAGATTTATCTTCCCTTGCTGCCAGGTTTTCGCTAGTAGGCTAGAGTATTTAACTGAGAGCCCGGTAAAATCTAATTCTCTTCCTCTGGGACCGGCGACCACTTCACATTGTTTAGAAGCTTGTGCCTCTTAGGCTTAAGTGTGGGTCTTGGCCAACCAGTAAGTGACATTTCCTACAGAAACTATGTATCACTTCGTAAGGACTTAGTCCTACTTCCTTTATAATGTGTTTATGTATATGTTCTCTATAGATTAGTATGTCTTTGTGATGAGTATATGTATTTCTCATGTGCTCACGAATTAAAGTCTATGTTTGTTATTATATTGTAACTTATTTGTCGGAGTAATTTATGTACACACATGTACCCACGTTGAAAGGTTACTCAAAGCATTCCAACTTATTATAAGAACTCTACATCTCATACTATTAATTAATTAAGGTAAGTGTAGCTTAGATTCACAACTAATGGTTTAGATGAAAAACATAGGAAAAATGACTGACACTTTAAAACCCAGTGCTGACCTTCTCTTCCGCTTGGCTGGTGTGAACGTGAAAAAGGGATTAGAAAATTCAGATTGAAGTTGGACGCTGAAAAGAACAATCGTAATAGCGCTCTGTCCGTTGAAACTAAATTCTCACATGTGAGTTTGATTTGATCTGGATCTTCTAAAATAATGAAGAGCTTTAAAAAGTCTTGTGTTTGTTTACTAAAAACACCACAACAACACAAGACATCCAGTTACATTATTTCTGAGCAAATATAAATTATTATTGTAGTTAGAATTTGAAAAGGGTCCATTACTTAAAATCATGGGGTCTATGGAAAGTTACCAGCAGTTGACGGTTAATAACCTTGACTCCTTAAAGGCACGCGATTGGGCGCCATGAAAATAGGTTTTAGTCAGTTATCAGATTCGACACAGCTTTCAAGGAGTCTAGACGTGTTGTCAGCTCCCGGGTTCGGTCTCTCCGCAGCGGAATCAAAATGGGCAGGGTTGAGAATAAAGCTTTATTATCAATAAACAACCAAGCCTTTTTTTATTGATTAAATATTAAAAACATTGCACTAAACTATGCTGTTATAGCCCCATTTCCTTTTTCAGGTCCTCCAGTCACCATCCCGAACGATTTCTTTTTATGGTGTCTCTCACATCAATGGAATGGTGTTACATCATTAATAGTCATAGCCTCTCATTTCTGTAAGGAACTATAGTGTAGATTTTAAAATTAATGGTAACTGTATGGAAAATTACAGTTGGATTTGAAAGTTCGATAGACAGGTCCTGAACCCGCATAAAATTCGATAATTATAGAAGATAATAATGACAAGTGAATTTCGGTAAAAATTATTCGGTGTGTAAAACATTGTACAGACTGTTTCAACTTTATATAAAGTTGAAACAGTCTGTACGATGTTCTACACACCGAATAATTCTTTACCGAAATTCACTTGTCATTATTATCTTCTATAATTATCGAATTTTATGCGATATACGCATTGTAATTACCTTCAAGCAAAAATATAAATAATAATATATAATTTATATGTGGGTTTAATCACAACTTATTCAATTATCTAACTATGCAGTTATATGCACACACACTTGTCTGCACCCAACGTTGTGTATTAGAAGGAGATCTTTATTTGATGTATAAAAACAAACAGGATAAATTGACAATGAAGCAAAAAAACCCATTTCGAATATGTTCACTATTCTCAACTACAATATACGAATGTGTGAAAACAATTGTCCTCAAGTCATTTCTTGTTGGTGACTTTAAGAAGAAGAAGAAGAGGAAGAATAATAATAAGAAGAAGTGGGAGGAGGGGGAAGAGAAAGAGGAAAGACAAGAAGAAGAAGAAGAAGAAGAAGAAGAAGAAGAAGAAGAAGAAGAAGAAGAAGAAGAAGAAGGCCAGAGACGAAAAAGAAGAAACCAGTGCAAGACGACAGGAAATAGGCATTCATTTTGACTGTGTTTGTTGCGAACAAATACATTGCGTGACTCTTTTTAAAAGGTTTACAACATTTCATATATATATATATATATATATATATATATGTGTGTGTGTGTGGTGTGTGTATGTACGTATGTTAACTATAATGTTTTATATACGTGTGCATCTGAACACGCTAGATTGATTATGTATAAAGATTGATGTATGTACATATGTATTAGTATGTTAATTAATTCCGCCCCTCACACACAAAAATATTTATATTAATAATTTGGAAGGATTTGTTTGTCTGTCCTCTATAGATGACCATACACACACACACACACACACACACACACACACATGTTATATATATATATAATATATATATATATATATGCCAAATCCTCCCCATGAACAGGATGTGACACAAGTTAATTTTTTAAGCAGAGTTTAACAGGTTTGAATTAAGCGTTTTCATTCTCCTAGACTGGTTGCCATACCAAGCTTAAAGATTCCAGTCTGCCCTCCTATGTTACTTGGATGGAGAGTGTTTATCAAGGATATTAGTGATATGTGTAATGTAAACAGCCTGGTCCGGGATTTGATCTCGTACATTTCCCACGACGATAACCATTAAACGACGTACCCCAACACTTGATATCATATACCTGTGTGCAAAAAAAAACAAACAAAACAACAAAAACAAAAAAACAAACAAATAAAAAACAAACAAAGAAACAGCACCAAGAAAATTTTACAAAACTATAAATTTAGATATTTTCCCTGTCTGTTCGTCATGAATAGGATACAACTTAGCAGCTATAAGGCATCCATCGTGGATCGAACTCGCTATTCAGTAGTAATTGATCTGTGAGATTACATCGCTAACCATTTACCCATGATGGAATACTCATGAAAAATAAATGTATAATGAATACGATTCCCTAACGTCTATGTATTATTGATCTCTAATATCATCGTTTTATTATCCAACACATTAAAACTAATCCTATAAATGATTTCATATAGAAACCAATTAAAATATAATTTAAATAAGTGTAATCTTTTTATATGTATTCTTATTTCATTTCGTTCGTCTTTCTAATGTAATATATTTCATTACTTTAAAACTTAAATACTTCCGACCGTGGGGTGCATATTCTTGCTGGATTTTGCAGTTCCAGCAGATCACAGGGTGAAGCTAAAAGAAAATGTAAAAAGGGACAAATACTTGGACCTTGCCAGAGAACTAAAAAAAGTTGTGGAATATGAAAGTGAAAGTTATACCAATTGTAGTTGGTGCACTTGGAACGGTCCTAAAATGATTGGAAAAGGGTTTGTAAATTCTGGAAATCAGAGGAAGAATTGATACCATCCAGAACACTGCACTGTTACAATCTGCCAGAATGCTGGAGACCTGAGGAGACTTGCTGTCACTCAGACTCCAGTGAAAGACCATCAGCTAACGCTGATGTGACATCTCAAAAGGAGTAAATAATAATAATAATAATAATAATGATAATAATAGAGGATAAATGTGGTACCAATTGTAGTTGGCATGGCATAAAATAACCCTAGACAGGTTGATATGCTAAAAAAATTGAACCAATAGATAAATGGTAAAATTTAAAAAGTAAAGTATTTCGCGAAAAGTTAGCAACGCTTTCGACTGACCAGCGTTTACGAACACAAAAGGTGAGAATGTTTGACTTGTTCAACAGCAACAACTTTTGGTTGAGCGCTTTTTCATCGAATCTTGCACGTATCGGTGGTTAACTGAACAAGATTTAACGAGATTCTCCTTTGAACAATTAAAATCGGCGGCGGTCCAGTCCCATCACGGATCAGTAGATCGTTGATAACGGGCAGGTGGAACGCTTGACTCGGCTCACTGTTATCGCTTTGATCTTCGAGGCTCCGGGTGCGCGTTCTGTGTGTACAAAACTACCCGCAGGAGACTGGCAAGCTAGGTAAAGCGAAATGAATTTCCAGGTGTTTGCCACCGAACAATACCGGGCAAGTATGAAGGGGCAGGTGTATCACGCCACGGGAGGGGGGGATAATGAACCGACAGGTGTACGCTTCATGCAAAAGGCAGTGGTATTTCTTTGATAAAGACGACGTTGACTGCGAGGTGCATTGGTGGTGTTATTATGTCTTTGTTGCATCCAAATAATGTTTTTAAAAAAAACAAGAAATGCAGGGAGTTAATTATCTTATATTCTTGTAAGAATAAATAGATCGGTTGATGTGTACTACATACAATATGCAGTTTATTTACTTGTAACTAGTGCACCGAAACGCACTTGCTTCATGTCGGTGGAGCTTAGAATATGTACATTGTATCACCTGCAGACAGGTAAGACTTTCACACAGTTCTAGCGGACTGGAGAGTTGGGAATATCCCTTCATTGTCATTGCTCCCTGGGTCACTTTGAACCCGGAGTGGTAGTACCTGTTAGGGTCAAATCTCTGGTTCTCGACGGGACTTAAAATACCCCCACTGTATCACTTACAGAGACGTAAGACGTTCGCACAGTTCTAGAGATCTGTAGAGTGTGAAGTATCCCTTCATTGTCGGTGCTTCTAGGGTCACTTTGAACCCGGAGTGGTAGTACCTGTTAGTGTCAAATCTCTGGTTCTCGACGGGGCTTAAAATACACCCACAGTATCACTTAGAAAGACGTAAGACTTTAGCACAATTCTAGAGATCTGGAGAGAGTGAAGTATCCCTTCATGGTCGGTGCTTCTAGGGTCACTTTGAACTCGGAGTGCTAGTACCTGTTAGTGTCCAATCTCTGGTTCTCGTCGGGACTTAAAATACCCCCACTGTATCACTTACAGAGACGTAAGACCTTCGCACAGTTCTAGAGATCTGGAGAGTGTGAAGTATCCCTTCATTGTCGGTGCTTCGAGGGTCACTTTGAACTCGGAGTGGTAGTACCTGTTAGTGTCCAATCTCTGGTTCTCGTCGGGACTTTAAAATACACCCACAGTATCACTTACAGAAAGGTAAGACCTTCGCACAGTTCTAGAGATTTGGAGAGTGTGGAATATCCCTTCATTGTCGTTGCTTCTTTAAATCCGGAGCCAGTAATACCTGTTAGGGTCCAATCTCTGGGTCAAATAGATCTGTTTAAAAACTATTTGTATTAGATAGCTGGTTGTTTGTTTGATTTAAGAGCATATCAACACTTGTGGGTTATTTAATACCAAATCTTGTTATATATATATATATATATATATATATATATTATATATATATATATATGTGTGTGTGTGTGTGTGTATATTATATATATATATATATATATATATATGTATATATATATATGATTTGTTTACGAAATAATTTTCATTAGCTTCATGCTGATTAATAATTTAGTTAAAATATTGTTCTTTAACTTCATATGTGTTTAATAATATCAATAAATACCAGTAGCTGACCCTCAGTCACCCCCTTCTAGAACCGATATGATCAAATGGATGGGTGTTTGCCATAGGAACTATTCAAAGAGTACGTTCAGAACAATCATATAGTTGCTAGGGCTTTACATGAGGAACCGACTTGTTAGATAGGGTCTCTCCCACTGCCCCCTTGACCAAGTATGGGCCAAAATGGAGTGTTGCAAGTCACAGACTGCTCAGCCACTGGATCCCGTCATGGGGCTTCACGGATCGCCAACCACAGCCAACAGGTTTTAGTGGTGGATGTCTTTCTCCTCGTTTTTTATTTCATCTTTTGAGGAGAAAGAAAAGGTCTGATTATGAACGTGACGAGAAAGAAAGAAAGAGAAAGAAAGAAAGAAAGAGAGAGAGTTGTACTTTATTCAGTGTCTCTTTCACTATTGGTTTCGTTCTTTCTTTCTTTCCTTCTTTATTTCTTTGTTTTTTTGTCTGCTGTCTTTTTTCTTTTTTCTTCATTCATTATCTTCTTTCTTTCTTTCTTTCTTTCTTTCTCGTCTTCTTTCGTTCATTTTTCTTTCTTTCTTTTTTCTCGTCTTCTTTCTTTCTTTCGTTCTCCTCTATTTCTTTCTTTCTTTCTTTCTTTCTTTCTTTATTTCTTTCTTTCTTTCTTCCTTGTCTTCTTTCTTTCTTTTTTCTTTCTTTCTTTCTTGTCTTCTTTCTTTTCTTCTCGTCTTCTTTCTTTCTTCTTTCTTTCTTTTTTTCTTTCTTTCTTTCTTCTTTCTTTCTTTCTTTTTTCTTTCTTTCTTTTTTTTCTTTCTTTCTTGTCTTCTTTCTTTCTCGTCTTCTTTCTTTCATTTTTCTTTCTTTCTTTCTTTCTTTCTTTCTTTCTTTCTTTCTTTCTTCCATGGGCGTGTTCTACAGCTTCAGCCGAACAGACAGATGGTAATGTTAACATTTGATACACGCCAAGTTCCATTTTGCAAGGGTGTGCCCAAATAACTGATGTATTTTGTATATATCAATACATATACATATATTTATCTTTCACTCAAATGTTACAATTTATGGGTGTCATAAATTATTGGTAAACCATGTAGCGAGAATAAGGGCCGTTAACTTAGAATTCATGGGAGCAAGTGGAAATTTACCAGTGACTGTTGGTAACCCCTTGACCCCTAGATGCGCGAATCTCACGTGCTATGAGAAACACGAGATTAGTTTTACTTTTTAGATTCAGCCCGGCCGTCAAAGAGTTTAGACGTGCTCTGAGGTTGGTCTCCCCGCGCAGGGAATAAGAATCAAGGGCTAAATAAAAATGCTTGATCAAGCAACAAAAATGTCTTCTTAATTCAATTGAATATGATTGCATTCTCCCATTGCAATGAACAAAATCAGCTCAAAAGAAGCCTTAGAAGAATCAGTCTGTAACTAGGTACCAAGATGTCAGCCGGCGAAGATGGTAGAAGAATCAGCAAGAAGCAGAGTAGCTAGAGAAATGAAGTGATAAAGTAGGACCATCTCCTCTCCAAGTAAGTTTCTAATCTGTCTTACTATCATCTATCTGAACTCTCTATTATCCGAGAACTCTCTGAAGTCTCACTCTCACCAATTATATACCCGATGTCATTGTTAGTATATAATATTACCACACTCTCCCAACCTGTCATAGCGGCTTAGAATACACTGATTGCATACTCCCAGAGCTATAAGACTCTCCCCTCCAACAAAAAGTGGAATCATGGATATGATACTGCATCTGGTTGTTGAGGTTCTAGACAATGTAAGTAAAGCAGGGATTAGAGTCGGTGGGGCGGCCTAAAGTCGGTATCAGCCAGACAGCGATGGAGTCTATCCCATTTTCATTAGCGCTAGACCAAGGAAATTATTTTAGCATCTCTGGGGGGCGCCACACCTTCCATCAGCTGCTCACTTTATCGTACATATCCCTGTGCTACTCATAGACAATAAATTATTAAATAAATATTAAATACTCAATTAAATAAATATTAAAATTAAAATAATAAAATTATTAAATAATAAATTAAATTATATTAATAATTAATTAATAATAATTATAATTAATTATAAAATTAATGAAATTATGAATTATGAATTAATTAGTAATAATTATATTAATAATAAATTAAATAATAAATAATAAATTAAAATAATAAATTAAAATAATAAAATTATTAAATAATCAATAAATATTAAATACTCATTTACTCTAGACAATGTAAGTAAAGCAGTGAGTAGAATCGGTGGGGCGGCCTAAAGTCGGTATCAGCCAGACAACGATGGAGTCTATCCCATTTTCATTAGCGCTAGACCAAGGAAATTATTTTAGCATCTCAGGGGGCGCCACACCTTCCATCAGCTGCTCACTTTACCGCACATATCCCTGTGCTACTCATACACTGAGTTGGCGAAGGCCGGTATCAAACCCAGAACGTCGTGGTTCCTAGTCGGACACTCTACCGACTGAGTAAACCGTCCCTAAATTCCCTCTTCATTGTCATTACTGGAATATAAAAAAAGATTCCACGATCACAGAAAGGAAGTCCGCAGACTGGGAACTCAACCACTTGCAGTTTAGCTCACTGTAAAACAAGTAGGAGTATCCTAGGTGTTGGAATTTTTCTTGGATATAAGGCGTGTGCCAGATGTGCACCTCTACTTATAGACTCGCCTATAAGCACGTGACCTGGGAAAGATTCCCATTGTCCAATCACTGGCAGTGCTTCTGCTGCTGTTGTTGTATTTATACTAGCCTGATTCTTGACCTTAGATCATTACTATTTGGATCATCTTGGACGTCGGACTTACCAAAGCATACTACACCACCGGATACTTATTGACTTACTTACTTCTTTACTTTAAGTCCTTTTACATCTGGAACCAAGGATGGCGACCAGATAATCAACACTGGGTATTAAACAAAATTGTATCAGGTAGCAAGACTCTTGGGAAGAATGGCCAAAGGTGGAGCATCATCAAGTTGGCCAAGTCGTTCTGAGAAGAGAATCAGGAAGAAATTATCAAATTTGCTAACTTAATATTTGGAAATAGAAAATCAGGAAAATAGGGGAAGATAAATAAATGAGTGCAATAAAAGTTTATAAAATTGATAAATATATTATTTGGATTATTTGGACTATTGTCCTCATATTCATTGTTATATACATAACATTTCGGTCGATGTGCCCTCTGACTTTTTTCAGGTATTTTTTGTCGAACTCGGAGAATCTTCTAGTTGTAATTGAGGGCCTTCACAGAACTTCGAACTGAACCCTTTTTTCAATCCACATTGTAAACTTGGGATTTGAGAAGTGTTAAATACACTTTCATTACTCCCTGGTCATCTCTGACACTGAGTGGTAGTTCTTGCGAGGGACCCAAGCTTTTTTAAAAATAATATAACTTTTATCACCGAAGGAAAATATTTTTGCCTGATTTATTTGCTAAAAATTGTATTACTGATACGTATGGTTCTACTGTTTATTTATTTTATTCTGTTTATTTTATTTTGAATTAATGGGTTAAAATATTTGGTTAAGAAAAGAAAAGAAAGGAATAGTTTATCAGCTAAATTGTTTCCTTCTTTTTTTATAAACCCAAATAGATAGACTGCCTTTTAAAAAGTGCCTTCTTGAGTGAATTGAAAAAAGAAAAGTACAGCTTACAACCAAGCATATCCTTCTAAATTGTAACAGACTTAAACATATCCGCGCCAATTACTATCAAGCAAGAAACCTGTGAGGCATCTTTAAGAATACAAACCCTGAAAACATTTTAAATTTAAAAAAAAAAGCAACCTTTTCAACACAATATAACAGAACATAACCAATTATTTCCATAGAACCACTACTTTAAAGACTGAAATCCAAAATAACCTTTTTGGCATTAAATGACCCACAGAGGTTGATATGCCGTTAAACAAAACTCAAACTCAAACTCAAACTCAAAAAGAAAGTTCTCAAATTAGAAACTCAACATCAAGAAAGCCTTGTTGTATCCTCTACAGAGAGGTAACCCCTCTCCGCCCCAACGGGTGTGCTGTGTATGACATTGAATTACATCTGGTAACAAAGCTCTCGTTTTGGATATCCTGGGAGTGTGGAATACTCCTTCATTGGCATTATTTCCAGGTCATCCCTGATCCGAAGTAGTAGCACCTCTTAGGTTCTCATCTATGGGTAAATAAAACTGTTTGAAAATTATTAGTATCCTATTTGAATACTTGATACCATATAAATATGTGTAAATCATTTGTATTAAGATGTGTTACTTGAAACTATCATTATTATTATTATTATTATTATTATTATTATTATTATTATATTATTATTATTATTATTATTCCATTTTGCAACACTCAAATTAGCCGGTAGTTCACTGGAGGCTGAGTGACAGCAAGTCTTCTCAAGTCTCCAGGACTCTTCTGAGTATTCTAGCCGATCTTAACAGTGTTGTGGTTTGGATGGTCTCGATTCTTCCTCTGATTTCCAATTCTTTTCCAGAGATTTGGTGACCATTCCAAGAGCATCAATTACAATTGGTACGACCTTTACCTTCATGTTCCACAGTTTCCTTAGTTCTCTGGGAAGGTCTAAGTATTTGATTATCTTTTCGCTTTCTTTATTATTATTATTATTATTATTATTATTATTATTATTATTATTATTAGTTACTTTAAACCATATAGTTATTTCCAAAACATTATCATTATTCAAGAAATAGTTACTTGCAACCATATAATTCTGTAATAAATATGTGTATTTGATAGGAATACTTGAAATCACACAACTGTATGTAAATTATTAATATTAGATAGGGAAACTGTAAACCAGATAACTGTGTGTAAAATATGTGTATTAAAAATCCTTACTTGAAGCTATAATGGTTTATTAGGTGTATTCATTATTTACTTAAAACCCATAAAACTTGTTGCAAACGGAGATGTTGATTCTACCTGTGTGTGTTTGTATGTTTGTTTAATAATGTCTTAACTTTATTCATATATATAATATATATATATATATTATATATAATATATATATATATATATATATATATATTGGTAATTTTTCCGAGATGAAATAAAGGAAAATAAAGTGCTCAATTACAAATGTAATTTTTATGTGTGTTTTCTTGTTTATATTATTTTCGGGGAAAAATCGGTTTTTGGTGAACAATCAAAGGAAGAGAACTTTGTGAGCCTTAATTTTGAATTTATCAGCGTCTATAACTTTAACCGTAACATATTTACAAATATATAACGTAAAGTGTTACTTACAGACACATTAGATGGATTAAATAGTATCCTGAAGAGGGTACACCCTGAAACCTTAGGTAGATGTTCAGTAAAACCTTTGTATAAACTGTAATATTTAATATATATATATAACGCTCTTCTAATTAATGGAGCACTATATGACGGCCTTTACACACAAAGCGATGTGTGTATTAAAACAGTTAAAATCCCCTTCCCGTTCTGTAAGTGAAGACAGCCTAATGGTTAAGGTGCCGGACTGACACCCAACCGATCGGATTTCAATTCCGGCTGTAGGTAGCTTACAAAATGTTCTAGCCATACTGAAGAGACTTGATAAGTCGAAAACACGTGTCTGGGATGACCCTATAATATATATATATATATATATATATATATATATATATAAAGATAAAAGGTGGATTACCGGTGAAAATGGGTACGATCGCTGGAGGTGCAAAATTCAGGGGTTAAGTCATCGATATAACAAATACAAAGTGCTCAATACAAAGTAGAGCAAATTTATTAAAAATATGTAACATATTATACAGTGAACACACGTGTGATCGACTGCAATTAATCGGTACCTCGATTAATTCAGTGGTTTTAACCCTTAAGATCCTTATGGTGAAACTCGAGTAGGTTTCTTTTATATCCATTTTTAATATATATATATATATATATATATATAAGTCATCCACAGACTCCGTATTTCGACGTTTTGGGTCTCTTCAGTGTGACTAGACACAGCAACAACCCCTGACCAGGAGCGAAACCAGACTGATTTTTCCTCAGTCCGATTCGTTAACGTCTCAGCTATTTGACATTTTCAATAGACACTATATATATGCATTGTCAATAGAAAAAATACATATACACATATATAAACACACACACACACACTTACATATATATATATATATAATATAATATATATATATATATATATTATTCATTGACTATATATATATGTTCATTGTCTCTCTCTATATTCATTTATATATATATATATATATATATATATATATATATATATATATATATTTCATTGTCAATAGACTTGCTTAAGGCAAACAACACAAATATATGACGGGTAATTTCATGGCACAGTGTTTTCCGTCAATTCCCTTCTGATCAGCGGATATAAAGTAATTTTATATCATCATTAACCATTGATTTGTTGAGACTATAAAATGAAAAGCAACCTGTGTGCAACGGGTATTACATATATTTGTGCGAGACTGTGTGTACACAGTTGTGGGTGGAAGGAAGCTCGGAGCCATATCTCGTTGAACGTTGTTGTCGGATGCGTATCAATGGTCACGTGTGTTATCCCGCTGACTTGCAAGTGTCTCGCGTCACTGGCTCCCGCTGTGACTGATTTTCCATATCACAAACACCGGGCCGCCGACACTGTTCGTTTGACACGAGAGAACAAGCCGTAATTAATATGAATATAAAGCTGAGTGCATTTATGGAAATGCAACGTCAAATGTCCCAGGATTACTCTTTTCAAATACTTGCTCAGTACACTAATACAGTCGTACCTCATATATATATATATATATATATATATATAATTATATATATATATATATATAGTATGACCAAAAAGAATTAAGACAATCAGGAATATTTCTTGTATGTTGTTTATTCTCAACTAGTTTCGACCTTAGGTCATCGACAGGAGAAAATTTCTTATTTGAAGAAATTGTTGATAGATTATTAGAAAGGGAGCATTATAGAAGAACTATAAAAGTGTTTTTGTGGGTTTGATATGCTATTAAAATCCGGGTAGACGAGTGTGTTAATAGTAGCATGTCCAATTGTTCCGTGAAGAAACTCTATGAGGTGAGTTATTTTTTTAAATTTCTTTTTTTAATGCTCTTATATATGTGAGGGGGGTTCATGGGAGTTGTGTGTATGACTATATGTGTATACATATAAATGTATGTGTGTGTTTACATATACGTGTGTGAATGTGAGTGTGTGTCTGTATCACGGTACTATGTGCGTGACTTCTAGATTTTTAATTGGGTTAAGAGTGGCTTGTTTAATGCGTGGTGGTCAGTGTTTGTTTATTTAGGTGACATCGGCCACCCTCGTAGGCGTAGACAGTTTTATTGCCCTATGTTAAAGTGGGCCTGTTTTTTTATTAAAGCCAAACGGATGAAAGCTTTTTAACTTTTTTATCCATCTGTACTCGTGGTTTTCGATTGCTACTATTAACACACTTATATATATATATATGGTTTTAAAAGCGAATGTTATGAAATATGCCGACTGCAGTTTCTTGCCGTAGCAATTCTTCAGGGAATTCACTGAAAAAAGAAGAATTGCTACGACAGGAAACTGCAGTCGGAATATTTTATGACATTCACTTTTAAAACCGTATATCTAGCTCTTTTTATTGAGCACTTTTTAAATCGATTTTCTATTAATACAGAAGTAAATTTGTTTGCTTCGGGGATTAGCAAAGATCAGTGATATATATATATATATATATATATATATATATATATATAATATATATATATATATATATCAGTCTCTCTTTCTCACTCTTTCTCAGTCTCTCTGTTCACACACACACACACACACACAATATATATATATATACATATATATATATATATATATATATATATATAATATATATATATATAATGTGGATGACCCTATATATATATATATATATATATATATATATATATATATATATATAACTTTCAAAGAAAGAAAACATTAACACACAGTCATCCCGTTATATTTTCATTTCGATCAGAAACTCAAAAAATGAGTCTAGTCTCATCATACAGTTTTGTTTTTGTAAAACGCGTCTGATGAAGCTAGACTCATTTTTTGAGTTTTTGGTTGAAATAAAATTATAACGGGATGACGGTTTGTTAAGTTTTTCTCTCTTTGAAAGTTAAATGTTTCGCTGTATATAATTTAATGTATTAATTATTATACATTGAGCACTTTTCAGGGATTTATAAAAATCCTTGTATGAGTATATATTTTTGCAACTACAATAGCATACTTTATGGTTGTACAGTGAGATTTCGATGATCCCAAATATAATCATCGCTTACTTACCAGTCATTTGGATTACCTTACATTCATATATATATATATATATATATATTATATATATATATATATTACTAAAGCTGAGCGAATCGATGTTTGCCTGCTAAAGACTTTTTTTTACTTTTAAGGTCCATGACGGGAAAGATATACTAAATTATTCCTTAGTTTTAGGATTGAGTTATCTTTGAGAAAAATACATTTAATTGGTTGTAATAAATCGTAATTTGTAATTAATTTAAAAATTGACCCGTCAATTACTTAACAGTCTGCCTGTCACTTCCCCCTCTCTCTATATATATATATATCTTGATTAGCTCATCGTTATTTATGTTAGTTTCTCAGTGAGGAGAGAGAGAGAGAGAGAGAGAGAGAGAGAGAGAGAGAGAGAGAGAGAGAGAGAGAGAGAGAGAGAGAGCGAAACGTATTTGTATGCTATGGTTTCATATGCAGCCAGCCAGGCCAACATCTTGATTCTTAATAAATTTGAATTAGGTCAAATGTTCCCATTTTTAGAAATCTTACAAAATGATTTTAATGTGATTTTTAAAATTCTCCTGTCGTATTTATTCATTAAAAAATCTAATTCACTTTACACACTCACTTTTCCCTAATCCCAGTTATATATCCAGAGCTCAATGCGTGACCCAACGGGTCTCATTTTGTCTAATATATATATATATATATATATATATATATAAATATATATATATATATATATATATATATATATATATATAATTTATTTGCCTTTTATTTTTACATGATTTATTTCATTTATCTATTTTTTAGATGATTCATTTGTTTTAAATTAATAATTTCCATACTATTAACTGTTTCTCTAATCACTCATTAGTTCAAATTTAAATATATAAGCTATATTCTTCTTTGATTAATAATTTAAAATTATTTCTTTTATTTTACAACTAAAAGTTATTAAACTTTTCAGTTGATTTTTATTATCTCTAATCTAAATATAACCTAAATCACATCTAAGCCAGAAACTCAACAAAGAGAATTCGTTACAATATTCATTCGAATAATTTCTAGACAGAATTTGAAAAAGGTAAGTAAGAACACCCGTTTATATTAGTTTGTTTGAATTTTAAATTTGTTAATATTTTTTACATACATACATATATATTTCATACTTCGCAGTAAAAAATAGTTCGAAAACGTCAAATATCATTTTCATAAAGAATTAAAATTCAAATGGCACGTGTCAAATTTTGAGCCCAATCGGATTATTAGTTTACAAATTACAGTTATTTAAGTGAAGCTACTGTTGCAAATTTTCAAACCAATGGAAAAATCTAAATTTCGTGTGTTGATGAAGCATTGCTTTCTGATGGGGAAAATACTGGCTTGATAAGTGTCATTCAGACTCTGTTCCGTAGGAAACAACGGTTAAGAGGTGTTATGCTGACTTTAAACGCGGTTGTACATACACAAATGTTGCTGAACGCTCAGGTTGCAAAGATTCGGCAGTTGTCCCGGAAAACACACACAAAAACTTCACAAACTCTTTTTGTCCGATCGTAAATTGAAGTTGCGTGAGATAGCAGAGGTGTTAAAGATATCATAAGACCGTGTCGTCACCATTTTGCATGAACATTTGTCAATGAGAAAGCTGTATTCAAAGTGGGTGCCGCATTTGCTCACAGTCGATCAAAAACAACAACGCGTCGACGATTTAGAGCGTTGCTTGCAACTGTTTCAACGCAACAAAAAGGAGTTTTTGCGTAGATATGTGACAATGGATGAAACAGGAATCCACCTCTTCACTCCGGAGTCAAATCGGCAGTTGGCTGAGTGGACAGCAGCAGGTGAAAGCCGTCCAAAGCGATCAAAGATGCAAACATTAGCTGGCAAGATTTTGGCCTCTGTATTTTGCGCAAGGTATTTTGTTCATCGATTACCTTGAGAAAGGAAGAACCATCAAAAACGAATATTATACAGCATTATTGGTGCATTTAAAGGAAGAGATCGACAAAAGACGGGCACAAATTAAAAAGAAAAAAGTGCTCTATCACTAAGACAATGCCCCGTGTCACACAAGTAGATTGCAACAATGGCAAAACTACATGAAATGCACGTCGAATTGCCTCCGCACCCACCCTATTCTCCAGATCTTTCCCCCACCGATTACTGGCTATTTGCAGACCCCAAAAGAATGATCCAGGGAAAGAGATTTGGCTCCATTGAAAAAGTGATATCGGAAACTGAGACGTATTTTGAGGCCAAAGACAAATCGTTCTACAAAAAAGGCATTGAATTGTTAGGGAAGAATTGAAAATTAGAAGGAGACTATGTTGATGAATAAAGTCCAATTTTGCCTAAAAGTTGTTGTTTTATTAGTTAGGCTCTGGACTTATTAAGTGATATGTTATATAATATATATATATATATATATATATATATTATATATATATATATATATACACACACATCTGAAACCATTGGTAAGACGAACTTTGTATTGGTGACTTAAATAAATAATAAATAAATACAGCTCTTAAAGAAATAATGAGCATTTTATAATCATTTCTCCAGTATTGATGACAAAAAATTAATTATATATATATATATATATATATATATATATATATATATTAGATATGAGTAATTGATATATAACTGTGTGAAAATCTACACAAAGAATGTAAATATAAACGTACAATTTACGCACTTCCCTTCCATCTCGGCATAAAATAGCACCAGATGTGTTGGAATGCCATTAAAACCAGTCCATCTATCAATCAGTAAATCAATGATTGTCTGACTAACTTCTTCTGAACAATAATATAATACCTGTTATGGTCCCATCTATGGGGTGAATAAATGAAAAATGAGTTTAAAAATGTTTTTTAAAATTTATAATGAGTCTAGAATATACCACCTGCACCTCTTAAGATGCACTAAGACTCCTGATGGCCGTGATTGGCGACCCTTGATACTTAAGGATTGAATCCTAGTAGCTGAGCAGTCCATGACAAACAACACTCCACTATGGCCCTTACGTAACCTACGTGGTCAATCGGCTGGTTCAGTCAAGACCTAGCACCTAGATGGTTGCCTAAACCAAGCACCCTTATGGCATGCCCAAACCCTTATTATCATATATGGGCTGAGTGTCTTAATGTCCTTAGTTAAACGTTAAACACTATCTGATGGGGAAGTTCCAATCCTAGAACTCTAGGGAATGTGAGGTACTCCTTCATCACCATTAATCTCTGGTCCACTATGACCTTGAGTAGTAGTGCTTATCAGGATCCCATGGGTTAAACAGAAAAAAACATAACTTTAAAAATGTGTTTAAAAAATTTTGAATTAAAAAAATTAGTACCCATCAACAATGAATAAAACAAACTGTTTCTCTGAATGAATGTTTGAGATGAGGCTTGAAGATTAGTATTATCTGCGTTATTCGGACTATTGTCCACATCTTCATTGTTATTTGTACAACGTTTCGGCCGATATGCCCCCCGGCCTTCTTCAGGTATTTCTTGTCGGACTCGGGAACCTTCTCGGACTCGGGAACCTTCTTTTCCAACTCGGGAACTTTCTTGTAATCGGGAGCCATCACGGAACTTTGAACCTAACCCTTTATTTATTCCACGGGGGTATCCTGTTCTCATTCCGCTAACCATAGCTGGGGTAGGAGCTGTGTTAATTATTTTTCTAACTGCCTCTACTCAGGATTGAACTTGGGATCCAGAGATAACTGTCACTTATAACTGTCTTAAAATAATTACCTTATCCACTAGGCCATGTGTCCAATTGGACGCTCTCGATTACGACAAGAAAGTTCCCGAGTTCGAAAAGAAGGTTCCCGAGTCCGAGAAGGTTCCCGAGTCCGAGAAGGTTCCTGAGTTCGACAAGAAATACCTGAAGAAGGCCGGAGGGCATATCGGCCGAAACGTTGTACAAATAACAATGAAGATGGGGACAATAGTCCGAATAACGCAGATAATACCAAAACAAACTGTCTTCTGCATAAAACCCTATAATGTTTGACATTCCGTAAAATCAAACCTACCAACCAACCAAATTGTTTGACCAAGTCCTTTCTGCAATACTATAGCAATATCCTTAAACCTTAGAAAATAGGTTAAGCATCGGTATTTACATAGAAGAAGTAAATTTCGATTTTGTTATTCACTCTTGTACTTTTACAATCGGGTCCTTGTAAAATCACCTGAAGCTACGATGTAAAAATATCCTCCTTCTTGTCGAAATAATTATAAGAAAACAAAATCAAAGAAATGGACGCAAAAAAAAGACTTAAGTCTTGGGAGTCTGCGAGACGCCACACTGGCAAAAATATATAATACAAGAAAAAAAAAAAAAGATTCCATCAATAAGAAAAACAAATAAAATTAAGGAAAATAAAATAAATTCACTTGCAAATACCGACGGTGTAAATAAAATAAAAAAAGAAATGAATAAAAAAACAAGCCGCAAGAAAATGTCCATTGCAATATCCTGCGGCATCAAATTATAAAACTACGTTCGGCAATAATTGAATAAAGGCGGGAAAGAAAATGATTGGACATTTTTGAAACCGAAACTGAAAGTAGATTAGGCGAACAATGCGCCTGCGCAGTCATTCCGAGTGAGCAAATCTGGCGCGAAAACTGAGTTAGTGTGAAGAGAAATCGGTCCATAGTGTTACAATGAAAAGGAGAACTAAGTGATTTAACTGCTTTTTTTTTTTACTAAATAGAAAAACGACGAGTTGCAACATGGAGATTTGCTGGAAGAAAGATGATCAAAGTAGCTAGCGGATTAAGGAACCCCTGCAAGAGAAATGAAGAAATAAGAAAAAATAAACACAAGTAAATGTTGAATATAATGGAGAAAGTTGAAATTGTAGAATCCCAAAATAGGATCTGATATAAAAAAAAATGGAAAGGAGGGTGGGGCACTGAAAGTGATTCCGTTAGTTAGGGAATTTTAGTTGCTGGAATAGCTTCGACAAGTGTGTATCGTTGAAAATTATTTCATATCTTAAAAGACTGATTAAAGATACGCTATGTAACTAACATCAGAATAAGTTGATCGATTGGTTTGATTTTACGGCATGCCAACGGTTATTTTCTGCCGAAGACATTTAGTTTTATTCATTATTTGGTTATTTAACATTTTCTTCAAACTGTTTTTTTTAACTCAATTTTTCTATCTAAACCATAGATGGGACTCTAACAGGTACTACCAGTCTGGGTCAGAGTGAATCTGGGAGTAATGGTGATGAAAGGGTACTTCATATTCCCCAGAATTCAAGAATTGGAACTTAACCATCAGATAGAGTTTAACGTTATACTAAGGACATTAAGACACTTAGCCACCAACTCCTAGCAGATATATGATAATAAGGGTTTGGGCTTGCCATAAGGGTGCTAGATTTGGGACAATCATCTAGGTGCTAGGGCTTGACTGGACCAGCCGATTGATCGGTGGTATATTCTAAACTCATTATTAAAAAAAACATTTGTAAACTAATTTTTTATCTACTGAACCCATAGATGGGACCCTAACAGGTATTATATAAGTGTTCAGAAGGAGTGAGTCAATTGTTAAAAAAGAGTGAATCAGACAATAATTGATTTACTGATTGATAGATAACCTGCTTTTAACGGCATTCCAACACGTCTGGTGCTATTTTATGCCGAGATGGAAGATAAGTGCGTAAATAGTGCATTTATATTTACATTCTTTGTGTAGATTTTCACACAGTTATATATCAAGTACACCTATCTAATATATATATATATATATATATATATATATATTGCATGTATTCTTGTTGGTTTTCACATATGCGTCTTAGTCTAATGCATGCACTATAGATTATCGATTTTTTTAGTTTATGGGGGTGGTTGCTGTTGTAGTGTAGAAATGTGTGGTTATCAGTGGGTTTGGTGTAGAGAGTGGTGTTTATGGTATTATTTTCTTAATTTTGTGGTTTATATATATATATATATATATATATATATATATATATATATATATATATATATGACATATCATTCAATAAGTCCCGAAACTAACTAATAAAAACAATTAAGCAAAATTCTACTTTATTCATCAACATAGTCTCCTTCTAGGTTGTTACACTGATTCCAACGCTTCTCTAACAATTCGATGCCGTTTTTGTAGAACGATTTGTCTTCGGATTCAAAATACGCCTCAGTTT
>CM042146.1:32584292-32591792 GCA_023376005.1 Doryteuthis pealeii | reverse complement strand
ATACAGGGGGCGCCCCCCAAAAACAGAACCCTAATTCTTGTTTGTTTTTGTCTATCTGTTCATATCAACCGATCTATCTATCTATCTATCTATCTATCTATCTATCTAACTGTTCATATCAACCGATCTATCTATCTATCTATCTATCTGTTTGTCTGTCTGTCAAAGTCCTGTTTGTCTGCCTGTGTTCATGTATGTATATATGTATGTGTGTATCTTCATATCTATCTATCTATCTATCTGTCATTTTCTATCTGTGTGTCTGTCTTAATCATAACTATCTTATCTATTTGTTTGTTCATATCTCTGTCCCTCTGTCTCCTCCTGTCTGTTTTGTCTGTCTGTCTGTCTGCCTGTCTACCTCTCTCTCTCTCTCTGTATATATACTATTACTGATGCAGATTACCAGCACATTAAAAAACAGAACCCAAATTTCTGTTTTTTTTTTTTTTTTTTTTTTTTTTTTTGGTGGGGGTCACCTTGTACATGTAATGTATGTATGTATGTATGAATGTATATATATATATATATATATATATATATATACATACACACATACATACATATATATATATATATAGATAGATAGATAGATGATATAGAGGATAGATATTCATTTGTCCGCTGAAAATCAAATGGTTTCAAGCATTCCTAAATACAAATAATTTCAAACATAAATATTTGACCCAAACATGTACTAACCACTCCCGGGTCAGAGTGAACCTGGGAACAGTGGCAATGAAGGGATGCTTCACGCCCCTCGGAGAGTTTGAACTGGGAGCTTCACAACCGGAAACAGTTTAGTGATACTCAGGATACTCCTTTTAGGAGCTTTACATCTATGAATTGAATGCTTTCAGCGTATGATAAATAGATGCATAGATAGATGTTTATAAAAAGATAGATAGGACGTGTTATAAAGGCAATATAGATGGTGTCATAAACAGTAAGATAAGATAGAATAGATAGATAGACAATATGATGTGAATAAAAAAATAGGTTGATAGATTAAAAAAAAATAGATATAGATATAAAGTGAATTGTAATAGATAGATAAAAGGTAGATAGATTCTGTTTAATTGACAAAGAATTAGGAATTGCAAAATTTGCCGAGCGACAGAGAAACAATGAATGATATCGAGAAGTGTAAAGCAGAGAATGATGTGAGAGTGTAAAGCAAGTAGGGTTAAAAGAAGTAGAAAATTAAAAAGTGATAGATTGAGACTGGATCTGAAAACTGACTTCCTAGCTATTTAGCTAGCTAGTTAGATAGATAGATAGATAGATAGATAAGATAGATAGAGAGAGAGAGAGAGAGAGAGAGAGAGAGAGAGAGAGAGAGAGAGAGAGAGAGAGATTGGAGCAGATAAGATAGGATAGATAATGAATAGTTTGAGATAGATACACACACATACACACACACACACACACACACACACACAACTATATATATAATATATAAAGCAATCTAAGACGCGCGTATTCGGGGTTTACCCCCTCATCAGTGCAGCTATACTTATATATAAGTATATATATATATATAATATATATATATATATAATCCAAAAGTCCAGAGAAGAAATCTTCCTTAAGACACAAGAGTTTTATTTAAAAAAACTGTCGCAGTTTCAGAGTTCAATGTGTGCTCTTAGTATTAGAGTCACAGAGCAAATATATAAGTAAAGAAATAACAAAAAGACTTAGAGATTTAGCATTATAGTTTATTTCAGGGAGCTTAGACAAATAGTCTCTCTCCTGAAATAGATTATAAATGCTAAATCTCTGTCTTTTGTTATTTATTTACTTATAATGTCTTAACTTTATTCATATATAATATATATATATATATATATATATATATATATATATATAGAGAGAGAGAGAGAGAGAGGGGGGGGGGGGAGAGAAGGAGAGAGAGAGTGAACTTAATAGATAGATAGATAGATAGATAGACATGAATAGGTTGAGATTGATTATAGTAGGTTCAGATAGATAGATAGATTAGATAGAGAGAGATAGAGAGAGAGGAGAGAGAGAGAAGAGAGAGAGGAGAAAGAGGGGGGGGATACTATCATTAAAATTGCTTGCAAGCTATTTAGCAAGTTAATAGACATACATGAGCAGATAGATAGATAGATGACTGAATAGGTTGAGTGATCGATAGATATTAATAGGTTGAGATAGATCGATAGAGAGATAGATAGTCAGTATTTGATATATTGAAAGTATTTAGTAAATGGTGGAACATAAAGGGTAAAAGTATTCGACGATTTGAGAGTCGAGGAGACTAAGATAAGGAAAATGAAAAATAAGACTTCGAATATAAAATATAACAGAAAAGAGGAGGATAGACATCTTCCGATAAGAGAGGGTAAGTGGAAAAGAAATAGAAAGCGGTGTGAGGAGGGAGGGGAGAGGAAGCAAGGTAGAAGAAAAAAAAGAAAGAGAAGAAGAAAAGAAGAAGAAGAAAGAGAAACAAAGAAAAAAGAAGAAGAAAAGTAAAGTAATAAAAGAGTAGAATAGCCATGGGTTGTGGAAGATAACGTCAGAGGTTTTGTGGATATCAGGAAAGACGTTCACACAAGTACAATGTCTGTGCTAGTCCGACCACATATAGTCCGGGGCTCTTTGTAAGAAAGCCGATATCTATTTTTGAGTTAATAACATCTTGCAAGCGGCGAGATCCCGGGATATTGTATTGGAGGAAGTTAGAACCGACCTCTGAACCGAGGGGACCGTCGCATTGAAAAGGATGGAGGGAAAATTCTCATAAGCGCGTATCTCTGCGCCGTTCGGCGAACTCTGATGAGGCAGGGTGAGATTTTGGCAGGGGTTGAGAGTGGAGTTGATGGTAATATTGGAAAAATAAAGGAAATAGGGGTGGGGTGAGGGTGAATGAGGTAAATAGGGTTTTAGTTGAAGGGGGTGATTAGAATGTCGTGAAAAAAAAACGGGAAATGAGGTTTGTGGTGATAATTAACTGATAGATATCGGGTAATTGAGCACATACACACACAGCTATATATGTATATGTATGTATATATATATATATAATATATATATATATATAATATATATGTATGTGTGTGTGTGTGTGTGTGTGTGTGAGAAGAAGGAGTGAAACGATAGATAAGGGAAAGAGGGGAAAAATTCACTGTCCTACTCTGCATACACAAGAATTTATAATATATATATATATATATATATATATGTGGTGTGTGTGGTTGTGTGTGTGTGTGTGTGTGTGTGTGTGTGTTTGATTGTATGCGTATGTAGATACATAGACAGTGAAAAGATAGAGAAAGAACATAAAGTGAAAAATTAGAGATACAGAGATTTTTTGGTTGGTAGGTTCGTTAGTTAGTTGCTTGGGTTTTAACGGCATGTCAACCCTTTTTTAGGTTATTTTATGCCGAGGTTTATTTCATTCTATTCATTCTTGATGGATATTCAACATTTTTAAAACCCCAATTCTTTAAAAACCACAACTTTTTAAACTCGATTATTTTTTAGTATTTTTTGTCCTCATCTTCATTGTTATCTGTACAAGGTTTCGGGCCAACGTGACCTCCGGCCTTCTCCAGGTATTTCTTGTCGGACTCTGGAAGTTTCTTTTCGAATTCGGGAACCTTCTTGTCGTAATCGGGAGCCATCACGGAACTTTTGAAAACCTAACCTTTTATTCGTCCACGGGGGTATCCTGTTCTCATTCCGCTAACCATAGCCTGAGGTACAGGTGTTAAGCTGTGTTAATCCTTATCTATTTTACTGCTGCTCCTGACCCAGTATTGAACCCTGGAGTCTAGAGATAACTGTCTCTTAGAACTGTCTTAACTTAACTCCTTTATCCATTAGGCTATGTCCAATTATTTTTCTATTAAACCCATCGACGGGTTTTCTATTAAAACCATTGACCATTCCGGGTCAGTCAGTGGACTTGGGAGTAATAGTGATGAAGGCGTACTCCATGTCATACCCAGGACATTAAAGCCACCGCCTTCTAAGCACATCGTCTACTAATAATGGAGATTCGGTCTATATTTATCTGTAACCGTAACTAAGTCACTGCTTACGTCACAATATCTAAAATTGTCACTATATTCGATATTGATATTAATGAAATAAATAAAAGCTGTTCCATATAATTCAACATTTTGAATCCTTTCCATTGTAATAATGAAAATTTAGATAATTAAACTTTGAAACTAATTTAAAATTGTGCATTATTACTTTGAAGGAAAAATATTTGCGAAATTTGTAATCAATTTTATGATTATTTTTTACTCTCGCCCTTTTTTAAGTTACAAGAAATTAACTGAAAAGTTTACAAATAAATAAATATCTACGATTTTGTGTAAACTTTATGTGTAAAATATTAAAAATTATTATTTAATTAAAAATTAATAGATGCGCATAACATTTTATTTGAGGGGGACAGAAGTAAAATTCCATTTCAAATTGTTTTTTTTTTTTTATAAATTTTAGGATTTTAGTTGCTTATGATACAAACCCTCTGACATTAAATTTTCAACTCCCAGCAATATCTTTCCAAAATTAAATTCCCGGAGGGTGTTTTGTTTTTAGTATATGATAAAAAGGGGTTGGAGTTCGCCATAAGGACAAGAGGGTTGGGAAATCATATAAGTGCTAGGGTGGGTTGGTTTTGTCTGGTTTCTTTGTTTAACGTTCTTGGGTTATTTAATGCCAAAGCCATTCTTGTAGAAGAATAATAATGGTTCTATTTATCCAATAGCTGGGAGATAAGGGGTCTATACTTTTCCCATAAGGTATTTGTGTGAAAATGGATTAATATAGCACAAATGGAGTTTCGGAGTCACTAACGTAACTACTAGAATATCGCACAGTTATGAAAGCGTTACTCACTAACGCCACATTTACCCCACACCCGATTTTTGCGAGTAAAGGGATCGAGCGAAAAGTGAGAGAGATAAATAGGGAGAATAACATTTAAATGGTATTAACAAATACAATATGAAAAAAAAAAAACCTGACGCACACGGTTACATGTATATGTACACCATTCCCCCACATACAACCCAAGCCCATCCGACTTTCTTTCTCATTCCTCTATACTACACCCAAACCCCCTTTTCCTCTCCCGTTACCATTTACCTTTTCACTAAAATCAGAATGTACAAGGCACATGTCCATAAATTTTGAAAAAAGCTTCAGCCAATAATGAGGCGAAATATCAATTGAATTTAATTTGTTGTGTTGTTATATCCACACTTTCCTTTATCTTCAAAGACCACATACTGAAAATGGACTATGATAGTTTCATTGAAAATGACTTTGATAGTCACATTGTGAAATATGTTTATTATATAGCCACTCAGAAATTTTAATCGAGGGACGTTTACTTGCCTGGATAGTCGATATCAACAATAATAGCAACAGAAATAACCTTAACAACACATAAAGGCATCAGGCAGTAACCGTAATCATGCAACTTAATTGAGCAAGTGGGGATCTTACCATAATCGAGATTCGGTCTCTGTCAGTCTGTAATCGAACTATGTCACCGTCGATGTCCCCAATTCGTTTAGATATCTACGTTATATTTCATTATATAGACATTTATGTATCTTAAATAACATATTATCTATTAATAATGTCTCCATTAACGTGTAGATCAAAACAGTCCATTTATTAACGGGTTTAGAAATCCTACAAAATATGTTATATATCACTAAGAAGTAAAGGTTTACATAGTAATAACGTATGGATAATTTTCATAACCAGTTTTCAGAAAACCAGATTTAATAAAACATTATTGGTATCATTGATTTCTAACATTTGGTGTTTATTCTCAAATGTATTAAAAACAATCCTATGTAATACATTTTACATAGAGACCAATTCAACAAAACAAGCATAGGTGTAATCTTTTTATATATGCGTTCATAGATTTAGTTTCATTTGTCTTTTTCATTTATAATAAGTGTAAGGTTGTATTTAGACTAACACCTTGTTAGGTTTTAAGATGAAGCTTCTTAGATCATCGCTTGTGACTGGACACCAGAATCAAGGAAAATGGCCAAAATCGTCATGGAATCAAACTCGGTCATAAAAGTCTCGGACGCAATTCCTGAAGGTATTGTGAGATAAACAGTGATGAGTTTCGGTTACAGACAGGCAGATCTCTAATCTTCGTTATGATAAGAATATAGATTCATATGCCCACGGTTATATGATATGAAGTATTCTTCCTATCTGATACAAATAAGTTGCAAACAAGTCTATTTGACCCATACATGGGACCTTAACAAGTATTACCACTCCAGGTCAGAGTGGATCTGATAGTAAAGTCAATAAAGGGGTACTCACCACACCCCAGAGCTTCAGACCTAGAGCCTCACCACCAGATGCAATTTAGTGTCAAACATAGGAAAACCCTTTTTGTTATGACTTATTCTGCAAGGGCTAGATGTTGGTTGGTTGGTTGGTTGGTTTATGAATTTTAACGTCATATCAACCCGTCTGGGGTTATGCCATACTTAACAGTTAGGAAGTAATATATGTTGTGTATTTATATTTATACTTTTTAGTAATTGGTTTTAACAATGTGTTAGCACTATTGAGGATCATGTTGTATGGTATTGACTTGTTTCATGTCTATATTCTATGGTATAATTTTATTCCCCTCAAAAAGGACAGAATGTCCTCCATGTTGACATTTTTAAGTAGATCTTTCATATTGTTTGCATTAAAATAACAGTTACTGGTGTGAGCCAAAAAAACTGCATTCCTTGAAAAAGTGTTTAACAGTCAAAGGTGTTTGACATGTTTCACATTGTGATTGTTCTTCTTGTTTGAGTATATAGGAGTGCGTTAGTCTTGTGTGACCAATGCGTAATCGGGACACAATGACTTGTTCTTTTCTAGACTTCCCTACTAACAGGGCGAGTAATATTTGCGGGAGCAGTGGATATGAATGTTGTTCATCGATATCATAGATAATGTGTGTGTGTTGGGCGGACGGTGTCATGGCTGTAAAGGGTTGTATCTTCTTGAGAATAACCCAAAATTTACTGGTGTAATGTCTAATGGATGATGGACTATGATATCGTAGTAAGCAAAGTTCAAAACTTAAGTCACGCTATTACGGTTCACTTTCGGATTAATACCCTTGGGAAAGGTATGGGCCTAGTCATCCACCCTGTGTTGAGTGTTGGCATCCTTCCGTCTACGAGAGACGATGGAAGTAGGTTCACATATTTTTTGGGAACTACGTAGCATGGGCGGGTTCATAAGGGAAGGATGAGCTGGTTGCACGCAAAAGAAGCAAAATACCGTCCTCTCCACAGACTGGCCGCTGCGACAAAGGAAAGAGTAGCCACGTAGTATTTCAGCGATCACACCACCTTAAGGGACTATACGGCCCTCTGATTTGTTTTTCGGGATTTACTCCCCTAGCCTTTCCTCGGGATGGGGTAAAACGCGCTAAGGCCAGCGAAAAGGCTTTTTGAAGTCCGGACT
>CM042146.1:32571794-32584192 GCA_023376005.1 Doryteuthis pealeii | reverse complement strand
AACAAGAGAGATGGAAATGCAACGTCAAATGTCCCAGGATTACTCTTTTCAAATACTTGCTCAGTACACTAATACAGACGTACCTCATACGTATATATATATATATATATATAATATATATATATATATATATATATATAGTATGACCAAAAAGTATTAAGACAATCAGGAATATTTCTTGTATGTTGTTTATTCTCATAGTTTCGACCCTAGGTCATCGTCAGGAGAAAATTTCTTATTTGAAGAAATTGTTGATGGATTATTAGAAAGGGAGCATTATAGAAGAACTATAAAAGTTGAAGTGTTTTTGTGGGTTTGATATGCTATTAAAATCCGGGTAGACGAGTGTGTTAATAGTAGCATGTCCAATTGTTCCGTGAAGAACCTCTATGAGGTGGGTTATTTTTTAATGCTCTTGTATATGTGAGGGAGGGTTCATGGGAGTTGTGTGTATGACTATATGTGTATACATATAAATGTATGTGTGTGTTTACATATACGTGTGTGAATGTGAGTGTGTGTCTGTATCACGGTACTATGTGCGTGACTCCTAGATTTTTAATTGGGTTAAGAGTGGCTTGTTTGATGCGTGGTGGTCAGTGTTTGTTTATTTAGGTGACATCGGCCATCCTCGTAGGCGTAGACAGTTTTATTGCCCTATGTTAAAGTG
The DNA here is from genome assembly GCA_023376005.1 of Doryteuthis pealeii. NCBI lineage: Eukaryota > Metazoa > Mollusca > Cephalopoda > Myopsida > Loliginidae > Doryteuthis > Doryteuthis pealeii. The sequence continues at coordinate 32,583,522 of CM042146.1, read as the reverse complement.
GGCCTGTTTTTTGATTAAAGCCAAACGGATGAAAGCTTTTAAACTTTTTTATCCATTTATGTTATAAAATATGCCGACTGCAGTTTCTTGCCGTAGCAATTCTTCAGGGAATTCACTGAAAAATCCCCTGAAGAATTGCTACGGCAGGAAACTGCAGTCGGAATATTTTATGACATTCGCTTTGAAAACCGTATATTTAGCTCTTTTTATTGAGCACTTTTTAAATCAATTTTTTATTAATACAGAAGTAAATTTGTTTGCTTCGGAGATTAGCAAAGATCAATGATATATATATATATATATATATATATTATATATATATATATATATATATAATATATATATATATCAGTCTCTCTTTCTCTCTCACTCTTTCTCAGTCTCTCTGTTCACACACACACACACAATATATATATATATATTATACATATATATATATATATATATATATATTATATATATATATATATACATATATATATATGTATAATATATGTGGATGACCCTATATATAATATATATATGGATGACCCTATAATTATATATATATATATATATATATATATAATATACTTTCAAAGAAAGAAAACATTAACACAGTCATCCCGTTATATTTTCATTTCGATCAGAAACTAAAAAAATGAGTCTAGTCTCATCATACAGTTTTGTTTTTGTAAAACGCGTCTGATAAGCTAGACTCATTGTTTGAGTTTCTGGTTGAAATAAAATTATAACGGATGATGGTTTGTTAAGTTTTTCTCTCTTTGAAAGTTAAATTTTGCTCTGTATATAATTTAATTTATTGATTATTATACATTGAGCACTTTTCAGGGATTTATAAAAATCCTTGTATGAGTATATATGTTTGCAACTACAATAGCATACAGTATGGTTGTACAGTGAGATTTCGATGATCCCAAATATAATCATCGCTTACTTACCAGTCATTTGGATTACCTTATAATTAATATATATATATATATATATATATATATATATATATATATATATATATATATTACTAAAGCTGAGTGAATCGATGTTTGCCTGCTAAAGACTTTTTTTTTACTTTTAAGGTCCATGACGGGAAGATATACTAAATTATTCCTTAGTTTTAGGATTGAGTTATCTTTGAGAAAAATACATTTAATTGGTTGTAATAAGTCGTAATTTGTAATGAATTTAAAAATTGACCCGTCAATACTTAACAGTCTGCCTGTCACTTCCCCCTCTCTATACATATCTTGATTAGCTCATCGTTATTTATGTAGTTTCTCAGTGAGAGAGAGAGAGAGAGAGAGAGAGAGAGAGAGAGAGAGAGAGAGAGAGAGAGAGAGAGAGAGAGCGAAACGTATTTGTATGCTAAGTTTCATATGCACCCAGCCAGGCCAACAGCTTGATTCTTAATACATTTGAATTAGGTCACAGGTTCCCATTCTTAAAAATCTTACAAAATGATTTTAATGTGATTTTTAAAATTCTCCTCTCGTATTTATTCATTAAAAAAATTTAATTTGCTTCACACACTCACATTTCCCTAATCCCGGTTATATATACAGAGCTCAATGCGTGACTCAACGGGTCTCATTTTGTCTAATATATATATATATATATATATATATATATATATATATATATATATATATATATATATAATTTATTTGCCTTTTATTTTTACATGATTTATTTCATTTATCTATTTTTTAGATGATTCATTTGTTTAAATTAATAATTTCCATACTATTAACTGTTTCTCTAATCACTCATTAGTTCAAATTTAAATATATAAGCTATATTCTTCTTTGATTAATAATTTAAAATTATTTCTTTTATTTTACAACTAAAAGTTATTAAACTTTTCAGTTGATTTTTATTATCTCTAATCTAAATATAACCTAAATCACATCTAAGCCAGAAACTCAACAAAGAGAATTAGTTACAATATTCATTCGAATCATTTCTAGACAGAATTTGAAAAAGGTAAGTAAGAACACCCGTTTATCTTAGTTTGTTCGAATTTTAAATTTGTTAAATTTTTTTTACATACATACATACATATATATTTCATACTTTGCAAAAGTGCAGTAAAAAATAGTTCGAAATTTTTTTTTCTTTAAATTCTTAATAAATTCTTGACTATATAACACCTCACTCAATATAGATGGCACTGCGAAAAACATCAAATATGATTTTCATAAAGAATTGAAATTCAAATGGCACGTGTCAAATTTTGAGCCCAATCGGATTATTAGTTTACAAATTACAGTTATTTAAGTGAAGCTACTGTTGCAAATTTTCAAACCAATGGAAAAATCTGAATTTCGTGTGTTGATGAACATTGCTTTCTGATGGGGAAACATACTGGCTTGATAAATGTTATTCAGACTCTGTTCCGTAGGAAACAACGGCGAAGAGGTGGTATGCTGACTGTAAACGCGGTTGTGCATACACAAATGTTGCTGAACGCTCAGGTTGCCAAGATTCGGCAGTTGTCCCGGAAAACACACACAAAAAAACTCCACAAACTCGTTTTGGCAGATCATAAATTGAAGTTGCATGAGATAGCAGAGGTGTTAAAGATATCATAAGACCGTGTCGTCACCAGTTTGCATGAACATTTGTCAATGAGAAAACTGTGTTCAAAGTAGGTGCCGCATTTGCTTACAATCGATCAAAAACAACAACGCGTCGACGATTTAGAGCGTTATTTGCAACTGTTTCAACGCAACAAAAAGGAGTTTTTGCGTAGATATGTGACAATGGTTGAAACAGGAATCCACCACTTCAATCCGGAATCAAATCGGCAGTCGGCTAAGTGGACAGCAGCAGGTGAAAGCCGTCCAAAGCGATCAAAGATGCAAACATTAGCTGGCAAGATTTTGGCCTCTGTATTTTGCGCGAGGTATTTAGTTCATCGATTACCTTGAGAAAGGAAGAATAATCAAAAGCGAATATTATACAGCATTATTGGTGCATTTGAAGGAAGAGATCGACAAAAGACGGGCACAAATTAAAAAGAAAAAAGTGCTCTATCACTAAGACAATGCCCCATGTCACACAAGTAGATTGCATCAATTGCAAAACTACATGAAATGTACTTCGAATTGCTTCCGCACCCATCCTATTCTCCAGATCTTTCCCCCACCGATTACTGGCTATTTGCATACCTCAAAAGAATGATCCAGGGAAAGAGATTTGGCTCCAATGAAAAAGTGATATCGGAAACTGAGGCGTATTTTGTGTCCGAAGACAAATCGTTCTACAAAACAGGCATTGAATTGTTAGAGAAGAATTGGAACCAGTGTAACACCCTAAAAGGAGACTATGTTGATGAATAAAGTAGAATTTTGCCTAAAAGTTGTTGTTTTATTAGTTAGGCTCTGGACTTATTGAGTGATATGTTATATATATATATATATATATATATATATAATATATATATACACCTGAAACCATTGGTAAGACGAACTTTGTATTGGTGACTTAAATAAATAAATATTCTCCATATTGATAACAAAAAATTAATTATATATATATATATATTATATATATATATATTATATATATATATTAGATAGGAGTAATTGATATATAACTGTGTGAAAATCTACGCAAAGAATGTAAATATAAACGTACAATTTACGCACTTCCCTTCCATCTCGGCAGAAAATAGCACCAGACGTGTTGGAATGCCGTTAAAACCAGTTCATCTATCAATCAGTAAATCAATGATTGTCTGACTAACTTCTTCTGAACAATAATATAATACCTGTTATGGTCCCATCTATGGGTTGAATAGATTAAAAATGAGTTTAAAATGTTTTTTTTTAATAATGAGTTTAGAATATACCACTTAAGATGCACTAAGACTCCTGTTGGCCGTGGTTGGTGACCCTTGATACTTAAGGATTGAACCCTAGTAGCTGAGCAGTCCATGACAAACAATACTCCACTATGGCCCTTACGTAGCCTACGTGGTCAATCGGCTGGTTCAGTCAAGACCTAGCAACTAGATGATTGCCTAAACCTAGCACCCAAACCCTTATTATCATATATGGGCTGAATGTTTTAATGTCCTTAGTTAAACGTTAAACTCTATCTGATGGGGAAGTTCCAATCCTAGAACTCTAGGGCATGTGAAGTACCCCTTCATCACCATTAATCTCTGGTCCACTATGACCTTGAATATTTGTGCTTATCAGGATCCCATGGGTTAAACAGAAAAAAAAATAACTTTAAAAATGTGTTTTAAAAAAGATGAATTAAAAAAATTAGTACTCATCAACAATGAATAAAACAAACTGTTTCTCTGAATGAATGTTTGAGATGAGGCTTGAAGATTAGTATTATCTGCGTTATTCGGACTATTGTTCCCATCTTCATTGTTATTTGTACAACGTTTCGGCCGATGTGCCCCCCGGCCTTCTTCAGGTATTTCTTGTCGGACTCGGGAACCTTCTCGGACTCGGGAACCTTCTTTTCGAACTCGGGAACTTTCTTGTCGTAATCGGGAGCCATCACGGAACTTTGAACCTAACCCTTTATTTATTCCATGGGGGTATCCTGTTCTCATTCCGCTAACCATAGCTGGGGTAGGAGTTGTGTTAATTATTTTTCTAACTGCCTCTACTCAGGATTGAACTTGGGATCCAGAGATAACTGTCACTTATAACTGTCTTAACATAACTACCTTATCCACTAGGCCATGTGTCCAATTGGACGCTCCCGATTACGACAAGAAAGTTCCCGAGTTCGAAAAGAAGGTTCCTGAGTCCGAGAAGGTTCCTAAGTTCGACAAGAAATACCTGAAGAAGGGCCGGAGGGCATATCGGCCGAAACGTTGTACAAATAACAATGAATATAGGGACAATAGTCCGAATAACGCAGATAATACCAAAACAAACTGTCTTCTGCATAAAACGCTATAATGGTTGACATTCCGTAAAATCAAACCTACCAACCAACTAACCAAGTTTGACCAAGTCCTTTCTGCAATACTATAGCAATATCCTTAAACCATAGAAAATAGGTTAAGCATCGGTATTTACATAGAAGAAGTAAATTTCGATTTTGTTATTCACTCTTGTACTTTTACAATCGGGTCCTTGTAAAATCACCTGAAGCTACGATGTAAAAATATCCTCCTTCTTGTCGAAATAATTATAAGAAAACAAAATCAAAGAAATGGACGCAAAAAAAGACTTAAGTCTTGGGAGTCTGCGAGACGCCACACTGGCAAAAATATATAATACAAGAACCAAAAAAAAAAAAAAGATTCCATCAATAAAAAACAAATAAAATTAAGGAAAATAAAATAAATTCACTTGCAAATACCGACGGTGTAAATAAAATAAAAAAGAAATGAATAAAAAAACAAGCCGCAAGAAAATGTCCATTGCAATATCCTGCGGCATCAAATTATAAAACTACGTTCGGCAATAATTGAATAAAGGCGGGAAGAAAATGATTGGACATTTTTGAAACCGAAACTGAAAGTAGATTAGGCGAACAATGCGCCTGCGCAGTCATTCCGAGTGAGCAAATCTGGCGCGAAAACTGAGTTAGTGTGAAGAGAAATCGGTCCATAGTGTTACAATGAAAAGGAGAACTAAGTGATTTAACTGCTTTTTTTTTTACTAAATAGAAAAACGACGAGTTGCAACATGGAGATTTGCTGGAAGAAAGATGATCAAAGTAGCTTGCGGATTAAGGAACCCCTGCAAGAGAAATGAAGAAATAAGAAAAAAATAAACACAAGTAAATGTTGAATATAATGGAGAAAGTTGAAATTGTAGAATCCCAAAATAGGATCTGATATAAAAAAAAAATGGAAAGGAGGGTGGGGCACTGAAAGTGATTCCGTTAGTTAGGGAATTTTAGTTGCTGGAATAGCTTCGACAAGTGTGTATCGTTGAAAATTATTTCATATCTTAAAAGACTGATTAAAGATACGCTATGTAACTAACATCAGAATAAGTTGATCGATTGGTTTGATTTTACGGCATGCCAACCCTTTTGGGTTATTTTCTGCCGAAGACATTTTGTTTTATTCATTATTTGGTTATTTAACATTTTCTACAAACTGTTTTTTTTTAAATTCAATTTTTCTATCTAACCCATAGATGGGACCCTAACAGGTACTACCACTCTGGGTCAGAGTGGATCTGGGAGTAATGGTGATGAAGGGGTACTTTACATTCCCCAGTATTCCAGAATTGGAACTTCAGCATCATATAGAGTTTAACGTTATACTAATGACATTAAGACACACAGCCACCAACTCCTAGCATATATATGATAAGGGTTTGGGCTTGCCATAAGGGTGCTAGATTTGGGACAATCATCTAGGTGCTAGGGCTTGACTGGACCAGCCGATTGATTGGTGGTATATTCTAAACTCATTATTAAAAAAAAAAAAAATTAAAACTAATTTTTTATCTATTGAACCCAGGTATTATATAAGTGTTCAGAAGGATTGAGTCAATTGTTCAGAAAGAGTGAATCAGACAATAATTGATTTACTGATTGATAGATAACCTGCTTTTAACGGCATTCCAACACGTCTGGTGCTGTTTTATGCCGAGATGGAAGAGAAGTGCGTAAATTGTGCATTTATATTTACATTCTTTGAGTAGATTTTCACACAGTTATATGATATCAAGTACACCTATATATATATATATATATATATATATATATATATATATATATATATATATATTGCATGTATTCTTGTTGGTTTTCACATATGCGTCTTAGTCTAATGCATGCACTATATGTTATCGATTTTTTTAGTTTATGGGGGTGGTTGCTGTTGTAGTTTAGAAATGTGTGGTTATCAGTGGGTTTGGTGTAGAGAGTGGTGTTTATGGTATTATTTCTTAATTTTGTGGTTATTATAATATATATATATATATATATATATAATATATATATATATATATATGACATATCATTCAATAACTCCCGAAACTAACTAATAAAAACAATTAAGCAAAATTCTACTTTATTCATCAACATAGTCTCCTTCTAGTGTGTTACACTGATTCCAACGCTTCTCTAACAATTCGATGCCGTTTTTGTAGAACGATTTGTCTTTGGACTCAAAATACGCCTCCGTTTCCGATATCACTTTTTCAATGGAGCCAAATCTCTTTCCCTGGATCATTCCTTTGAGATTTGCAAACAGCCAGTAGTCGCTGTGGGCCAGATCTGGAGAATAGGGTGGGTGTGGAAGCAATTCAATGTCAATTTCATGTAGTTTTGCCATCGTTGCGATCGACTTGTGATACGGTGCATTGTCTTGGTGAAAGTGCACTTTTTCTTCATTTGTGGGTGTTTTTTGGGCGATTTCTTCCTTCAAACGCACCAATAATGCTACATAATATTCGCTTTTGTTGGTTCTTCCTTTCTCAAGGTAATCGATGATTACCTTGCGCATCCCAAAATACGGAGACCAAAACCTTGTCTGCTGATGTTTACGTCTTTGGTCGCTTTAGACGGCTTTCACCTGCTGCTGTCCACTCAGCTAACTGCCGATTTGACTCCGGAGTGAAGTGGTGGATACCTGTTTGGTGTTTTGTCACATATCTATGCAAAAATCTCCTCTTTGTTACGTTGAAACAGTCGCAAACAACGCTCTAAATCGTCGACGCGTTGTTGTTTTTTATCGATTGTGAGCAAACACGACACCTACTTTCTCATTGACAAATGTTCATTCAAAATGGTGACGACACGGTCTTATGATATCTTTAACACCTCTGCTATCTCGCGAAACTTCAATTTACGATCGGACAAAACGAGTTTGTGGAGTTTTTTTTGTGTGTGTTTTCCGGGACAATTGCCGAATTTGGGGGACCTGAACGTTCAGCATTATTTGTGTCTGTACGACCGCGTTTAAAGTCAGCATACCACCTCTTCACTGTTATTTCCGACGGGGGCAGTGTTTGAATAACACTTACCAAGCCATTGCTTTGCTTGAACAGTATTTTCCCATCGGAGAACAACGCTTGATCAACACACGAAATTCAGATTTTTCCATTGTTTTGAAAATGTGCAACAGTAACTTGACTTAAATAACTGTAATTTGTAAACTAATTATCCGATTGGACTCAAAATTTGACACGTGCCATTTGAAGGTTAGTAAAGATTATATGGATTTTTAAAAATTAGTGACGCCATATATGTGTCAGGCCCAGGGCTTATTGAGTGATGTGTTTTATATATATATATATATATATATATATATATATATATATATATAAGTTAAAGTAGTATGGAAATGGAATCAAAGTTCCCTGGTTACTGATAGTTTCTTGCCTATGTACTCTTTGATCTAAAGATGGCATAGGCGAGAAACTTTCAGCAACTAGGCGCCGTTAATTGCATGTTCACGCTACCATAACTTAATAGTAAATTGTCTATCAATGATATTAAGCACTGTTTATTTATAGATATAATACTCATTATATATATATATATATATATATATATATATATATATATGTGTGTGTGTGTGTGTGTATTTTTTAAAAGCGAATGTTATAAAATATTCCAACTGCAGTTTCTTGCCGTAGCAATTCTTCAGGGAATTATTGCTTATTCCAGCCATCTACTTTTATTAATTTCCGGGTTGTACCCATTCTTAAGTACGTGGGTGTGCCACCCTACGTAATGCCAGAACCTACCTAGCACAGTTTATGCTTGTTCAAGTGCCTACAAATGTTTGTCAACTCAGATCGCGAGTTCATATATATATATATATATATATATTATATATATATATATGTGTGTGTGTGTGTGTAAATGTAAATTCTGATTATCTGGTGTTGCTTATTCGCCAAATTCTTATATCTTATGAGAGTCATCACTTCAGCTAAATAAAGGACCATTCCATTTTATCATAAAGAAAGGCAAGAAAAAGAACATGCTACACAGAAAAAATCTGATAAGAAAGAAAGAAAGAAAGTAGGAAAAGATAGAAAGCGAGGATGAGCGCGCGGAAGCAATAACGGTAATCTGTTAGAATCGAACATAATGAAAAGATGAAAAGAAGAAAGAAAGAAAGAAAGAAAGAAAGAAAAAGAAAGAAAGAGGGAGAGAGTGTTAAATCAAGATCATCATCATCATCATCATCATCATCCCACACTAACAGCACGGATATCCATGACAATCTCTCGCCAGCCTTCCCTATCATTCATTGCCTCTGGGAGGTTCTCTGTGCAGCATCATGTGTCCGCGCAGAGTTGATCTATGTACGTCTTTGTTGGACGGTCTACTCTGGTGTGCTCATGTGATGGCTACCATACTTTTTCCATATTGAAGTATTTCGTAATAGCTCTTAAGTAAACATATGAAACGTTGTAATAATTAAATCATCAATCTTGCCTATATCCACAGGTCCTGCTAGTTATTATTATTATTATTATTATTATTATTATTATTATTATTATTATTATTATATAATTTCCCTGTTCTTTGCGAGTGTTTAGGAAGGATTTTGTCACCTTTTTTATTAGTAGTCCTTACCAGCGGATTCCAACCTCGACCATTTCCATAGTCTATTGTCTCGACTCTTATCTATTCTAAGCTAGAACCTTTCTGGACGCCCCTTAAACAGCCGACGCCAGTTCTTACAGTACCCCCTCATCCCCACCCGCCTCTGCCATTTTTGCTCAGTTATTGTCTACAGCACCATTCTTCGCCATTTCAATTATTGTCCTTTGCGGCTCTGGTAGATTAGGGTCAGAGGGGCAAAAGTCGAAACCGGCCAAGGGATTCGAACTTGATATTAACACACAACCAAGAGATTGTAACGAGAAGAGAAATAAGAAGAAGAAGAACAAGAAGAAGAAGAAGAACAACAACAACAACAACAATAACAACAACAAATATATATATCTATGTATATGTATAAGGTGAGCAAAAAGTGATAAGACCAGACACACATACATACATACATACATACATATATACATACATATACAATGGCAGAGATGCTGATAGGTACGTGTCCTGCGTCTCTGACGCAAAAAATCTAAAAGGACGCAATAAAATCGTATACATGCGTTCCAGTTTTTTCCTTTTTCTTCCCTCATCATTTCAAGCTAACTGTAAATACATTTCAATAGTTTCTTAGAAACGAATTACACAGGATAGGTTACAAGGTGGGAGTTAGGCGACTTCAGTTGTTTTCATAAATTAAAACCCTACAATCTATTAAGAAACTTTAGGTGGGACCCATACATTTTCCCGAAACTCATTCAAAGCAAATATGTGCGTCCCAGGATGCACTAAATCAAAAAACCTATCAGCATCACTGCATTAGGGTAGGTTGATTTTTAACTTTTTTTTTAGATCAAATAGATTCACCCACGTTAACTTTGGTTTTGCGATGATAAGTACTGACACCAAAAAGTAGATTTCTAATTTGCACCAATTTTTGAGCGTTCAGTTTTAAAAATTGTCTAATTTGAAGAATCCTTCCAAAATCCTTGTTTATAATACATTTAGATATAAGTAAGTAAGTAAAGTCGTCGGGGCGGCCTAATGACGGTATCAGCCAGACAGCGAGGGAGTATATCCGCTTTTCACTAGCGCTAGACCAAGGAGATTATTTTTTAGCGTCTGAGGTGGAACGCCACACCTAACATCATCTTTTTTTTTGCTTTGTTTTTCGGCATATCAACCTCAGTGGGTTATTTAATGCCGATAAAGTTTTGAAATAAATCAATTCTTAATGGATAATACAATTTTTTTATAAATACATTTTTCTATTTAACCCATAGATGGGACCATAACAGGTACTACCACTCCGGGTCAGAGTGGACCAGTTCTACCACCAGTTCCTCACTTAACCACACAGATCCCTGTGCTACTCATACGCTGATCTGGCGAAGGCCGGTATCAAACCAAGAACCTTGCGTTTCCTAAATTGCTAAAAAATCTTATTATTTCAATCCAGAAAAGATTATCAATTTATTCTATTCAAATAAAATTAATAAGATATATCAAAAATAGCATTGATATTGAAATTATAATGTCCATCAACAGGTAAGGTACGCTACATTTACCTAATTAATTGAGGTACGTCAGTAAAAAATATTGCAAAATATTGTAAAACAGTTTTTTTCTTCTGTTATCAATGGAACAAAACCAAACAAGTATAAACTCTGCTGGGAATAAATTAAGGAATGATAATTTTACTAAAAGCTACCATTGAAATTTGAACATTCCTCTAAATATCTACTAATAGAGAGTCTTTTACGTTTCTGTTTTATATAAGGCACAAAATTATAAAAGACATGACAAAAATATATAAATATCGCGTGTGAATAATAACGATTTTTATCATGCAATCATATTAAGCTGCTCAATCTAAGAGCCTTTTGAAGCAAAGGAAGGCCTCATTTCATGGCATACAACTTTTGTAATGATGTGCCGATGCCTTGCTTCAATTTCATAGTCCGGGAAGCTGCAGTTTTACTGCCCTTTTGACACATTGTGAGTATGAAGGCAAATCAGGCAACTCTAATTTTGTCTCATTCATTGATGAATTTAGAAGTTCAAAATGTGAAAATGCCAAAAATATCCATGATGTTACTGTTCAAATTTTATTTTTTCTAATCATCTTAACGAATATAAATAAAATCGTCATTATTTTTGCTCTGGTGATAGTGAATTTGTATATATATATCAACTTTGTCGTTGATTGTTTTATTTTCATAGT
>CM042146.1:32561794-32569294 GCA_023376005.1 Doryteuthis pealeii | reverse complement strand
AGAAGAAAAAAAGAAGAAGAAGAAAAAGAGAAACAAACAATAAAGAAGAAAAGTAAAGTAATAAAAGAGTAGATAGCCATGGGTGTGGGAAGATAACGTCAGAGGTTTTGTGGATATCAGGGAAAGACGTTCACACAAGTACAATGTCTGTGCTAGTCCGACCACATATAGTCCGGGGCTCTTTGTAAGAAGCCGATATCTATTTTTGAGTTAATAACATCTCTTGCAAGCGGCGAGATCCCGGGATATTGTATTGGAGGAAGTTAAGACCGACCTCTGAACCGAGGGAGACCGTCGCATTGAAAAGGATGGAGGGAAAATTCTCATAGAGCGCGTATCTCTGCGCACGTTCGGCGAACTCTGATGAGGCCAGGGTGAGATTTTGGCAGGGGTTGAGAGTGGAGTTGATGGTAATATTGGAAAAATAAAGGAAATAGGGGTGGGGTGAGGGTGAATGAGGTAATAGGGGTTTTAGTTGAAGGGGGTGATTAGAATGTCGTGAAAAAAAACGGGAATGAGGTTTGTGGTGATAATTAACTGATAGATATCGGGTAATTGAGCACATACACACACAGCTATATATATATATATATATATATATATATATATACGTGTGTTGTGTGTGTGTGTGTGTGTGTGTGTGTGAGAAGAAGGAGTGAAACGATAGATAAGGGAAAGAGGGGAAAAATTCACTGTCTATCTGCATACACAGACATTATATATATATATATATATATATATATATATATATATATATATATATATATATGTGTGTGTGTGTGTGTGTGTGTGTGTGTGTGTGTGTGTGTGTGTTTGATTGTATGCGTATGTAGATACATAGACAGTGAAAGATAGAGAAAGACATAAAGTGAAAATTAAAGATACAGAGATTTTTGGTTGGTAGGTTGGTGTAGTTGTTGCCTGGGTTTTACGGCATGTCAACCCTTTTTAGGTTATTTTATGCCGAAGATAGTTCATTCTATTCATTCCTGATGGGTATTCAACATTTTTTAAACCCAATTCTTTAAAAGACACAACTTTTTAAAACTCGATTATTTTTATTATTATTTGTCCTCATCTTCATTGTTATCTGTACAAGGTTTCGGCCAACGCGCCCTCCGGCCTTCTCCAGGTATTTCTTGTCGGACTCTGGAAGTTTCTTTTCGAATTCGGGAACCTTCTTGTCGTAATCGGGAGCCATCACGGAACTTTGAACCTAACCCTTTATTCGGTCCACGGGGGTATCCTGTTCTCATTCCGCTAACCATAGCTGAGGTACAGGTGTTAAGCTGTGTTAATCCTTATTCTATTTTACTGCTGCTCCTGACCAGTATTGAACCTGGATGTCTAGAGATAACTGTCGCTTAGAACTGTCTTAACCTAACTCCTTTATCCATTAGGCTATGTCCAATTAATTTTCTATTAAACCCATCGACGGAACCCTAGAATTACTACCATTCCGGGTCAGTCGGTGGACTTGGGAGTAATAGTGATGAAGGTGTACCCCACGTCATACCCAGGACATTAAAACCACCGCCTTCTAAGCATATCGTCTATTAATAATGGAGATTCGGTCTATATCTGTCTGTAACCGTAACTAAGTCACTGCTTACGTCACAATATCTAAAATTGTCACTATATTCGATATTGATATTAATGAAATAAATAAAAGCTGTTCTTTATAATTCAACATTTGAATCCTTTCCATTGTAATAATGAAAATTTAGATAATTAAACTTTGAAATTAATTTAAAATTGTGCATTATAAACTTTAAAGGAAAAATATTTGCGAAATTTGTAATCAATTTTATGATTATTTTTTACTCTCGCCCTTTTTTAAGTTACAAGAAATTAACTGAAAAGTTTGCAAATAAATAAATATCTACGATTTTGTGTAAACTTTATGTGCAAAATATTCAAAATTATTATTTAATTAAAAATTAATAGATGCGCATAACATTTTATTTGAGGGGGACAGAAGTAAAATTCCATTTCAAATTGTTCTTTTGTTTTTTTTGATAAATTTTAGGATTTTAATTGCTTATGATACAAACCCTCTGACATTAAATTTTCAACCCCCACCCTCTCAGGCAATATCTTTCCGAAATTGAATTCCCGGAGGGTGGGGTTTTTTTTAGTATATGATAAAAAGGGTTGGAGTTCGCCATAAGGACAAGAGGGTTGGGCAATCATATAGCTGCTAGGGTGGGTTGGTTTTGTCTGGTTTCTTTGTTTAACGTTCATGGGTTATTTAATGCGAAAGCCATTCTTGTAGAATAATAATAATGGTTCTATTTATCCAATAGCTGGGAGATAAGGGTTTATACTTTTCCCACAAGGTAATGATTAATATAGCACAACTGGAGTTCGGAGTCACTAACTAGAATATCACAGTTGAACGTTACTCACTACGCCACATTGACCTCCACCCCGATTTTTGCGAGTAAAGGGATCAAGTGAAAGTGAGAGAGATAAAATAGGGAGAATAACATTTAAATGGTATTAACAAATACAATATGAAAAAAAAAACCTGACGCACATGGTTACATGTATATGTACACCATTCCCCACATACCAAGCCCATCCGACTTTCTTTCTCATTCCTCTATACTACACACCAAACCCCCCTTTTCTCTCCCGTTACCCATTTACCTTTTCACTAAAAAATCAGAATGTACAAGCACATGTCCATAAATTTTGAAAAAGCTTCAGCCAATAATGAGGCGAAATATCAATTGAATTTAATTTGTTGTGTTGTTATATCCACACTTTCCTCTATCCTCAACCACACACTGAAAATGACTATGATATTTCATTGAAAATGACTTTGATAGTCACATTGTGAAATATGTTTATTATATAGCACTCAGAATTTTAATCGACGGACGTTTACTTGCCTGGAAAGTCGATATCAACAATAATAGCAACAGAAATAACCTTACACACATAAAGGCATCAGGCAGTAACCGTAATCATGCAACTTAATTGAGCAAGTGGGGAATCTTACCATAATCGAGATTCGGTCTCTGTCAGTCTGTAATCGAAACTATGTCACCGTCGATGTCCAATTCGTTTAGATATCTACGTTATATTCTCATTATATAGACATTATGTAATCTTAAATAACATATTATCTATTAATAATGTTCCATTAATGTGTAGCTCAAAACAGTCCATTTTATTAACGGGTTTAGAATCCTACAAAATATGTTATATATCACTAAGAAGTAAAGGTTTACATAGTATAACGTATGGATAATTTTCATACCAGTTTTCAGAAAACCAGATTTAATAAAACATTATTGGTGTCATTGATTTCTAACATTTGTGTTTTATTCTCAAATGTATTAAAAACAATCCTATGTATAATTTTACATAGAGACCAATTCAACAAAACAAGCATAGGTGTAATCTTTTTATATGCGTTCATATTTAGTTTCATTTGTCTTTTTCATTTATAAGTGTAAGGTTGTATTTAGACTAACACCTTGTTAGGTTTTAGATGAAGCTTCTTAGATCATCGCTTGTGACTGGACACAGAATCAAGGAAAATGGCCAAAATCGTCATGGAATCACTCGTCATAAAAAGTCTCGGACGCAATTCCTGAAGGTATTGTGAGATAAACAGTGATGTAGTTTCGGTTATAGACAGACAGATCCTAATTTCATTATGATAAGATATATTATATGCCCACGGTTATATGATATGAAGTATTCCTATCTATACAAATAAGTTGCAAACAAGTCTATTTGACCCATACATGGGACCTTAACAAGTATTACCACTCCAGGTCAGAGTGGATCTGAGAGTAAAGTCAATAAAGGGTTCTCACCACACCCCAGAGCTTCAGACTTGGAGCCTCACCACCAGATGCAATTTAGTGTCAAACAAGGAAAACCCTTTTTGTTATGACTTATTCTGCAAGGGCTAGATTTGGTTGGTTGGTTGGTTGGTTTAGGGATTTTAACGTCATATCAACCCGTCTGGGGTTATGCCATGCTTAACGGTTAGGAAGTAATATATGTTGTGTATTTATATTTATACTTTTAGTAATTGGTTTTAACAATGTGTTCGCACCATTGAGGATCATGTTTTATGGTATTGATTTGTTTCATGTCTATATTCTATGGTATACTTTTATTTCCCTAAAAAATGACAGAATGTCCTCCATGTTGACATTTTTAAGTAGATATTTCATATTGTTTGCATTAAAATAACAGTTATTGGTGTGAGCCAAAAAAACTGCATTCCTTGAAAAAGTGTTTAACAGTCAAAGGTGTTTGACATGTTTCACATTGTGATTGTTGTTCTTGTTTGAGTATATAGGAGTGCGTTAGTCTTGTGTGACCAATGCGTAATCGGGACACAATGACTTGTTCCTTTCTAGACTTCCCTACTAACAGGGCGAGTAATATTTGCGGGAGCAGTGGATATGAATGTTGTTCATCGATATCAATAGATAATGTGTGTGATGGGCGGACGGTGTCATGGCTGTAAAGGTTGTATCTTCTTGAGAATAACCCAAAATTTACTGGCGTAATGTCTAATGTGATTGGACTATGATATCGTAGTAAGCAAGTTCAAACTTAAGTCACGCTATTACGTTCACTTTCGGATTAATACCCTTGGGAAAGGTATGGGCCTATCATCCACCCTGTGTTGAGTGTTGGCATCCTTCCGTCTACGAGAGACGATGGAGTAGTTCACATATTTTTGGAACTACGTAGCATGGGCGGGTTCATAGGGAGGATGAGCTGTTGCCCAAGAAGCAAATACCTCCTCTCCACACTGCCGCTGCGATCAAAGGAAAGAGTAGCACTAGATTTCAGCATCACACCACCTTAAGGACTACGGCTCCTGATTTGTTTTCGGGATTTACTCCCCTAGCCTTTCCTCGGGATGGGGTAAAACCGCTAAGCAGCGAAGCTTTTGAGTCGGACTTATCCTTGAGTTAAGTGGGATGCCGACCTAGGGTAAGGACACCCTTCAAACCCATTTGGGGATTTATGTGAATCGTAAGTACCCCAACTACTACTGTTCTTCTACAAGCACAAATTTTGTATTGAGTTACCAGCAAAGGTTATTATGCTTTTAAACAAACCAAACCAAACCAAACCAAACCAAACCAAATTTATTTGCATTGTTTTACTAACAGCAACTGAGCGGCAGTCAGGCAAAATTATGTTTGGCATGAAAGCAGAAGTTGTTCAATGAGTTCATCCACGAGGAAAATACTCGTATTGGAATTTGTAGATTCTTCCTGAGAGACGAAATCATGGTTTGATCAGTTTGGCATGGGTTTAGTATTTCAGCAGTGGCGCCATCGATATATGTGACAAATTATGTTCAGATGTGAGACCATAAAATGAAGAGCACCTTGATCAGCCCATTCACACGAACTGGGTTCCCTAGTAAATACATTCTCAATCAACGACGCTAGAGTTTACAAGTTTTCAAAAATACGGTATGGAGGCTCTCTTCATCGGTAGCGAAAATATATGAATATTTGTAATTACTATGTAAGAAAATATTACTTTGCTCTATCAGATGGGTTATTCAGTCCTGTCGGCTGTGTATGAGTAAAACTTGGATCTCTGCGATAAAGTAAGAAGCTTACGGTAGAGGGGCGTTCCCCTCAGATGCAAAAATAGTCTCCTTGTTCAAGTGCTATTGAAAAGGGGATAAATTCCCTTGCTGTCTGGCTGATACCGACTTTAGGCCACGTCGAGGTCTTTACTTATATATATATAATATATATATATATATTATATATATATTATATATTATATATATATAAGTAGTTCAATGAGAAATCAAAACAAATAAAAGTTTTTGCTTTTATTTATTTAATTACGGAACGGTAATACCGTTCCGTAATTAAATAAATAAAAGCAAAAACTGTTATTTGTTTTGATTTCTCATTGAACTATCAACGCTCTATCACAGATATTGAGCACTCTTCTAATAACACTGTACGTTGGATTTCTATTACTTTTTCTAGTATACTAGTGCTAACCATACACATTAATAATATATATATAAGTATATAGTGTGCGTGTGTGTGTATGTGTGTGTGTGTGTGTGTGTTTGTGTGTGTACGATTGTGTGCATAAAGGTATGCATTAAAGTCATACCTTCATGCCATGTGTTCTGTAATAGCATTTAAAAAATGATTGGTTCGAATGCAACTTAAAACTTAATTACAACGCATCATGATCAACACGTAGCTTCAATGTCCGTCTCTTCACATATCCTTTCTATGCGCACGTACGAGCAGTTCTACCTTGATTTCTATGTATCGCATTAAATAACAAAACACGCTATATATAGTATATATATATATATATATATATATATATATACAAAACCACCCATGTCTAATCTCATAAACCTGCTCATCTCTCGTTCACCCTTGCCAATATACACAGGTGCATATATACACATAGAAGCCAACATTGAAACCGCATATATATATATATATATATATATATATATATATATATTTATATGTGTTATGTATGGTGTGTGTGTGTGTGCATGTGTGTGTGCGTGTGTGTGTGTGTATATATATATATGTATATATATGTGTGTGTGTGTGTGTGTGTATTTATATATATATTGTGTGTGTATATATATATGTATATGTGTGTGTGTGTGTGTTATATATATATATATATAATATATATATCCAAAACCACCCATGTCTAATCTCATAAACCTGCTCATCTCTCGTTCACCCCTTGCCAATATATATAGGTGCATATATACACATAGAAGCCAACATTGAAACCGCTATATATATATATATATATATAATATATATATATATATATATATATATATGTGTGTGTGTGTGTGTGTGTGTATACATATGTGTGTATATATATGTGTGTGTGTATTTATATATATGTGTATATATATATATGCGAGTGTGTATATATATATGTATATATATATGTGTTGTGTGTGTGTATAATACATATGTGTGTATATACATATATGTGTGTGTTATTTATATATATGTATGTATATGTGTGAGTGTGTGTATATATATATGTGTATCTCTCTTCTCTCTCTCTCTCTCTCTCTATATATATATATATATATATATATATATATATGTATATATATATATATATATATATATATATATATATATATATATATATATATATATATATATATATATATATATATATATATATACATTAGTGGTTTCAAAGTTGGCTTCTGTGTGTACATATGCACCTATATTTAAGTTAGCAAGTAGAGATGAGCGGGTTTATGAGATTAGACGTGGGTGGTTTTGGAGAGATTAAAATCTGACGAATAAAAGATGGATGAAAAAAAGGCGGGAGAACGAGGGAGTAGGAGTAGGAGGAAGTTATCCGTGGAAGGAGGTGGGAGATTGTCCGCGGGTTTCTCATACATAATTATTTGCCTGTGCATAGCCTGACCCTAGTGCTCGTGAGCGACCGCCAGGGTGCGCTGTGCACAGA
>CM042146.1:32544294-32556794 GCA_023376005.1 Doryteuthis pealeii | reverse complement strand
TTGCCTAATCTTTCCAGACGATAAAAAAATGTGCAGTGGGTGTGAATTAGAATTTGTTGAAGTTTTGGGCTTCGTATATTTTTAACAAACAACAACAACAACAACAATAATAATAATAATAATAATAATAATAATAGATTATATGTGTCAAGAAAGGAAGGGGGAAGCGGTCTTGCCAACATAGAGGACTGCGTAGAAACCACTATCCAACAACTTGAGGATTACACAAGAAAGAGCAAATACAAATTACTTATGGCGGCCAACAACAGTAGGAGTGACAGATGGACAAACAGAAAAACAACAAAGACTAGAAAACAAAAATGGGAAGAAAAACAATTATATGGACACTTCAAACGACAAACCGAAGAGGTTGCACATGGAAAGACTTGGACATGGTTAAGAAAAGGAAACCTCAAGAGAGAAACAGAATCATTACTAATTGCTGCACAAAATAATGCCATAAGGGCAAACTATATAAAAGCGAAAATTGATAAGACCCAACAAAATAGTAAATGTAGACTTTGTGGTAATAGAGATGAGACTGTAAACCATATACTCTGCGAATGGAGCAAACTAGCACAACGAGAATACAAAACTAGACACGTCTGGGTTGGGAAGGTGATCCACTGGGAATTATGCAAAAATTTACTATTGACCACACAACAAAATGGTATATGCATAAACCAGAATCTGTTCTTGAGAACGAAACGCATAACATTCTCTGGGACTTTGAAATAAAAACGGGCCACCTTATCCCAGCAAGAAGACCAGACCTAGGGTTGGTAAACAAAAAAGAAAGAACTTGTCAACTGGTGGATTTTGCAGTGCCAGCAGATCACAGGGTGAAGCTAAAGGAAAATGAACAAAATGGACAAATATCTGGACCTTGCCAGAGAACTGAAAAAGTTATGGAACATGAAAGTGAAAGTGATACCAATTGTAGTTGGTGCACTTGGAACAGTCCCAAAAGGATTGGAAAAGGGTTTGGAAAGTCTGGAAATCAGAGGAAGGATTGAAACCATTCAGAACACTGCACTGCTGCAATCTGCCAGAATACTCAGAAGAGTAATGGAGACCTGAGGAGACTTGCTGTCACTCAGACTCAAGTGAAAGACCATCAGCTAATGCTGATGTAAAAACTCAAAAGGAGCAAATAATAATAACAGAGATGTACACGTATATACATTAAACACAAAAATGCAATTACGTTTTTAAAATAGAACCCCTTTTTTCCATTATGTTTTGTCGATTTAATAACTATCCAGCCTTTTAGCATATATATATATATATATATATATATATATATATATATATATGTGTGTGTGTGTGTGTGTGTGTATGTATGTATGTATGTTGAATATTATTTTCTGTGTATATAATATATCTATACATATATATGTGTTATATATATATATATATATATATATATATATATATATATATATATATATATATAAGTAAAGAAATAACAAAAGACTTAGAGATTTAGCAAATGCTAAATCTCTATGTCTTTTATTATTTTTTTACTTATATATTTGCTCTGTGACTCTAACATTAAGAGCACACATTGAGCTCTCAAACTGCGACAGGTTGTTTTTTGTAAAGGAAGATTTCATCTCTGGACTTTGGTTATATATATTATATATATATATATATATATAATATATATATATATATATAAAAACATTGTAAAATAAAATAAATATTAGCTCTTACAAACTTGATTGAGCACAGTATTTTCTTTGTTTCATCGCAAAAAAAATTTTGTTTTACATATACCTATATATCTATATATATATATATATATATATATATATATATATATATATATTATATTTCGTTTATTTTAATTTAATAACATAGACTTATATATATATATATATATATATATATATATATATATATATTATATATTATAAGTCTATGTTATTAAAATTAAAATAAAACGAAATAAATAAACATATTTTAATGAAACCACATTTAAACATTATGACCCATATAATTGTTAGACAGCCGTAATCTAGTGAAAACATTAACACAAAACGATCTACTACCATTGTTTACATTTTGAACCTCACGAAAAATCAACTTCCGCTGTTAAAACATTCAAATTCGAAACCAGCGTTCCTCATAACGAACCGTTTAACGCAATAAACACAGTCGATTGTAATTAATCGGTATCTCGATTAATTCAGTGGATTTAACCCCGAAGATCCTTATGGTGAAACTCGGGTAGGTTATCACTTGTACCTATATTGTAATAAGTCTATGTTATATATTCATGGGAAATTATTTTTGGTTTTAATCCGGAGGATGAGGGAAATGTGTAAAATAAATGAAAAATTTAGTTGGATATTATGTTTCATTTATTTTTTTGATATTTCGAAAGATTCTTTCTCTTTGTACAAAGGTTTTTTTTTTACTGGCTGGCTCCCATAGTCTCTGGCGATTTACAGGCCAACAATCTCAACAACATTTGTAGTTTTATGCGTCTCAACAAAACTCATATTTGTCGTTAGATTGTAAATCTGTTACAGGAATATATGTACACACTCTCTCTCTCTCTCTCTCTCTCTCTCTCTATATATATATATATATATATAGATAGACACTCTCTATCTCTCTCTCTCTCTTCTCTCTCTCTCTCTCTCTCTCTCTCTCTCTCTCTCTCTGTAAGAAAACAACAAAGTCTTATTAAGTAATTTAAAAACAAGAGATGACAGTCCGGAGAAATCAACGAAGAAGAACCATCATTTAACAGTTTTGCATAAGGGAGTCGTATTTTAGTCGTAGTCGTTAGTAGTAGTCGTCGTTAGCTCGAAAGAACAACACACGAAAGTCGTATAGTCAAAAGAGAGTTGTTTATTTCTAGGCTCGTGAGTTCTTTTTCAGGGATGAGGGGAGAGAGAGAGAGAGAGAGAGAGAGAGAGAGAGAGAGAGAGAGAGAGAGAGAGAGGAGAGTGTGTGTGTGTGTGTGTGTGTAAGGTCGAAGTGTTCTATCTTAAATCACGTTCATGCGCGCTGTTCGTTGCTACCCTAGAAATGTCACGACGGAGCCCCAACAAACGCGTCCGACTCTTTTCGGGTCCTGCGAAAAAAAGAACCGAATTTTCTTTACTTCCGTTTGTGATCCCAGGGGTGAGAGAAGGGTACATCCGCTTCCGCTCAAAACTCGGAATTTCCGTTTTTATTCTTAAATCTAGTTCCGGGGTCATTGGTCGGTCAATGGCTGGCCCCCGTTGAGTGTTTAGCCTTCCAAACTTTAACCTTTTTTGTTCTTATTTTTTTTCTTCTCTTTCTCCAGAAACCCGATTACTGTTTTCTTTTCATTCCCCCAAATTCCCCGCAGACCATAATATTTACGCTACTACAGAAGTCCACTAGATCAACAGAGAAAATGGCGACGAGTTAGAACCAGCGAGTCAACAAGAGAAATTAAAAAGTAGGATAATCATCTCTACCCTATCATCTGTCTGTCTCTCTGTTTTTCTCTCTTTCATTATATACCCGATGTTGAATGAGTATATATAACAAAATATTCCAATCTAATACATTGATTTGCATGGTTTCAATGATGCCAAATCACTTGAAGCTATTTTATACCTAGAGGTTAGGAAATCGCGTTCATTGTAGGTTTATACTTACATTTTCGTGTAGTTGATTTTTAAGATTTTTTGTGCATATTTATATGATACTAGCTTGACCCGTGTAAATTACACGGTATTGTCAATATTGAAAATATCCCCCAACCAGTATTTCTGTTCTCTTGATCTGTTTCTCTTGTTTTGAAAGCTGTCTTTTCTGTATTCTTCTCTGGTGCAACCGGGATTTAGGTTCTCACAATTTCTACCTAAATTCCATAAAGTTTAATTGAGAAGAAAACCCATCATATATTTTGTGACCTTTATTTAAAAAAAAAATCTAGCCCAAACAATGTTGATTGTGAAATGTAAGGAAAATGAATTTTTCTTTCATTTTTAGTAAAAACACATCCAACAAAAAAACATTAATATGTAGTAAAAAGTCCAATGAAAATTTCCAAATGTAGGAAAATTATTCTTTTGGTAATTTATGAGGAAGTGCGTCCCGGTCTCCTGCCTCAAAAATTGCTACCCGGTGACTATTCAAATAACGACCCAGCTCAGTCTACTCAAAACTATCCATTTTCATATCTATCTAAACTTGTTCATATTTATCTATATTACTTTAAATACTAAGATTTTTTTTTATTCATGTTTATTTAATGTCTTGTTTTTAATTTAAATAAACAAGAATTACGACAAAAAAGATGCGACCCCCCCAAATACATTTACTTGTCGAAAATATCTATCTATCTCCATTTGTTCATATCTATCTATATTATTTTGTTTGTTTATCTATCTATCTCAGTTTATTCCAAACTATATATACATCTTCATATCTAAACAAGAATTACGACAAATTACGATAAATAAACAAGAATTATGATGAGCTGGGCGTTGTTATTTTGATAGTCACCGGATAGCAATTTTTGAGGCAGGAGACCGGGACGCACTTCCTCATGAATTACCATTCTTTTTATAGATTGCAAACATACAGCATCCAATGAAGATTTTAAATGTGGGAACATTTTTGTCTTACAATTGAAAAATATGAATTTATTGAATTGTTAGTAATAATACATCTAATAAAGATTTTAAAATATAGAACAATTGTTATTTAAAAAAAAATACATTGCAATAAGATTACCTCTAATAAAGATAGAAATATGTATACATTTAAATTGCAATCATACATCATCAAATGAAACCATAAAAATATAGTAAAAATGTGTATACCTTTAAATTTCTATCATACAACACCCAAAGAAAAATCACGGCGTTTGGAACGATTCATTTTAAAATGGATAAAATAAGAATTCAGCAGATAAGCGAATTACATTTTTGCCTTTACATTTTTGGTTTGGTTTGTTTTGTTTTACGGCATATCAACCTCAGTGGGTCATTTAATGCCAATAAAGTTTTGAAATAAATCAATTCTTAATGGATAATACAATTTTTTTATAAATACATTTTTCTATTTAACCCATAGATGGGATCCTAACAGGTACTACCACTCTTGGTCAGAGTGGACCAGGGAGCAATGGTGATGAAGGGGTGCTCCACATTCCTCAAACCTCCAAAACTGGAACCTCACCATCAGATAGAGTTTAACGTCTTTCCCAGGACATGTAGACCTGCAGCCACCGCCTTCTAGCACCCATATGATAAAAAGGGTTGGGGCTTGCCATAAGGGCAATAGGGTTGGGGAAATCATATAGGTGCTAGGGCTTGACGTGACCAGCCGATTGATCGGAGGGGGCCTCTCCAACCGCCCGTCTAGCCCAAGATAGGGCCAAAGTGGAGTATTGCATGTCATGAACTGCTCATCCACCTGGGCTCTATCCTTAAGCATCACGGATCGCCACCCACGGCCAACAGATGGCCCCATTGGGGGAGTCTTACCCCTCTGCAGAGGTACAGTCGGTGCATTCTAACGCCCCAGCCGACAGGGCGGCTTTACATTTTTGCATTTAATCTTAGCCGATTTGGAGGGTCTCATTTTTAACCAGAGGGTGGTGCAAGAATAATGGCCGTATTTTTAGGAACAACAGTATTAATATATAGATCAGGTATTCCCATCAAATACTAATAATATGAACTCAGTTGTATGGTTTCAGATATTCCTATCTAATACTAATAGTTTACACACAGTTGTATGGTTTCACGTTTTCGTATCTTATAATAATTTATACAGAATTATATGGTTTCAATTAACTACTTTTATTTAATAAAAATAACTGGTTTGAATACAGTTATATGGTTTAAGGTAACTAATAATAATCCTTCTGAGTAACAATTATATCTTCAAGAAACTATTCTTAACACAAAAAATGTAAACAGTTATATGGTATCAAGTATTCCTCTCTAATACAAATAATAAGGTACGTGACGAATAGATGAGAACCTAACAATGTATTCCGGATCAGAGCTGATCTAGGAAAAGGATTACAAATGGCAACAGAAATAAAGATTGAAAAATGAAAGAAAATAAAAGGGTTACAAACGCTAAAAGGAGAGAAAATACAAAGGGAGGTAAACCGTTTAAACAGTGAAAAAAAAAAGAATGAAAAAGAAAGACAGAAAGAAACGAATAAAAATTAAGGTAAACCTGTTTCAAACGGTAAAAAAAAAAGGAAAGAAAAAATGATTGAAATAGTAAAAGAATGAAAGAAACGAATAAAAAGTAAGGTAAAGCGGCTTTAAACAGTGAATGAAAATAAAAATGAAAAAAGAAAGGAAGGAAAAAAACGGTTACAAACTTTAAACGAAAGAAAGAAAAAATGAAGAAAGAAATAAAAAAAACAATTTCATACTTTATATGAAATAAAGAAAAAAAGAACGAAAGAAAAGAAAGGAAAGAAAAACAATTAAACACTTTAAATGAAAAAAAAGAAAAAGGGAAAAAAGAAAAACGAAGATAGAAAAAAGAAAAGAAAAAAATTTAAAGGTTAAATGAAAGAAAGAAAGAAAAGGAAAAAAGGAAAATGAAGACGGAAAAAGAAAAGAAAGAAAAAAGATTACAACGGTTAAAGGAGAGAAAATACAAAGGGGGGTAAACCGTTTAAACAGTGAAAAAAGGAGGAAAGAATGAAAAAGAAAGATAGAAAGAAACGAATAAAAAGTAAGGTAAACCTGTTTCAAATGGTAAAAGAAAAAGGAAAGAAAAAATTATTGAAATATTAAAAGAATGAAAGAAACGAATAAAAAGTAAGGTAAAGTGGCTTTAAACAATGAATGAAAAAAGAAAATGAAAAAAGAAAGGAAGGAAAAAAACGGTTACAAACTTTAAACGAAAGAAAGAAAAATGAAGAAAGAAATAAGAAAAACAATTTCATACTTTATATAAAATAAAGGAAAAAAGAACGAAAGAAAAGAAAGGAAAGAAAAACAATTAAACACTTTAAATGAAAGAAAGAAAAAGTGAAAAAAGAAAAATGAAAATAGAAAAAAGAAAAGAAAGAAAAACCGATTACAAAGGTTAAATGAAAGAAAGAAGAAAAGGAAAAAAGAAAAATGAAGACAGAAAAAAGAAAAGAAAGAGAAAAGGTTACAACGGTTAAATGAAAGAGAGAAAAAGAAGGAAAGGAAAACGGTTAAAATGATAAAAGAAAGAAGGAAAGAAAGGGAGAAGAAAGACAGAATAGAATATACGAGAATTTATCAGGTTAAAATGGCTGCCTTGAGAAAAAGAGAGAAAAAGAGAAATTAATAGAGAGAAAAGGAAAGTTGAGTTGAGGTTGTAGAGTCAGTGAGATAAACAGAAATGTTCAATATTTATTCAGGAATTGGCGGTCGTCTGCTTCATCTCTCAACAACAACAACACCTTTTCTCTTGTTTGTTCTGTTTGTTTTCCTCCATTTTGTTTCCCGCGTTATCAGCGGCGCCCTTGTCTCCACCCTAGGGCAATGTCACCGGAGCCATAACCAAATCTATTTTACCATATATCGGGTCACTGTTTTCTTAACGAATTAACATTTCGTTCGCCATTGCCACTATCTTTTTTTTTATTTCCTTCCTGTCCGACCCCCGGTATTTTCCCTTTAAATCAATTCTTTTTTTCTTCTTCTTTTGATTGCTATATATTTCTTTTTCTTTTTCTTTCTCTTTCTTTCTTTTTTTCCCTTTACATTATCCTACGAATTCCATCTTTTCTTCTTTCTATTTAACTCTCTCTTTTCTTTCTATATCTTTCTTTTCTCTTTCTCTTTCTTTCTTCTTTAAATTCCTTCTCTAACAGCGAGCATTGTTTCTAATCTTCTTTTCCCTCTCATTTAAATTATTCTACGAATCACACCCTCTCTTTCTTTTCTTTCTCTTTCTTTCTCCTTCTTTCCCTTCCACTCTCCTTTTCTTTTTCTCTATTTCTTTTTCTTTTTTTCTTTTCCTTCTCAAATTACTAGTTTCATTCCCTTTTTTTCTTTCTTTCTATTTCACTCTCTCTTTTTCTTTTAATATCTCTCTTTTTCTTCTTTTTCTTTCTTTTCTTTCTCTAAACACGAGTATTGTTTCTTACCTTCTTTTTCCACTTCCCTACATTATCCTACGAAACTCATTCCCTAATTCGATTTCTCTTTTTACGCTGATAAAATCTCCTGCAAAGGGGCAAGACCAATGTGGAGTACTCCTTCATTGCCATCACTACGGGCCCAGAATCGTAGTTTCTGTTTGGGTCACATCTATGGGTCAAATAAATCTGTTTGAAAAAATATTTTTATAAGGTGTCTAAACAAAAGACAATTATCAAATGGAAATAAATACTTGAAACTATAAGATTATTAGTATTGTATAAAAATACTTGAAACGATACACATTGAAATTATTATTTGTATTAGATAGGAATACTGGATGCTATACAACTGTAAATATTGTATTAAGAATAGTTAATTGAAGCTATATTTTTTATAGTAAAGATTATTATCAGTTACTTGAAACCACATAACTGTGAGCAAAATAATAACTATTATTAAATAGGAACAATATTTTGAAACCATATAATTATTTGTAATAGACAGAAATACAGACACCATTTAACTGTGTGCAAATTATTTGTATTATATAGGAATACTTGATATGATATAATTGCCTGCAAAAACCTCTTAAAATAGCCACACATCAAACGTAAATAAGAACTTCTCTAACCGCTTGGGAAAGAATATCCCCAAACGGGATGATATGCCGTTAAAATCAATCAATCATATTAATTAGATAAATCAAACATTTCACACTGAATCATTCAAATCAATATTCAGTTCATACATATGTTCAGAACATAGTTTATCTTATCTACGTGTGAATATTGATTAATTCTCATATATATATATATATATATATATATATATATATATATATATATATATATATATATGTGTGTGTGTGTGTGTGTGCGTGTGTGTGTTTGTGTGTAAGTTGAAAAATGGAAATGAATCCGACAATATGTTGAAAGGATAAATAAAGGAAATAAAATACTGAATGGATAAAATTAATTTAATGAATTACCAACATGTGTTGGTAATTCATTAAATTAATTTAATCCATTCAGTATTTTATTTCCTTTATTTATCCTTTCAATACACACACACACACACAAACACATGACTATAATATATATATATATATATATATATATATGGAGAAATGTAAACAAACACGGGATGTGACACTGGATGAAAGTTTATTATTGATGGTAATGTCGACGTTCATACGTTTCGGTTTATATAAAACCTTCTTCAGGACAAAATGATAAAAGAAAGAGAAAAAATGTTGTTCAAAAGGTTTGAATGAGTTGATTTGAAAATATGTAGAAATGGTTGGTAAAATTTCATTGATTAGCGTTCAAATTAAATGTTCATGACGGGATTGGTTCATGCGAAAACGAAATTCAAGATTTAATTGGTTCACGTGAGGCTGAAAGCCAAGACACGTGTTCCAATCACATCTTGAATTTCGCTTTCGCATGAACCAATCCCGTCATGAACATTCAATTTGAATGCTAATCAATGAACGTTTATGAACCTTTTCTCGAAGAAGAAGACAATCGTTTATTTTCACACATTACACAATATAAACAATGTCACACAAAACAAAAAAAAGTAATGCTGGTTTTTGTATTGATGTGTGGATGATGATCACTAATTAGGACTGAGCCTATTCGAGTATTAACTACTTTAGTTGATTTTTGTCATAGTTTGAAAGGTGATTAAGGTGATAGCGTGTTACAAGTTCTTTTTTGAAAATTGTAGCGTGATTCGTGAAAGTCAGATCGTTTAAATTGGGTGATGTATTTCTTAGAGATAAAATGGATTAAAAAATGAGAACATTCTTAATTGTCTAACATTTTTTGAGAAAGGTAGAAGGAAAAAGAAGGAAAAGAAACAATAGACCATACATAATTAAGTTAGGTATAAATCATATTAATTTCGAACGAATTAGTTCTACACACACACACACACACACACACACACATATATATATATATATATATATGTGTGTGTTTGTATGTGTGTCGTTGTTGTTGTCAAGAGGGCAGCTGAACATCAAAGGGAATCCGAGAAATCAATACCCTTGACCCATAAAATTTCCAGTGACGACTGTAGCCTAACAAAAAGAGGTAATTCTTTCGAAAAATTGGAATGAAATAAAATGGAACTCAGTAAATAATATCCAATTTCTCATTTATATAATACACAATTGTTATTGGACATTATACATAATATCCTTTATTTCATACATCACTTATGCTTCGCATTAAAGGAAAAAAATATGCATTATAGGCTTATATATATTTCACGATCAAAGTCATGCCGAATTTCGAACGATTACCATGATCGATTTCGGATGAGTTACGTCACACAATTTCAATGGAAAATTAACGGCTAAACAACACTAAATTCTTTTAATTCATTCATTTTTTCTCTCATATACTGGATTTCATTTTTCTCCAGATAGTCTCTATTCCCTATACCTTGAAATAGGGTGAAGGTTCACCCGAAATATCGGAATTGATCGAACCAGAGACAGAACAACAGTGGAATATTAAAATTCTGTTTTTGTTCTGTTTTTAGTTTTTGTTCTTTTTTTCCAATGCTTCACAATACAAAAAAAAAATAAAATAACAAAACAACGTTCACAAGAACAAGGTCTATACATAACATACATACATACACACACACACACACACACACACATATATATATATATATATATATATATATATATATATACTCAAAATTAGATGCACCATATATATATATTTATATATGTATATATCTAGAGAGATATATTGAAAGATATATAGATATATTGATATATAGATATATTGATAGATAGATAGATAGAGAGAGAGAGAGAGAGAGAGAGAGAGAGAGAGAGAGAGAGAGAGAGAGAGAGAGGGTCTATGTTATAGAACATGATATTAGGGAGCCGAATTAGCACCAAAATATACATAATTGCCAATATTTGATTATTCGCACACCCCTTGTCAAAAAAGAAGCTTTTAGTGTATACACTGTCATTTCCTACGACGTTACAGTTGACAGTAAATCGCACAAATATCATTTATTAACCATGTCTCTATGAAAATCTGAATTAGATTTGCTTCAAAAGAGTCCATGTTATTAGTGCGTTTGAAATAGTGCAATGTGTGTTATATATTACTAAGAAATAAAAAATTACTTAATAAATTTTGTGGTTAATTTGCATACTGGTTTTAACAAAACCGGATTCAATGAATAATTAGTTGGTGCTATTGATCTCTAGTACTATCAATCTATTCTCCAATGTATTAACATCAATCCTATGAATGATTTCATATAGAAACAAATAGGTGTATAATTAAAATAAGTGTAATCTTTTTATATGAGTTCTTTCGTTAGTCTTTCTAATTTAATATACACTGAGTTTCAACATATTAACGAGGTGACATTCTTTCAATATCTCCAAAAACTATCTGTCGGAATTTAACGAACTTTCATCGTATAATTGGAGTAGATATATGCGTAGACTGTATACAAACTGTATTGTTCTGCACCACAGAACACAAACGGTGGCCATTTGCAATATTAACACGATATAGAAGTCTTCCACTCAATAAACGGGCATCAATATAATCATGCAATTTTGGGTCGCAAATGTGACTTGAACCCTTTTGAAAAATATATTATAACACTTGAACTTTACAAAGAGATATCCAAAATAATTGGAAGTTTTCACCAAATTGTGGAAATATTTGTTCCAGCTCATATGAAGGTATGTCAAAAGGCCGATAAGGGTAACTCGAGGGCTGTTTCCCGACATTCTTTGTCAAGAATTGTTGTATACTGGATCATACATTATTCAGTATACTAATATATACAAACTACATGTGCGACAGACATATAATAACTCGCAACAGTGCTAAAACCTCGAGGAAGACGGTTCGCGTAATGGTTCCGTAATCCTTGCAGTCTCAGTATATTTGCCTCATACCCCACTTGTATTGCCTGGGGGATAGCCCCCTGGGATCGACGCTGTTAATTTTCATTAGCTCGCCACTTCAGAGGCCGAAGCGCTCTGAAGCAGTTTCAGGATATTTGCCTCATGTATGGGCTGGGCACAAGGTCTCGTTTTAATGTGGGCCCACCCACAAGCCGAAGCTCATGGGTAGGAAAGAACAAAAATTGTGTCGATCCCCTCAGCATTCCCCCTCGAGGGGGCGCCTCAGGCGCTGGGCAATAAACCAGCCCTGCCCCTTTAAGTCAAGGGGGCAGGTATTGCATGGGGGAAAAGCCCCCTGGGATCGACGTTGTTATTTTCATTACCTCACCACTCCAGAGGCCGAAGCGCTCTGAAGCAGTTTCAGGATATTTGCCTCATGTATGGGCTGGGCACAAGGCCTCGTTTTAATGTGGGCCCACCCATAAGCCGAAGCTCATGGGTGGGAA
>CM042146.1:32526794-32539294 GCA_023376005.1 Doryteuthis pealeii | reverse complement strand
CCGCCACAAATATCTCGGTCAACAATCCATGTATCTCTTAATGTATCTCTTATTGTAACAGATTTTGAAAAAGAAAGACAAAAAAGAAAGATATGATGATATATATATATATATATATATATATATATATATATAGTTATTTACCAAGTTTAGCTTAAATGTGGCACAAGGCCAAAAGTATGAGACAAAAAATGTTTGCAAATCTAGCCTGGTAACCTTTACACTACATATATATTTAGAGATTAAATATCTTTTATTATTTTTCAACAAACGCGGTGTTTAAAAAAAAGAATTATCATTGTGCTATTGTACTCATGCACCTCACCGACTCACATATTTCAGATGATCCATTTGGTTTTTGCTCTTCTGATATCTACGTTCCATGCATGTTCCATGGGTTTGGATTTGTGAATAAAGGGCGTCCCCTTATGCATATTGGCGCCCATGAAAATTTGTAAGGGTGGAAGAGCAGAAGGTTAGGAGTGCAATTTATATGCTTATTCGTGGATCACCGTATCGTCGGGTTGCTCGTCCTCCCACTCTCTCTCTCTCTCTCTCTCTCTCTCTCTCTCTCAATTTTGCTCTCTTTTTCTCTTTCTCTCCCACTCTCTCTCTATCTATCTTGCTTTCTCTTCTTGCTATCTCTCTCTGTTGCTATATCTCCCTCTCTCTTGTTCTCTCTCTCTCTCTCTCTCTTTCTCTGTTGCTCTCTCTCTCGCTCTTTGCTCTATCCTTTTCTGTTGCTATCTATCTCAATCTCTCCGTTTTTCTATCCCTCTATCTATCCCTGATGCTCTCTCTCTCTCTCTCTCTCTCTCTCTCTATCTATCTATCTATCTATCTCTATCTATCTCTCTCTCTCTCTCTCTTTCTCTCTCTCTCTCTCTCTCTCTTCTGTTGCCCCTTTTTTCCCTTTCTCTTACTTTTTCTGTCTTTTTCTCTCTCTGTGTTGCCCCCTCTCTCTCTTCTTTGGTCTATCACTCCCACTCTCTCTCTCACTCTTCTGCTTTCTCTCTCTCTCTCTCTCTTGCTCTCTCTCTCTCTCTCTCTCTCTTACTCTCTCCATCTCTTGCTCTCTCTCTCTCTATCTATCTCCCTCTCCTGTCAATCTGACTCTTCTCATTTGTTCTCCATTTTCGCGCGCGGAAGTTGATCCAATTTTGCATCCGTGTCCTGGAGTCAATCCAGGCAAATATTTAACCGACTCTGTTTACGCGGG
Source organism: Doryteuthis pealeii (assembly GCA_023376005.1). NCBI lineage: Eukaryota > Metazoa > Mollusca > Cephalopoda > Myopsida > Loliginidae > Doryteuthis > Doryteuthis pealeii. The sequence continues at coordinate 32,538,075 of CM042146.1, read as the reverse complement.
AAAAAAACGGAAGGTGGGAGGGGGATGGAGGAAGAGACACAGATAAAAACTGCAAATATACAAAGAAAACATTGGCTAAAACGTAACCTTCAAATCATCCACTGACAGATGTCAACGCGGTGTGAATGGGAGATTTTTATTTTTATTTTTATTATTATTTCATTTTCTTTTTGGAAGTTATCTATTTTAGCAGAGGTTTCCGCCATGAATTTCGGTTCGAATATGTCCCGCTGAGAAGAATGTCAGAAGGATCCTGATTGGACGAAGAGGAGGGACACAGAAAAGGAAAAAAGCTGATATTACATTGGTTCAAATAGAAGAACGTTGGTTATATTTTGAGTGAGGAGAGATATGAGTTAAAGTAAAGAGAAAACCCGACTATTAACTTGTATGTTGAATCAACCAACCCGCCAACCCCCAAAAAGCTGATAAAAAAGACTTAATTTAAATCTTGTTTATCGACACATTGGAAGAGTCAACCTTTACGCTGTATTTAGCGTTCTGATCTTGAAAACTATTCTTGATGATTTAGAACATCATTCCACAAATACGAGACCATCGAAAGGTTATCTTATTGGAGTACTTTAGTTCAATAACATCAGGATTTTTCTCTGTTTGAAATCTAAGATGAGAAAATGCGCCATGAGTATGACACTAAACTGCATCAAATGGTGAGTCTCTAATCAACTCTGACCTCCATTGTGAACTGTATAGGCGGACGGATTGAATTCACATGATCCATTAGTATTTGAACATCTTCCTGATGGGGACAGAGAATGAATGCGTCATCTACGTATCTAAGCCACATTGATGGCTTTACTGGTGTAGATCCTAATGTTGCATAATCTATGGTAGCATAGATCATTGACAACACTGTGTAGCGAAAATGGAAAGTTACAGACCGTTGGGGACCTTTTGACCCCAGAAGCGGAAAAATTGCAAATCACGTGAAGTCACGTGAGAGCTAGTAAGCTCCTCAGTACCAATCAAGGATGTTGAGCAAGAAAGACGTTTCTTGCTTAGCTGGATTCATCAACTGCGCGCGCTTTGTTAGTTTAAGATTAGGAATAACAGTTGAAAATGTAACATAGCGTTATTTAGTAGAGTCTATGAATGCCTTAGTTAGAAAATAAATAAACAACAAGATCGGCCAACAAGAAGCAGAAGAAGACAGAATTCAATATGGCGACTGGACGATCCCAAAATGGCCAGATAAGAAATAAGTAAGTTATACATATCATCTCTCTGCTGTCTACCCCTCTCTTTCTCTCCTCTCTATGAAAATAACATTTGTGTATATACTCAACAGCGGTATATAACACTAAGGTCATCTCATTAAAGTATTCCATGTATATTTTGGCCAACACTGGGAACAATGGTGATCCCATAGCCAGGCCCTCTTCTTGTCGGTATATTTCAGAACCCATCTCGAAGTAGGTTGTGTCCACACAGAAATTCAGCATCTCTATCAGATTATCTATTGGGATACAGGTGCGATCTTCCAACGAGGAATCTGTAGCTAACTTATCCCGTACCACATTTAGAGTCTCCTCGGTGGGTTCCTTTGTGAATAGACTCACTACATCTAAATCCACCATTTGGTTGGAATGGTTGGGAGCATTTCTTATTTTTTTCCACGAAGTGGACAGAGTTCTTGACCTATGATAAAGACTTACCTGTCAATGGATTGACTATCTCAACAAGGTAACGGCTCAATGGGTGACACGCTGAACCTCGGCAGCTGACAATGGGTCTTAATAGAATACCATCCTTATGAGTTTTAGAAAGGACACATATGTGTGGTAGCTTGCCGTAATGTTAAATTAGCTATCTGCAATTCTTCTGTGGTATAAGGTCCTTGTTCTTACTCAGGGTCTGTGACAGATTCCTCTCGGTCTTGGGGGTTGGGTTCTTCTTAACCTTGCAGCAGCCACCGTTAGATCTGCCAATTTGTTGCTTTTTTTCTTCGTTATATTTTTTTTCCCTTTTTTAAAATCTTTTCTCATTCCCTCTTCTTTTATTTCATTTTCTTCATCGTTTCTTTCTTTTTCTTTCTTTCTTTCTTTTCCTTCTTTGTTTTATTTTTTCTCTTTTTTCCTCTTTTTAAAAAAAATTCTTATTTTCATTCCTACACTTCTTTAATTTACTTCATCGTTTCTTTCTTTTTCTTTCTTTCTGTTTTCTTTCTTTGTTATATTTTTCTGTCTTTTTAAAAAAGTTCATCTCTTCATTCCCGCACCCTCTCCTTTTCTTTTATTTACTTTCTTTCTATTTCTTTCCTTTCTTTCTTTCTCTCTTTATTTATTTTTCATTCTTTGGTTTATTTTACTCTCTCTATCTCTTTTTAAAAAATTCCTATCTTCATCGCCTTACCTTCTTTTCAAGATCACCAATTTCCAGAATCTCTTTCTCTCTCTCTCTCTCTCCTTTACTCTCTCTCTCTCACATACACACACACACACACACACTCTCTCTTCTCTCTCTCTCTCTCTCTCTCTGTATCACTGTCTGTCTGTCTGTCTGTCTGTCTGTCTCTTCTTTTCCCTCCGCTACCCTAACAAAGTGAAAATGAAAGCTTAAGAGACGGGTCTTGAAGGCTGCGCCGATTAACGTATCACACAATGAGGCCGTCCAGACTCGATTTCAAAAGAAAGACTTATTAAATTGCCATTTCAAGATACAATTATGGAGAGAAATTCCCGAATTTTTTGTTACAAAATTCGGTCAATTCCTGCCATCGAAGAAAAGACACTGGCGTCGAATAATTGCCCGTATTGCTATTTTGGCGCGCAATCTGCGCGCGATATGTTCCAAAAACGCATGCGCACACACACACACACCAACGCGCGTTCCGTGCTCACGTGAGCGCCACCTGCCGGCGCAGCATGGACATCGGTTATATTAAGATGAAGTATAAACATTTCCCACCATTTAGATATTTCAAAACACTACTTACTGTTGAATAATTAAGGTTAAGCAACTATTAAGCCGACCGATTAACAAATGGGTGACTATACGTGAATACTGTTGATTGTAAAATAAGTAACAGTTGGGGAGGTGGCGTATTGTTGATGTCAGCTGGACGGCGAGGAGTCTATTCCCTTAACGCTAGCGCTAGATTAGGGAGATTGATTTTGCTGAGGTGAAGCGTCACACAAACAGTAAAATCAGATTACCCAATGTTGGCTAGTCATGCGCTGAACTGGCATGGACCCGTATCTAACAAGGAACCTTGCTATTCCTTGGCAGGTGCTCTACCGACTGAGCTAACCCGGCCCTGGTAATTGTCATAGGAAAAAAATGTCTTATTTATTTCGAACTCAAAAGTGTCACGTATTTCATTTAGTAGAGTAAAAAAACAATAAAGTCGTCGGGATGGCCTAATTTCGGTATCAGCCAGAGAGCGAGAGAGTCTATCTCCTTTTCACCAGCGCTAGACCAAGAAGATTGTTTTGCATCTGAGGTGGAGGCTGTCGACTGGGCTGTAGAATACCCCGACTGCACCTTTGTAGAGGAGTAAGACACCCCAATGGGGCTACCTGTTGGTTGTGGGTGGTGACCCGTGATGTGTAAGGACGGAATCTTGCTGATTGAGCAGTCCTCATATGAAATACTCAACTTTTGCCCTTACTTAGGCTAGACGGGCGGTCAGAAAGCTCCCACCCGATCAATGTTTTTTTTTCCATTTAACCTTGTGATGGGGTCCTAATATTGGTCACTATTATTCCGGGTTAGGGTGGGCATACACATAATCTTCATCATAATAAAATGTAAAGTAAAGTCGACGGGGCGGCCTAAAGTCGGTATCAGCCAGTCAGCGAGGGAGTCTATCCTCTTTTCAATAGCGCTAGACCAAGGAGATTGTTTTTTAGCATCTGAGGTGGAGCGCCACACCTACCATCAGCTCCTTACTTTACCGCCACAGATTTCTGTGCTACTCATACGCTGAGTTGGCGAAGACCGGTATCGAACTAGGAACCTTGTGGTTTCTAGCCGAACGCTCTACCGACTGAGCTAACCCGGCCCATGATAATAATAAGATAGTGAACTTGTTAGTTTATGTCGGCACCTTTAATCTACGAGACATAAATATATGCTACTTGGGCAATTTACAACTGATTTAATAGAAGAAAATCGTCAATGATAAGATTGTTCTAACCTAATTACCATTAAAAAGGGTTCGGGGATTGTCCTAATCCCCGAACCCTTTTTATCATAAAAGTGCTAGAAGGAGGTGACTAGGGATTTACATGTTATGGGTATAACTTTAAACTCTCTCTGATAGTGAGGTTCCAATTTTAGAAATTGGAGAATGTGGAGTACTCCTGTAACGTAGCGGCGTCGTCACGGTACCAAATAGATATATGTTACGTACTTTCTTATTCTTCTGGCCGGATCTGGTATATCTTCTATCGTCTATCTTGGTCTGGTCTTTCTTATCTGGGTTCCGTGTCTGGTTCTGTTGGGGAGCGTTCCTTATCAGAAGCCTTGTGCTATTGTTAGCTTTTAGTAATAACAACAAGACTTCGATTTACTTTTGATGTTACTTTATTCCATAACCCCAGACCAGACAATGCGCGCGGAGAATCACATCTTGCTAGCTTCTAACTCTGCAACTGACTAACTGCAACTAACTAACTGAGTTGCTTACACCTTAAACCGGAAGGGCCTTCATCGGCTTCCGATTCTCACGGTTCTCCCCAGAACGCAAGGTGAGAGTGAGGTCAAGCATTGTCACTCACTCTCAAGGCCATCAGCTGTACTGATCGCCATAAGGATTTCTATACTACCTTAAAAAGTAATAGGGATCCAATTAATATGTAACACTCCTTAAACACAATTACTCACAGGTCTACCCTAACCCGGAGTGGTAGTACCTGCTAGTGTCTCATCTATGGGTTAAATAGAAAAAATATGAGTTTAAATATGTGTTTAAAAATTGAGTACCCATCAAGAATAAAACAAAAACGTCTTCGGCATAAAATGATCCAATAGGTTGACATGCCATAACCAACCAACCAACCAACCAACCGACTAACCATTAGAAACGAACTCTTACTCTCCTATTTTGTAAGACACCAGACATATATGACGTGTTCTTGTTTTAAAAGCAACATTATTTTGGTGAATACGGATTACGCAATGTTTCACAAAAGAAATTTCTTTCTACGATTGTTCGAACTGTGTTTATTATATTTCATCCATAAATGCATTTAATATTACGTCGACTGTTCAATGCTCGTCGCAACGAATTGCTATAAATTAGACATTATCGTTTTTATTGGCATTTTTATGAGTTCATGTACAATGTACTCTAACACTGATTTTTATGATATCTATTTAAATTGAATAAGTTCTGTTTACATAACTCTTGTTAGATTTAGACATATCGTGAAACTGAAATGAATTGGATCCTGAATTAATTAGGGTAGCGTGGACATGGAGTCAATGGTATCTTGTTACTGACACTTTCTCGTCATACCCTAACTTAGATATAAATGCCCTATCAATGATACTGAGCACGTTTTACTTATAAACATGGCATCCATATCACATAGGTGAGAAACTATCTGTAACGAGGCGCCGTTGACTCGATGTACACGCTAGTTTAACTGATACATGCATCATATATATATATATATATATATATATATATATATATATATATAGAGAGAGAGAGAGAGAGAGAGAGAGAGAGAGGGGGGCGGAGGGGAGGGATACATAGATAGATAAAAGAATCCAAACGACAGGTAAGTTGAGTATGATTCTATTTAGGATCATCTATAATAGATGCAAAACGAATGCTAAAATATTTTTAAAGATTGGCTTCCCCTTTTCAATTCCAATAGTAATGCCCTTTAGTAGTTGGAGATTTCCAAAAACGGACGATGGGGAAAGTCAATTTCTTAAGCGGAGTTTAACAGGTTGGAAAGAGGTTTTTCTTCCTAGACTGGTTACCTAGCCATGGTTAAAGAGCCCCCCTACTATTTACCCATAGCTGGAGGGAGAGTAAGATTCATACCTTTCCCAAGGGTATTAGCGCTAAGTGAAATGCAATTACCACGTCCAGGATTTGAACTCATGGCGACGAGTCCATTTCCCATGACTTTAACCATTACACCACGCGCTTCCTAGATATATTTTGGTGATAAAAGCCGTGCTGCAATACACCACTTAAATTTATAGACTAAGCAATGTCACGTGGTTTAAACCTCAGCCAATCAACAGCCCGAATACGTGGATATTTAACTAATTAATCGGTGATACTGACAGACGTCCATTTGCAATCATTGATGAAGGACCTACAAGACTGAGGAGCACCAAAGAACAACCAAAGGATTCTTCACTAAGGATCACGCTCTGATGATTATGATGGTAGCGAAGATGCAGACGATGATGATGATGAGTCGGCTCAAGTAGGTTGGGCCGGTTTAGCTCAGTCAGTAGAGCGTAGGCATAGGAACTAAAACGTTCAGGGTTCGATACCGTCCCTCGCCAACTCAGCTTATGAGTAGCACAGGGATCTGTGCGGTAAAGTAAGGAACTGATGATAGGTGTGGTGTTCTGCCTCAGACGCCAAAAACAATCTCCTTGGTCTGGCGCTAGGGATAAGGGGGTAGACTCCCTCGCTGTCTGGCTGATGCCACTCCGATGATTTTTATCGTTATTATGATGATGATGATTATGATGATAGATGTCAATTTTGTTGATGGAGGTGATGATGATCATGGGGATGATGATGATCATATTGATGAGATTGTTGATGTTAGTGAGGATGATGATGGGTGATGATGGTGGGGGGTGATGAGATAATGATGATCATGGTGTTGAGAATGATGATGGTGTTGAAGATCATGATCGTGATGATGATATTTATGTTGATGATGATGATGATGGCCACATCATCCGAAACCGTAGCAACAACAACAATAAGAATACCAATAGTAATAAACTGTGTCGGCCTCAACGAAAGAAAAAACGTATTAAAATGAAAAGATCTCAGCTTAGAAATAAATAATTGTAGAATGTGAATTGAAAGCGAAGAAATGAATTTCCTCACTTAGATCCTTTCTTTTTATTCTTCCCTTTTTAATCATTCATTAATGATAATAATAAAAAAATAATATATTGATTTTATTTTACTTTCCCGTAAGAAAAAAAATAGAAAAGAAAAATAAAGCCAAAAAAAACTGATGCAAGAAAATCATTGAAGAATTACAGAACAAAATTAACTTCTATGAAAATGAAAATATATTTAAATGACTGGGGAAAAAAAAAAAAAAAAAAAAAAAAAAAAAAAAAAAAAAAAGAAAAATTAAAATGAAAATTATCGTTCGTGAAAACAAAGCGGGATATGTTAAATATCGAAACGGATGGATGATGGAATAGCGATAAAGAAGAAGAAGAAAAAAATAACAAAACAACAAAAAACAAAGCAGAAAGAGTAGACGAAACGAAATCGTTCAAATAATAAAACGCAACCGAGAGTAGGGGGTAAAAAAAAAGTGCATAACGAAATTAAAAGCAACAACATGACAAAGACAACCTACACACTTCCCCCCTCCACCCCCTGATGCAGACACTTCACCACATTCCATTGAAGGACAATATTTATTTTAATTAGAAAAAAAAATGATTGAGAATTCATTATGGGAATCTAATAGAAAAGGATCATAAGACAGAACCAAGTGATATATATATATATATATATATATATGTATATGTATATGTATGTATATATATATATATATATATATATATATATATATATATTATATATGTGTATGTATATATATATATATGTAATATATATATATATATATATATATACATGTAATATATATATAATGTATATATATATAATATATATATATATATATATATAACTGTGTGTGTGCATAAATAAGAGTGAGTGCATTTACGTGTCCATATAAATACACAAAGGCATAAACACACAAACACACACACATACACACACGCCGCATATATATATATATATATATATATATATATATATATATATATATATATATATATACAGGGTGTCCACAAAATTTATTTGCATTTTTATATTAAATTTTTTTTTAAACGGACATTATGAACACCATATATATATATATATATATATATATATATATATATATATATATATATATATATATGTACATGCAGAGATTGATCGATTTGTTTAGCCTTACATTTGAATAGCTGATGATGGCCTAATAGGCCGAAATGTACATGCAGAGATTGATTTTTTCGATTTGTTTAGCCTTACATTTGAATAGGTATTACCGCCAAATTAATTAATTATTAATTAATTAACTTTCAAAATTAGGTACGACTTCAATTAAGCACATATTCTCCCAAAAATTGTCGACTAAAAAAAGCCATATCAAAAACACATGGTTTGTGTATTTACTTCCCATATATATATATATATATATATATATATATATATATATATATATATATATATAATATCACCCCCCCCGTCAAACATTCTCTAACCGTAACCGTCACACAAACATCAGTGTTTTCTCCAACTGTGAATCGTCTCTCAAATAATTACAAAAAATAATTTTTTGAACACTTCAAAATTCTCTGTATTTTGACCGTTTTAACTTTAAATATCAAACATTTTACTCCGATGAAGGCCGTTATTCTTTGTATGCTTAAATATTTTATAATAGTCTATTATTATTTTATATTTAAAATAATGATAAATGGAATACGTGAACATGAACAAACTCCTGGCCGAAACACGTGTTAGTAAACTCATATTAAATCAATTTTATCCATTGAACGTTTTTCTTTTCTTTATTTACTTATTTATCCTTTCAACATTATTTTTCATATTATCAATCAAAGCCTGAAGAAGATACCAGAAGATCTGAAACACGTGTTGCATATGTAAGATAAAAAGAATAATTTTTTTTTTCTGAAAACATGATACATTTAGTGGATCTTCTTTTTTATAACATATATATATATATATATATATATATATTATATATATATATGTGTGTGTGTGTGTGTGTGTGTGTGTGTGTGTGTGGAAGTTAGGGTAGCGTGGACATAGAGTCAACGGCACCTTGTTATTGACACTTTCTCGCCGGTACCCTAACTTAGATATAAATGCTCTACCTATGATATTGAGCACTGTTTACTTATAAACATAGCATCCATATTATCTATATGATATTGATAACGGTCTGAAGATCGCATAGGTGAGAAACTGTCAGTAACGAGGCGCAGTTGACTCCATGCCCTCGTTACTTTAACTTTATATATATATATATATATATATATATATATATATATATATATATATATATATATATAGAGAGAGAGAGAGAGAGAGATTATACTAGGATTATTGCTCTCTATATAAATAATTTATTAAATGTAAGATAAGTAATAAATTATTTATATCGAGAGCAATGTTACACTCATAGTAAATTTATGTTTATGAGTCAATAACCTATGACTGTAACCATTACACCATGCCTCCTCTAAAAAGTTATTAATGTATAGACAGTGGTATTTCTACAAGTAGAGCAAGTTAAAATATTCTTTTTCTCTTTCAACAGACAAAAACAAAAGAAACATTAAATGTTACATTGGTTTTCCCTTCTCCTAGACAGGTTACCTAGCCAAGGTTAAAGAACCCAATCTGCCCTGCTATTTACTCATAGCTGGAGGCAGGGTAAGTGGATGCTTACCTTTTCCAATTTATTTTATCCATTTTGTATTGGGTACCTGACGATATATATATATGACGATATATATATGACGATATATATATATATATATATATATATATATATATATATGTTTTTTTAAAGTTGGGCGTTATTATGAAGCATCTAAAAATAAATGAATGAACGCGATGATATGGAGTATTGGATTCACTTATTTTTTTTATTATTTGTTATCATAAATTTTCGGGTTCATTATATACCCTTTTTCAAATGAATGTTGCTCCTGTTCAACAGATCTTTTGTCTTTGTTGTTATTGACAGCGGCAGCGTCTGTAAAATATTTATAATAAATGAGTATTCCGATGTCAGCGTTCAGTCCCCTCACGTGAGTTTGTCATTTTAGAATCCATATAGTTTCTGATATATATATATATATATATATATATATATATATATATATATATATATATATATATATATATATACAAGGGCCAGGTTAGCTCAGTCGGTAGAGTGTTCGGCTAGAAATCACAAGGTTCCTTGCTCGATACCGGCTCTCACCAACTCAGCGTATGAGTATCACAGGGATCTGTGCGGTAAAATACGGAGCTGATGGTAGGTGTGGCGCTCCACCTCAGACGCTAGTCTAGCGCTAGTGAAATGGGGAAATACTCCCTCGCTGTATGGCTGATACCGGCATTAGGCCGCCCCGACGACTTTACTTGGTATATATATATATGTATATATATATATATATATATATATATATATATTATAAATGTTGTGTGTGTGTGTGTGTGTGTGTGTGTGTGAGTAACCTTTAGATATATAGCATTGAATTTGAAACTGTACTGGATAATGTTTATGCTTATATTTAGGCAGGTGCGAAGGAATTAGCATTTCATAGATTTCTTTCTTATATAAAAAAAATTGAGTCTTAAAATATTACGCAAACCCATGAAATTATTAATCCCAAATCTATCTGGAAATTGCTATATTCTCTATATTACAATATGTTGCACGTGTTATTTTATCAAAGATTACGCTATAATGTGTTGTTTTTGCTTGGTTACAATTCCTTACAAATATAATGAGAACTTTAGAAATACGATGAACAGCTGCACTCATAACTTTTTCCTTACCGGAAAGTCAGTGTATTTTTCTAGTTAGGCTCGTCGTGGCAAACCCATTTTTTTGCCATTTTGTAAATATTGGTTTAATTAAAATATTTTTCTTCATACACATCTCATAAATAGTTTGAACTTTTCAGGCACCAAAAAATCTGATGACAGCATTGTGTTTTGCTACCGTTTTGAATCGCTTCGAAAATAATATTTTTTAAAGGTCGTCGTTGGTAAGAACAATTCAGCAACCAAGAATAATAATGAAAACTATCGGCAAAACAATGGTTAATTAACAACAACAAAACAACAAAAGAAAATATAAATAAAAGAAAAATCAAGAATAAAATAGAATAAAAAAACACAAAAATGAAACAAAACAAAGCAAAAACAACAAGAACATAACAAACAATGGTAATTTATGAGGAAGTGCGTCTCGGTCTCCTGACTAAGAAATTG
>CM042146.1:32514294-32521794 GCA_023376005.1 Doryteuthis pealeii | reverse complement strand
GCATAAGCAGCACCAGATAATCATGATTTACATTTTTGCATTTGATCGTGGACGATTTGGACGGTCTCATTTTTAACCAGAGGGTGTTGCAAGATGATAACGGTCGTACTTGTAAGAAACACAAGGATTGATATATAGATGAGTGTTCATTCATAAATCTTCTTTTTTTAAATAAATTTTTGAAACTGTCCTCGGTTTGAATCGAACCTATACCCTTATTATTTCTATGGCTCTATAGCATTTTAATGTTCGACGCTTAATTAACAGTTCGTAGTTACCTATTTCGTCCAATCAATACGTGTGTCCAATTAGTATCAGTTTACAATAATAATACAACTAATATGTAAGGAACATGACAGTTCTTTTGTCGCTTCTTTCAAATAGGGTGCGAAGGTAACGAAGAAAAAAAAAGATTTAGTCGCATCCCCATGGGTAGAAAGAAAGCGGGCGAGAAAGAGACGGGTGTGTGGGTAGGGAGGTAGGGAGGAGGCAAACAACACAAAAAGGTTCACCCAGACGCAATGATGTGGTAGAGGGGATAGGGGGCGAGGCACCGGCTAAGGGTGGGGTGGGGTGTAGGGAATGAAAAAAAAATTAAATGCCTGAACATTGTTGAAGAAAAAAGATGTTTGTTATTTCCGTTCTTTTTGAATGGTTGCGAGTAATTTAAGTTGTCTCGGGTGGTGACGTCACTGATGACGTCTTCTTTCTTTTGTCAACACTGGAAACGAAGAAGAAAGTTAATTTTTTTTTTTTTCAGAGCATAAACAAAAATTGAAAAACTTTGATTAAAGATTAAGAAAGTGGGGGAGAGAGAGAAGAAGAAGAAGAGGCTGAAAAGAGGAATGAAAAGATAAAAAGATAAAAAGATAAAAGAAAAGAAAGAAAGAAAGAAAGAAAGAGAGAACGAAAGAAAGAAAAAGAAGGGATGTGATTGATTGAAGAAGGTAAGGTTGTCTTTGATGGGGGATGTAGAGGATGAGAAAAAAAAAGGAGTCGGTGACCTTGTAAAAATAGGGTAATAAAGTTTAATGGTAATAATAATAATAATAATAATAATAATAATAATAATAATAATAATAATTAGAAGAAAAAGAAGAAGAAGAAGAAAAGAAAAGAAAAAGTATTAGTTAAAATAGTTTTAGGAATAAGAAATAAAGGAAAAAGAGAGAAAGAATAAATGGTAGAAGAAGAAGAAGAAGAAGAAGAAGAAGAAGAAGAAGAAGAAGAAGAAGAAGAAGAAGAAAGAAAGAAAGAAAGAAAGAAAGAAAGAAAGAAAACGTCGTAGTAAGAATAGTCTAAGAATAAGAAATAAAGGGGAAATGCCACCAGTAAAGGGTAAGAAGAAGAAGAAGAAGAAGAAGAAGAAGAAGAAGAAGAAGAAGAAGAAGAAGAAGAAGAAGATCAAAATAGAAAGAAGAGGAAAGAAAACATAGTAGTTTAAATACTTTTAGAAATAAGAAATAAAGGAAAAAGATACAAAAAGTAAAAGCTGAAGATGAAGAAGAAGAAGAAGAAGAAGAAGAAGAAGAAAGAAAGAAAGAAAGAAAACGTAGTAATATGAATAATTTAGGAATGAGAAATAAAAGAAAAAAGACAACTGTTAAGAGTAATAAAGAAGAAGAAGAAGAAGAAGAAGAAGAAGAAGAAGAAGAAGAAGAAGAAGAAGAAGAAGAAGAAGAAGAAAAATAATAATAATAATAATAATAATAATAATAATAATGAGGATGAGGAGGGTCTGCACGAAGAATTAATATGGAAATTAAAATATAGAAAAAAAGATTCCCCCAAAAACCCCACCCATGGAACTTTCCTCGAATTTCATTTTTCAAACTAGTCTTGTACTATGAAAAAGTTGAAATAAAAGGAAGTAAAACAATAAAAGAGGCGGACTTAAAAAAAATATAAGAATAGAAAAAGAAAATCCTCCGAAAACGCAAAATGAAAAAAAAGGGGAGGTGCGATAAAATAAAAAAAAAATAAAAAGGGGATTAAAATCCCCAGAAAATATTCTTTAACCAACGTGATGATCGTTTCATTTTGTGGTTCTTCTTAAAAAAGGGTTCACGAGGTGGGGGTGGCCTAAAGATGATAACGGTCGTACAAATAAGGAACACGAGTAATGATTTATAGTTTTCTATCACAAAGTCCCTGAGATTTTTATCCGTTTCAATTTCAGGGACAGTTGGTTTGTACATATAAGTAAAGTAAAAGTCGTCGGGGTGGCCTAAAGTCGGTATCAGCCAGGCAGCGAGGGAGTCTATCCCCTTTTCAATAGCGATAGACCAAAGAGATTGTTCTGTCGTCTGAGGTGGAGCGCCACACCTACCATCAGCTCCTCACTTTACGGCACAGCTCCCTGTGCTACTCATACGCTGAGTTGGTGAGGGCCGGTATCGAACCCGGAATGTTTTGGTTCCTGAACCGACCCTCTATCGAATGAGCTATATCTTAAAAAAAGGTTAAAATACTGAAAATGAGGGAGAAAAATTATATTTCAAAGTATTTCTAATATTGTCAGTATCATTTATTCATTAATTCGGCATGTCAACCCTTGTTGGGTTATTTTAAGACATTTTGTTTCATTCATTTTTCATGGGTACTCAATCTATTTTTAAACATTTAAAACATTTTTTTCTATTTTATCCATAGACGGAACCCTAACAGGTACTACCAATCCGGGTCAGAGTGGATCTGGGAGCAATGGTGGTGAAGGGGTGCTCCACATTCCAGAGAGCTCCAGAATTGGAACTTCACCATCAGATAGAGTTTAACGCTAAGGCCCTCAGCCACCGCGTTCTAGCACATATGTGATAAGAGCTGGAAGTGTGTGGTGTAATTGTTAGAGTCGTGGGAAATGGACTTGTCGACCGGAGTTCAAATCCTGGACGAGGCTATTTGTATTTCACATAGCGCTAATAGCCCTCGGGAAAGTATGAATCCAACTACTCCCTCCAGCTATGGGTAAATGGTAGGATAGACTTGACTCTTTAACCTTGGAGTTAAATCGAACTTAACGGACCTAAATTCCACCATCGTATGTCACCCCGCCGAAAGAAAAAAAATACCAAAAAATCAGGGAATTAACCGAATTTAATGAAATTTTCAGTTTTGATATATTAATGAATAAAATATATTATGCAGCAGTTATTTTATTTAAAAACTTTTACATTTTTTCAGGTCAGTTAACTTAAACCACATATCTTGGAGAATCTGAGTTACACCTCAAAGTTATGTGGTTCAAAGTTAACTGACTTGAAATAATGTAAACGTTTTTGAATGAAATAACTGGTGCATTATATATTTTATTCATTCATCGCATATCCATTAATATTGAATAGCAAGTTCCTCATCGTTGGGCGCTCCATACTTGCTACCTTGTGTCACATCATATCAGTGGCGAACGGGTTGATTAAAGAGGGCGTCCCATTGTGGTATAATGGTTAGCAAACCAGTCTTGCAGATGCGTGACTACTGAATAGCGCGCCCATATTTGTGACCTTGTGTCACACCATACTTTTGGCAAATGGGTAGGATAAATAACTACCAATTATTATTCAGGAAGCCTTGCTCAGCAAATGGTCTTCAGAGAGCTTACAGTACCGGTGTTACATAGTTCATAAGCAGCTTATAAATTGTGTGCGTACCTGTAGTTAGAATATTTTAATAGACCCGTTAGATTCAGAATGACGGGGTCCTAAGGAGTGTTACCCAATCGGCATTTTGTAACATTTTACTTGACCCTTGAAAAACGCGCGATTAGGCGTGATATAGTTAGTCAGATGCGACAGAGAATTCAGAATAAGTAAACCTGTAGGTCGCTCGGTCTGAATCGGTTTAGATCCGCGGTGGATTAATATGGGCTGGGTTGTGAAATAAAGCTTTATCAGAAAACAACCAAGTCTTGTTAATTGAATATTAAAACAACTAATGACCAGTCCAACACGGAAAAGAAGAACCAACCCTTAGAAAAAAGACCATTAGATCGACTGAAGAATATGGCGGCCCAGTTAGACGAAGTATGCAGAGCTTAACATGTAAGAGCCATCATCCCATCTCTACAACTCTGTCTGTCTCTTTATTATATACACGAAATATTTTAGTGGGTATACAATAAGTATACTTGATTGAGTAAAAACATGTTTTACTATCTACTAATCGGCAAAATGATTGTTTACCATAGAAATAAATACCAATAAATAAATAAATGACAAAAGACCGAAGGTGTAGATAGAAGAAAAAAATTAAGGGAGTTACTCTGGTAGAAAATAAGTACCGAAAATCGGAAAATTAAATGTAAAAGAAATTTTTTTCGAAATGTTTTTTTATTATATAATTAGCTTCAAGAATATCCGTGAAAAAAATTATACATCGATATTTGTTCTGTCTAAAACGGCGGGGGCCTAACTTTTCAATTGAGTTTTCTCTAAAAATTATTAGATAACAATACTAAATTTATTAAATAAAGAATTTGATTTTAGAATCTAAAAATATGAAATTTGAAACTTAAAAGTAAGCGATTAATATTTTGAATGAATTTCCTCTATTAATTAGGTATTTAATTTTTTCCTGCTATGATAGACAGAAATGGTAATATTTATTTTAAAGAATTTTGATTTATTTACATTCAATCAATAACAGCAAACAATTATTTATTAAACCCAGTTTTGTTAAAATCATTATGTAAATTATTGGTAAGTAAGTAAAATTATAAGTAAGTAAAATCATCAAATTTATTAAAAGAGTAAAAAATAAAACAATTTGAAATGGAAACGTAAATCTGCCCTACTCAAATAAAATGTTGCGTGCATCTATTAATTATTAATAACTTAATAAATTATAAAATTTTGATTATTTTACGCATAAATTTTACACAAAATCGTTGGTATTGATTTATTTGTAAACTTTTTAGTTTACTTCTTTTTACAGAAAATAGGGCGAGAGTAAAAAAAAAATTAATTTAAAAAGTTGATTAGAAATTTTGCAAATAATTCTTTCCATTTAATGTAGTAATACAACGTTTTATTTAATTGTCTATTTATTTGAATTGTCATTATTAAAATGGAAGGGATTCAAATGTTGAATTATAAGGAACAGCTTTTATTTATTTTATTAATATTGAATATTCAAAAAAAGAAAAAAAAAAAGAAAAGTAAATAAAAAATATATATAATACCGGGTTGTTCTTTATTCTAGGTATTAACGATTTTTGGTATTGAGACGTAAACAGTGACGTAGTTTTGGTTACAGACAGATAGATACCGAATGTCCATTATTAATACCTGCAAATATATGCACCGTCCGGGTGCAAGTATTTAAGTTTTAATATAATAAAATATCATATTATTTTAGAAAGGCTAATGAAACTGAATAAGAATGGAGATAAAACTTTTTGAAATGGAGGGGGGGTTATAATAGAAAAATAAAACAATTGAAACTTACTCTTCCCTCACTCCCATCTTTCATTGCTAAATTTTCCTAACTACTTAGTTAAAATAGGAAGTAAAGAATAAAATTACAGTTATTTCTTCTTGTTCATGGATTTCTTTTAAGATTTATCCCCGAAATTTTGACTCATATAGATTAAAATAAAACCAAACAATCAGAAATCAATAATACTAAGCCCATATTTATTAAAATCAATTTTTTAAAATCAATATGTAAATTAGCCTTCTCATTCACACTGTAAACTGCTATTTTGTTGTATATATAAATAACAATTGCATTTTATAAATATGTAGATCTGGCCAACAGTATTAATAATGTAAAATAATTTTATTAATAATTGAGGTTTGAATAAAATAAAATCACAGAGAATTTGACGTAAATAACAAAAGGAATTGTGACTTGAGTAATGATATAGTTTCGGTTACAGACAGAAAAAGACACAATCTCTATTATAATAAGAGAAGATATATATATTGTGTGTGCATGTATGTATTCGTGTATGCATGTGTGTGTGTATGTGTGTGTGATTTGTTTAATAAAAAACATTTTTTATTCATTTTATGTGTATTGATAAATTGGGTAGAAATACTTTTCATTAACTTCATGTGTATTAATAAACACTAGTTGTTGACTTTCAGCCTCCACCTTCCAGCACCTATATGATGAAAAAGAAGCGCGTGGTGTAATGGTTAAAGTCATGGGAAATGGACTCGTCGCCCCGAGTTCAAATCCTGGACGTGGTAATTGCATTTCACTTAGCGCTAATACCCTTGGGAAAGGTATGAATCCTACTCTCCCTCCAGCTATGGGTAAATAGTAAGGCAAACTGGGTTCTTTAACCATGGCTAGGTAACCAGTCTAAGAGAAGGAAAACTCTGAATTCAAACCTGTTGAACTCCGCTTAAGAAATTGACCTTGTGTCGTATCCTGCTCGTGCGGAGGAGTTGGTTAATATGTATATGATGAAAAAGAGTGGGTGTTTATCATAAAAGAAATTTGAAGAATATGGTTGGGACAATCATACAGTTGTTAGGGATTGACATTACCAGTCGATTGATTCTATATAGCCTCTCCTCCCGAACGTCTAGCCCAGTGGGCACCAAACTACGTCCTGCGAAGGTATTTTATCAGGCCCACCGACGGTATTTGAATTTGTTTGTTAAAACGTACGGAACGCGAAATGTTCTGATACCATTTAAATTTAAATATCATGTTAAGCTTACTAAACCTTCATAAACATTTGAAAGCAATTCTTTTGGTTTGATGTAGCAATTCCAAACCAAACATTGACGATATCTTGAAAGGCAAACCTCCGTTTCACAAATCTCCTAAACCTTTCTGTAATGTTGGGTTCTTTGAAATATTTTGAAAATGAATATATTGGTTAGATTTTTTGTGGATCTTACGCCACTCACCATGAATATAATATGGAAAGATAAATTTTGTTTTACATCTTCATCTCAGAACTTTTCATTCTGGCTTGAGGGGCAAACTCAGTTTCACAAATCTCACTAAACCTTTCTGCTAATGTTGCGTTCTTTGATAATGTTTGAAAATAAATGTTTGTTAAATTTGTTTTTGTGCCTCTTACGCCACTCATCCATGGATATAACATGGAAAGATACATTTTGATTTACATATTTTTCTTAGAACTTTCGTTCTGGTTTGCAAGTATTGAACACAATAATAATGTGGCCCGCGCTCGTTATTTTTTCAATTATCCGGCCCACCATGAAAAAATTTGGTGATCCCTAGTCTAGCCCTACTAAGCCCAAAGTAAAGTATCACTTCGTACCCGAGTTACAGACCACTCAGCTATTACCATTCTGTCCACAGGTAGTAGGGGTCGCCACATACGGGCAACAAATGGTCGCGTTTGGAAAGGGGACTTACTTCTCTGCAGAGGTGCAGTCGGCGTATTTTACCGGTAAATATTTCATTTCTGCTTGGTAGTTTTGTTTCCGGTCAAGTCCAGAGGAAATCACTGCTTCTCATTAGATCATAGAAGCTAAGCAGTGATGATTCTGTTATGTTTATTTATCTATTTGTTTA
>CM042146.1:32474294-32509294 GCA_023376005.1 Doryteuthis pealeii | reverse complement strand
GTGACAAACCGATTGATCGGAAGGGGCCCTTCCGATCATCCGTCTAGCCCAAGTAAGGGTCAAAGTGGAGTGTTGCATGTCATGGACTGCTCAGCCACTAGAGTTCCATTAATTTCGTTTACATATTCCACAGTTTTTGTCCTCTGTAGATGGTCCGATATTCATCAGTGTTTACATCCGCTGTCTGGTTGTAGCATGACTGGGTGGGAAAGGTGATCCACTGAGAATTGTGCAAAAGTTTAAAATTTGATTAAACCTTCAAACGGTATCGGCACAAAGCAGAATATGTCCCAAAGAATGAGTCATAAAATTCTCTGGGATTTTGAGATATGAACGGATCACCTAATCCCAACCAAAAGATCAAATCTTGCGTATACAAAAAAGAAAAATTTCATCACGAGGATTTGACGTTCCAGCACATAATAATAATTTTATTATAATGGAGATTGTGTGTTTTTCTGTCTGTAACCGAAACTATACCACTACTCAAGTCGCAATTCCCTTAGTCATTTACGTCACATTCTCCATGATTTTATTTTTATTCAAACCTCAATTATAAATAAAATTGTTTTACATTATTAATACTGTTGACCATATCTACATGATATTTTCCACGTACCCCACTTGAACGGGTCAGGCACAAGGCCCTATTAACGTGGGACCACCCACAAACCGAAGCTCATGGGGTGGCGGGTGAAAAATTGCGTCGATCCCGTCGGCATTCCCCCTCAAGGGGGGAGCCTCAGGCGCTGGGCAATAAACCCAGCCCTGTCCCTTTAAATCAAGGGGCAGGTGTTGCCTGGGGGGATGGCCCCCTGGGATCGACGCCGTTAATTATATCAATGGTCCAGAGGCCGAAGCCATTGTTGACCATATCTACATACTAATAACATGCAATTGTATTTATATATACAACAAAATAGCGGTTTACTGTGTGAATGGAAAGGTTAATTTGCTTGTTGATATTTAAAAGTTGATTTTAATAAATATGTGCTATCTCTACCGTGTTACCACGAAAATAAGACCCACCTGTAAAATTAGACCTCAAATAAGTCCTGCTCCTTTTAGACGAGGGGGCAGGTACTGCCTGGGGGAATAGCCCCCTGGGATCACGCTGATATTAAATATCTTACCGGTCCTATAGTCGTAACCACTGGACACAAGACCCAGGACCTGAAAGTCAGGTTAAATAGCATTACCAGTGTTCATTTACAAAAATGGCTTTGGCAGTAAATAACTCAGGAAAGTTGATATGGTATTAAAAACTCACCTCCAGCTATCTGACTGTCTTTTTTTTTTCTTTGTTTCTTCGTTTTGTTTTTATCAACCATTTTTAGGTGATCTAATGCCGAACCGAGTCATTTTTTAAATATCAGATTGCTTATAGTATATGCTGTTGCTTAAATGGTCACTCATCTATGTACTGAACAGGCTCATCGCTGTTTAACTTCCAGCGGGAATCGATGCTTTTAACCGTAAGCTGGCTCTCTTTTTCTAATTTGATTTATTTTTGGCCTCCCACTTCCTACAAAATTGAGTATTCTATCAGCAGTAATCACAGCAGGCCTCAGAAAATGCGTGTCTAAATGTTTAAATACCTACCTTTCTTTCTGTTTCGGTTGAAGGACAGAGGTCTACTTTATTTTGATTTTATTTTCTAATTTAGAAGTGATTACTGATGCAAGAGAAACATATATATATATATATATATATATATATATATATATATATATATATTATATATATATATATATATTTCAATCAATTTATAAAATCTTTTTTATTTGGTTTCTTCTTTTTTTAAATTAAGTTAATTATTTTCGATTAATTTGAAACTGTTTTTCGAACAACAGGATTTAATTATCACGACTCACAAAAAATTGATTTCGCGATTAGTTTTGCCTGTTTTTTTATTTTTTATTTTTTTTATCTTCCTTTGAAATAGGTTGGTATTGATGAGAGCTGAAGATGCTAATGAACAGAAGAAACTTTTGGGACACTAGTCAGGTAGAAATTCATTGATGTTTAATGTGGGAGTAGCAATTAGAATAATTAAGGCACAGTAACACAAAGCGGCCGGTTTAGCTCAGTCGGTAGAGAACCCACCTAGGAATCCCAAGGTTCCTAGCTCGATACCGGTCCCCGCCAACTCAGCAGACGAGTAGTCAAGATTGGGTATTCTCATCTGTGCAGTTAAGTGGGGAGCTGACGGTAGGTGTAATGCTCCACTCCAACAGAAATAATCTCCCTGGACCAGCGCTAGTGAAAAGGGGATATACTCCTTCACTGTTCGGTTGATACCGACAATAGGCCACTCACCCAACTTTACTATACTTACTTTTTAAACAGAAAGCGAGAACGCTGCCGTGAATAGTGGTTAGCGAACAAACTTCTAGTGAGCTTGATTCTCACTGGGCGCACTTTTCCTGGGTATAACGCTAAACTGTATCTAGTGGCGAGATTCAACATGTAAAAAGTATGATAATCTTGATTTAACTTTCTCTCATACTTATTTCTTTCTTTCGTTTCATCTTTCCATTATGTTCGATTGAAACAGATTAGTGCTATCGTTTCCGTGCGCTCAACCTTTCTTACTTATTATATCTTTTGTGTAGCATGTCCTTTTTCTTTACTTTCTTTCCTCATAATAAAGACGGAATGGTCCATTATTTAGCAGAGGTAATGACACTCATAAAAAAAAAGAATTCGTCGGATAAGTAACACCAGATAATCAGGATTTACATTTTTGTATTTCATCTTTGACAATTTGGACGGTCTCATTTTTAACCAGAGGGTGTTGCAAGATGATAACGATCGTACAATTTAGGAACACGAGTATTAATATATAGATAAACAACCTCAGTAAGATTACAATAGAGGGGTGGGTGGGTGTGAGAGAGAGAGAAGTCGTTAAAGAAAGTTAAGTTCAAACTTAACAGGAGAAATTATACATACGACCTTAAACAGTGTCATCATTAAAATGTCATATCAATTTTCTAAGAATTTTGAATTTTGCTTTTTTAAAAAAAAAATTATTTTAACCTTTTCTATCCGACTTTTACTGCACATAATTTGAATGTTTTATTATTAATGAGTTCACGAAACGGTTTTACTCTACATTATCAGCCCGATATTTGATGCTGAGCGATATTTCATTATAAACCAGAGCTTCTAAATTTTGATGCACTCCTTGTAACTAAATTTAATTTCCATTCACTACAAAATAAATTAATTGAACTAGGAAAATAAAAAAATGACCCCCGGGCGATGTAAAATACATTTTTGAAACATATTGCCTGAGAGGTGGGAGTAAAAAATTCAATGTCAGCGAGTTTGTACCCTAAGTAAGTAAAATCATCAAATTCATTAAAGGATTAAAAAATAAAACAATTTGAAATGTAAACTTTAAATATGTATTAAAATAAAACAAACTATATATTATATATATATATATATATATAATATATATATATATATATATATAGTCATCCACAGACACGTGTTTCGACTTATCAAGTCTCTTCAGTGTTTCTAGACATTTGTAAGCTATTGAAATCCGATCGGTTGAGTGTCTGTCCGACACATTAACCATTAGGCTGTCCTCACTCACAGAATGCGAAGGGGATTTTAACTGTTTTAATACACACACCACTTTGTATGTAAAGGCCGTCATAGAGTGCTCCATTCTTATATATAGGAGAGCGTCGATATATAATACCAGTCATGCATTTATTAAAACTTGTTTTAAAAAAAAACATGCGGACTGTCAAATGTTGCATGTTCAAATTGTGAGTGTATTTATTCTATGTTATGACGATTTTGGGTAATGTGACGTAAGCAGTGACATAGTTTTTGTTACAGACAAAAACCGGAAGCGAATCTGCATTATTGATAGAAGATATTGCCGACATTTTTCTCACCCCTCACTGGATACAGTGATGTTTTAAATATGTTTCGGTTTCAAGATTAACATTTTTTTAAAATACAGAAAAGTTATTTTGAATGAAATATTGAATTATGGAATAAAACCCATAGCAACAAATACCTGGCAGTATTGTGTATATAAATGGTAAACGGACTCTCTCTCACCATTCAACGCATGAGGTTTTACCAAATGAACAACCTACACAGTGGCTTGTATAGAGTGGTGAAGACTTGTGCTGGACCATCCGCAATTTTTGGCACAGTTCGTAGGAAAGAATTTGTGCGCATGGAATGCCAGAAACCCAGGATTTTCAAATTCAGAGTTTTCCTTCTCCTAGACTGGTTACCTATCCGAGGTTAAAGAACCCTGTTCTACTATTTTACCGATAGCTGGAGGGAGAATATATGGATTCATACCTTTCTCAAAGGTATGTGAAATGCAAACAGCCTTATCTAGGATTTGAACTCGGGTCGACGAGTCTATTTCCTACGACTCTATCTATCACTACATGCACCTTCAATATATATATATATAATATATATATATATGTGTGTGTGTGTGTGTGTGTGTGTGTGTGTGCGCGTGTGCGTGTGTCATCCACAGACACCGTGTTTCGACGTTTCCCGTCGCATCAGTGTGACTAGACACAGCAACTGCCTTCGACCAGGTGCGAAACCAGACTGCCATTTTATCAGCCTGGTTTGCTAACCTCTCGGCCATCATTAAGGAGCGGTGTTTTAACTCCTAAATACATACACCTGTGTATATATTTTACGATCACTACAGAGATAAAATCTGTAAGCAACAGACGATCATTGCTTTATGCTGACGGTGAAAGTCAATTAAAATAAAGAGCTCTACGGGGCTTTTTTTGAGCATGTTATTGGAAGATAAATAAAACTTTGACGAGTGAACGGAGAGAAAAATATGTTTCCTGAGCAAAAGAAAGATTTCAACAAGCTTTATTTAATGATATATTGGGTTTACACTAGTAGTAAAAAATTATTGAGCAAAACACAAAATAACACATCATCATCAGGTCAGGCTGACGGCACGGATATCCATGGCTTTCTCTCACCAAAAGTTCCTATCAGTTATCACTCCAGGCAGGTCCTCCGCTCAGCATCGAGAATCTATACAGAGTTGTCTGATTTAAGAAAGATTTCAAAGAGCAGTTTTCAACGAGATAATGGGTTTAAACTGGTAGTAAACTTTACTAGGTAAAATAGAAAATAGGCTTCAATGGTGTCGCGGTCTGTTATTACTATAGATTCTGCCCAGAAATAGACTGACTCCAAAATAGATATTATCCCTGATCCATATCTATGTCCAACTGATTACGACAAATTATACCAAACCCAATGAAAATGGGGAATTATTTAAAAAAATATAAATCATGTATATACAGGGTCAGACAAAATGATCTGACACATTTGTAGGTTAAATAAAAGGCAAATTAAGTAAAGAAACAAAAATGTTTTTATTTTCGAAAAGTACATATAATGCCATTTTTTTCATATGATGCCATTTTGTTTTGTTTCTTTATAATGCCATTGTTTTCGTTTCTTTTTCAGTTGCTGCCATGAATTGGACTGGTGAGCATCGCGCTTTCATTGTGGAAACGTTTATCAAAACAAACGAATCTGTAACTGCAACACAAAGAGCGTTCCGTTTGCACTTCAATCTTGGTAGACATGATCCCGTACCAGCTCGAAACACGATCTTGTTATTGGTTACCAACTTCAGAGCTACTGGATCTGCATTGAAACGAAAATCAACCGACCGACCTCGCACCGCCAGAACTCCAGAAAATGTGGCAGCGGTAAGAGCTTCAGTTCAACAGTCTCCACTCCGTTCCACATTTAAACGCGCCCAGGCTCTTAGACTTTCCGAAAGAAGTTTGCGAAGAATTCTTCACAATGATCTTCAAATGCAACCATACAAAATGATGTTGATAAACATTTCCACAATGAAAGCGCGATGCTCACCAGTCCAATTCATGGCAGCAACTGAAAAAGAAACGAAAAACAATGGCATTATAAAGAAACAAAACAAAATGGTGTAATGAAATATATCAAACTAGAAAGACTAAAGAAATTGAATAAGAACACATATAGAAAGATTACACTTATTTTATTTATATCGTAATTGCTTTTCATTTAAAATCATTCATAGGAATGATTTTAGTACATCAGAGAATAAAACAATAATATTAGAGATCAATAACACCAAGTAATTATTTATCAAACCCGGTTTTGTTAAAACCAGTATGAAAATTACAAAGTCTATATATCATGTGAAATTTTTTCTTGGTGATATACAAGACACATTGCAGGGTTTTAAACGCAATAATAACAAGGACATATTGACGTAAATCTAATTCGGATTTTCATATAGACATCGTTAATGAATAAGATGTATTTTATGTATTGTAAGATTTTAAATGCACTAAAAAAATGGGCTGTATTGAGGCAAATCTAACTCAGATTTTCATAGAGTCATCGTTAATGAATAAGATTCATTCTAATATTTTGAATATAAATTGAATACTCATTGATAAACTCACTTAATTCCTGAGTGTATTATGACGTAAACATTGATGTAGTTTCGGATACAGAGAGGCAAAAAACCGAATCTCCATTATAATAAGATATAACGTGATAATTATTTGCAGTTGCCGTTAGAAATAAAGAGACATTGACATTATTTCACAAGATGCGGATTAAAAGGGGTGTAAAGATTTTTATCATCATTTTGTTTGTCTGCCTATCAACATGAATCGCTTATCTAAGATCAAATCACTAATCCTTTGCCAACCACCATCAACCGGGACAACAAGTTAACACACACTTTGTTTCTTTGTCTGTCTGTCTATTTGTCTGTTTATTTGTTTGTATGCTTCTTTTTCTTTCGAAAATGTCAGTTATTTTATCTTAAATCTCTTATCAAGCAGAGATCCTATGATCATCCTTTCTTATCGATTTTAAAAGATTATCTTTTCTTTTCATTTACTTTGAAATTTTATATAATCTCTTTTGGCTCATATGTGTGCATACATGTGCATTGTTGTGTTCGTATATGTGCATTTGTGTGTGCGTATTTGTGCATATATGCGTATTTTTCTTGTGTTTGTGTGCATATATGTGTATTTTTGTTTACGTAGTCGGTAGAGAGTCTGACTAGGAACCACAAGGTTCGAGGTTCGATATCAGCCCTCACCAACTCGACGTATGAGTAGCACAGGGATCTGTGCGGTAAAGCGAGGAGCTGATGTTAGGTGCGGTGCTACATCTCGGACACCAAAATCTCCTTGGTCTAGCGTTAGTTAAAAGGGATTAAGCTCACTCACTGGCTGATACCGACTTTAGGCCAAACCGAGGAATTTTACTTTTTATGTGTGCAATACGTGTATTTTTGTGTGCGTATGTACATACGCTTTTATAAACCAATTTTTAGTAGAAGGGAAGCTCTAGAACTTATTTTAAAGACAAAAATAGGTTTTTCGCCAACCCCACCAAATTTGGAGAGCTAAAAATCGACATAACTCCACCAATTTTTGGAATTAGAAGCTCAAATTTTGAGGATTGTCTAATGTTAACATAGTCCACACATGGAAACAATTTCAAAAAAATTGGCTCGAGTGGGTATTTGCCTCATACCCCACTTGTATGGGCTGGGCACAAGGCTTCGTTTTAACGTGGTCCTACCCACAAGCCGAAGCTCATGGGTGGGAAAGAACAAAAATTGCGTCGATCCCTTCGGCATTCCCCCTCAAGGAGGGCGCCTCAGGCGCTGGGCAATAAACCCATCCCTGCCCCAATGGGATCGACGCTATTAATTCAAGCACACTGGACCTCCGACCCGAAGGACGGGTTGAGAATGCCTGAAAAAAATTGACTGGAGTGGGTGACAATTTTACTTTTTTCTGGATGATTTGACATGGAATTACCCATTGTTTCTTTCTTTTTTTATCTTCTAACCACGTGACCTTTTCTTCATCATTACCCTTATCTTTCTTTCTTTCTTTCTTTCTTGCATACTCTCATTATTTATTTTTTTCCTATTTTTTAAATATCATTTTCATTATCTTTATTTTTTTTCTTTCTTTCATTCTCTTTCTTTCTTTCTTTCTTTCTTTCTTTCTCTCTTTTCACATCCCTGCATAATATTACAATTTATCAATACCTTATTTCTTTCTCTTTCCCCTCTTCTGTTATCTTACCCAATCCTTTTATTTTATGACATAATTTCTTTCTCTTTCTTCTTTCTTTCTATATTTTGGGACATAACTTACTTTTAAACGTCTTTTCCTTTCTTTGTTTCTTTCTCTCTTTGTTTCTTTCTCTCTTTGTTTCTTTCTCATCCCTGCAAAATATTACAATTGATATTACTGTTCATTTCTCTCTCTGTCTCTGTCTCTGTCTCTCTCTGTCTCTGTCTCTCTCTGTCTCTCTCTCACTCACTCTCTCTCTCTCTTAACACACTTTAGTTTAAGAGGCTTTCTTTCCTTATTTCTTTCTTTTTGTTTCTTTCTCATCCCAGCAAAATATTACAATTGATATTACTGTTCATTTTCTCTCTCTGTCTCTGTCTCTGTCTCTGTCTCTCTCTGTCTCTCTCTCTCTCTCTCTCTCACTCACTCTCTCTCTCTCTTAACACACTTTAGTTTAAGAGGCTTTCTTTCCTTATTTCTTTCTTTTTGTTTCTTTCTCATCCCAGCAAAATATTACAATTGATATTACTGTTCATTTCTCTCTCTATCTCTCTGTCTCTGTCTCTGTCTCTCTCTGTCTCTCTCTCTCTCTCTCTCTCTCACTCACTCTCTCTCTCTCTCTTAACACACTTTAGTTTATGAGGCTTTCTTTCCTTCTTTCTTTCTTTTTGTTTCTTTCTCATCCCAGCAAAATATCACAATTGATATTACTGTTCATTTCTCTCTATCTCTCTCTCTCTGTCCCTTTCACTGTCTCTGTCTCTGTCTCTCTCTGTCTCTCTCTCTCACTCACTCTCTCTCTCTCTTAACACACTTTAGTTTAAGAGGCTTTCTTTCCTTATTTCTTTCTTTTTGTTTCTTTCTCATCCCAGCAAAATATTACAATTCATACTCACTCTGTCCCTTTATCTTTCTTTCTTTCTCTCTCCCTCCCCCTCTCTCTCTTTCTTTCTCTTTCTCTGTCTTTTTCTCTGTCTTTTTCTCTTTGTCCTCTTACGCACTTTAGTTTATGACATAATTTCTTTATCTCTTTCTTCCTTTCAATTTCTGGACATCATTTTATTTTCAACACTTTTTCCTTTCTAACTTTTTCCTTCTTTCTTTCCTTCTTTCTTTCCTTCTTTCTTTCTTTCCTTCTTTCTTTCTTCCTCGTGTCTGCAAAATATTACAATCTCTCTTTCTTCTCCTACCGACTCCTTTTATTTTATGACATAATTTCTTAAGTCTTTCTTTCTTTTCCCTTTATATCTCCCCCCCTCTCTCTCTTCTCTTACCCTCTTCTTTTATTTCACAACCACCACTCTCTTTTTTTTTCTTACGTTATCTTTTAATCTGTGTATTTTCCATGAAAACCTCATAGTCATCAAACCCTCATCAGTCCCCCTTTTTTTGTGCTGCACCAGCAAACATTTACTAAGGCCGTGTTTGTTTAACACGCTGTCAAATTTGATAATTCCATGTACAAACCTTTATTTTATGATCATTTCATTACGAAAAACCCCAATTACCACCTCCTGAAAAAGATAAGATGAGATAAGATGATTTAGCGCCAATAAGAGAGAGAGAGAGAGAGAGAGAGAGAGAGAGAGAAGAGAGAGAGAGAGAGAGAGAGAGAGAGAGAGAGAGAAGTTTAAATACCAAATGGCACAACACAAAATGGCACTCCCACACCTTAAAAGAAAAGCCTGCCTTATCAGCATCGGAGGATAACTTGATAATGTCTTTTAAATTCACAGCATCGACCATTTTATGGTGTTAGGAGGCAGATCGTTTAATACCCCCGCCCCCCGATATTAAACTTTAGCCGCAGGGTATCTCGCATCTTATCAGCTTACTCGTTATTCGGGGCGGTACGGCACACTTAGCCAGATAATGTGACATTGTAGCGACCGAACACATATGGTTCACTCACACGACGAGCGTATTGGGCCTCTAAAGTGAGGTGGACGGTCTATAATCTCAATTAAATACGAATGCACGCAGTATTTTCGCAATGAATGCAGAAAGCGAAAAACACAAAAAGCAAATGCTCATTTTTTGTTTGTTGCAATCAGTGATTATTATCGTGTATTATTTAGTTTGGTTTGCAAATGTTTAATATGATTATTTTTCAAAAAAACTTTATCTTTTGTAGGGTAGCATTATGGGAAGCTACTCATCCTGGCGAAACAAAAAAATAAAACAAATAAAAGAACGAATAAATGTAGCAAAAAAAAAAAAATAACAATACTCGTGTTCCTTAATTTTACGACCGTTATCATCTAGCAATACCCTCTGGCTAAAAATGAGACCGTCCAAATCGATCAAGATAAAATCCAATAATGTAAATCCTAATTATCTGGTGTTGCTAATCCGCCGAATTCTTTTTTTTTAGTGTCATTTGTGAGGTTGTTTATATATTAATACTCGTGTTCCTAAAATTGTACGACGCGTTATCATCTAGCAATAACCTCTGGCTAAAAATTCACCGTCTAAATCGTTCAAGATAAAATCCAACAATGTAAATCCTGATTATCTAGTGTTGCTTAATCCGCCGATTCTTATTTTTTTAGAGTGACATTTGTGGGGTTGTTTTATATATTATATACTCGTGTTCCTAAATTGTACGACCGTTTACATCTAGCAATACCCTCTGGCTAAAAATGAGACCGTCCAAATCGATCAGATAAAATGCATAATGTAATCCTAATTATCTGGTGTTGCTAATCCGCCGAATTCGTCTTTTTTTTTTTTGAGTTGACATTTGTAAAGTTGTTTATATATTAATAGCTAAATTGTACGACCGTTATCATCTTGTAACACCTCTGGTTTAAAAATGAGACCGTCCTAATCGATTAAGATAAAATCCAATAATTTAAATCTATTATCTGGTGTTGCTTATCCCGACAAAATCTTATTTCTTTTGAGTGACATTACCTCAGCTAAATAATGAACCATTCCCGTTTATTATAAAGAAAGAAAGGAAAAAGGACATGATGCACAGAAAAAATGTGATTCAAGAGGTCGAGGGGAAGGTAAAAAGAGGGGTGAGTGCGTAAGATAACACTAATCGTTTTCAATCGAACATGAAAAGATGAAAAATACAATTAGATTATTATACTTTTTACATATTGAACTATTTTGCAATAGGTCTTAACGTATACACATCTAACATAATTAGATTAATCAAACTGTGGTATATCCACTGGTCCTATTATAATTAATTTAAAAAAATGCCTACGCAGGACACCCCATTTTTTAGGGTCTTAGAACTATTCAGGGGATAAAGTCAGCATATTTTAAAACCCACCAACAGGGTGATAAATATTTTTATAAATTTTTGTTGTATTCTAATTTTATTATTCCATCCTTCACTTTTTCATCAATGAACATTTTTTCCATGTGATGAAAATTTTAAAATATAATATTGATAAAACAAAATGCCAAAATCATCATATCAAAGTAACACTGAATCTTTGATAAATTACGCCTCTCTCTCATATATCTCATATATATATATATATGAGAGAGAGAGAGAGAGAGAGAGAGAGAGAGAGAGAGAGAGAGAGAGAGAGAATGAATTAACCGATATTGGTACGATGTGAATTTTGCTTTATCAATATAGTTTAAAGATATTTTAAATTCATATATATATATATATATATATATATATATATATATAATATATATATATATATATATATATGAATTTTCTAAAAACATTTTTCCAACAATAATATTGATAAAGCAAAATGCAAATTCCACATCATACCAACCTCGAATCTTTGATGAATTTCATTCTCTCTCTCTCTCTCTCTCTCTCTCTCTATATATATATATATATATATATATATATATATATATATATATAGATGTTATATTGATTTAAAACCTTTTTCAAACAATGCATGTTTCATTTGCATTTGTACATTAGGGAAAATATGAACCATTTCCCCTGTTGTTGAGAAATATTTTCATAAAAGATTAATCAAAATCTGATGTTTGAAATATTTCCTGCAAAAACACACGTGCCGTCGTTCTTAAAATGAAACAGTTCGCTGACCGTAGAAAAAGGACTTCTCGAACGCATTAGGCAAAGTCACGTTTGCAATCTCGTCAAAACGTGAAACGTTTTTTAAACGTCCATTTACAATTGAAAGAGATTGAGATTTCATTTGCTTTTGTATTCTTTTCAGGAATAAAAAAATAGAAGAGAGAAAAATGCTGACATTTGCTCGGACTGAAAATGCCGTGCCAACCAAACACATATATATATATATATATATATATATATATATATATACATATATATACATATATATATATACTTGAAATTATCAACACCAGATAATCAGGATTTACATTTTTTTTCATTTCATCTGGGACGATTTGGACGGTCTTTTTTAACCAGTATTTGTCTCAAATAGTAACTTTCATACAATTAAGTTACCCCAGTAATATTTAGATGAACGTACAATGTTATTACTCACGGGTCCCCAAATGACCCGAGGTGGTAGTCGAACCTAAGTTTCCATCTATAGCTCAAAGAGATATGTTTTAGAATTATTGTATTAAAAAAGGAATACTTGAAATATTGTAGTTACTTGAAGTTATATATATATATATATATATATATATATATATATATATATATATATATATATATACTAAGGATTACTATTAGACACTTGAAATCACAAAATTGTGTGCCAACAATATTTCTCATTAAATAGAAATAATAAATTGAAATTATCTAGCATATAAATTATTTGTATTAGACAGGAATCACTGAAACAATACAATAGTGTGCAAATTTGTATTACATAGGAATATCTGAAAACATAAAAAAGTGTGTAAATTATTTGTATTAGATAGGGATATTTGAAAACATACAACAGTGTGTAAATTATTTGTATTAGATAGGAATATTTGAAAACCTACAACAGTGTGCAGATTATTTGTATTACATAGGAATATCCAAAAAGATACAATTGTTAGCAAATTATTTGCATTAGATAGGAATACTTGACAACATAGAATAGTGTGTAAATTATTGTGTGCAAATTATTTGTTTTAGATAGGAATATCTGACAACACACAGCAGTGTGCAAATTATTAGTATAAAGAAGGAATATTTGAAAACCTACAGCAGTGTGCAAATTATTTGTATTAGATGAGAATACTTTATATAACCGTGTGCAAGTAAAAGATTCATTAAAATATAGATGTGTAATGAACGTGATTCCCAAACCTATAGGCATAAAATAACCCTAGATTTGTTGACAAGCCGTTAAAATCAATTTACCAACAAATCAATCAATTAAGGACAGTGATTGACAAAGCTTTTTCAAAATAAATTAAATTGATAAAAATTCCCATTATATTTTATCTTATCATAATGGAGATTCGGTGGTTGTCAATCTGTAAGCAAAACTACGCCACTGTTTACGTCACATTACCCGTAAGTTTATCAATGAGTTTTTAATTTATAGTTAGAACCATTAATACATAGAATAATAGTAATAATAATACATAGAATACATCTTATTTATTAACGATGTCTCTATGGAAATTTGAGTTAGATTTGACTCAAAACAGCCCATGCTATTAATGCGTTTAAAATCCTGCAATATGTCTTATATATTAGTAAGAAATAAAGGTTTACATAATATATAGTGTGTTTAATTTGCATACTGATTTAAACAAAACCATGATTAATAGATAATTACTTTTGTGTTATTGATCTCTAATATTATTGTTTTATTACCCATATACATTAAAATCAATCCTATGAATGATTTTATTTAGAAACCAATTAAAATATAATTAAAATAAGTGTAATCGTTTTATATACGTTCTTATTTAATTTCGTTAGTCATTCTAATTTAATATATTTCATTACATTAAAACTTAAATACTTACACCCGGGCGGCGCATATTCTTGCTAGAAAATTTAATATCTATATACTTAAATAATTGACGAACATCTTTAATAATAAAATTTCTTGATTTGTATTATATCCGTTGCGCAACGGATATAAAGGTTGAGTTAATACCGTGACAATCATCTCTAGGTTCTAGGTTCAATCCTGGCTAAAGGCGATAATAACATAGAATAATTGACACAACTTAACACTTGTACCCGATCATGGTTAACGGAATGAGAACAGTCTATCTCCGTGGATTGAATAAATTGTTCGGTTCGAAGTTCCGTGAAAGCTCCCGATTACAACATGAGGGCTCTCGAATGCAATAAGAAGGTTGCCGAGTTTAAAGGGAATGTCCCCAAGTCCGAGAAGGTTCCAGAGTTTGACAAGAAAAACCTGAAGAAGGCCGGAGGGCACATCGACTGAATCTTTGTGTATGTAACAATAAAGAAGAGGACAACAATTCAAATAATCCAAATAACCAAGCTTCATTCAGAGGAAAATTATATTGAATATTTAAATTATATTGAATATTTAAATTATCTTGGATACTTAAATTATTTTTTTACTTTACTAATTCGCGATTAGTCGTATAAATAATAGGAAGCAAAGAAGTCATGTAACTGCAATATTAGTGATAAAGAAATACCAATAACGTAAGAAAAGAAGTCTGTCTCATATCTATATGCGTATATTTAGGAAATTAGTTTTTATTCTAATTAAAGTTTGGGCCAACTGGTGTGGGGGGGGGGGATAATATGCGTGGTGGGGTCATTAATTATCTGCCCCCTTTGTTAGATGCCTTTTTATTCTGATCAATACATTAAAAGTAAGGATGATTATTGATTTCTTCTCTCTCTCCCCTTCTCTCTCTCTCTCACTCTCTCTCTCTCTCTCATACACACACATACACACACATGATAATAGTGCGAAGAGGTTGGTATATATATATATAATATATATATGTATATATAATATATAATGAATAGAGAATGAATGATAAAATGCGAAAATTATTAGCATGAAAAGGTGCTCAATGCTAATAAAGCAGAGCAGATTTATAATCAATTGTAATATTATGGATTTGGACTCATAATTTAAAGTTTCATGGTTGTGCAATCATCAGATGAGTCAAATGGTTGAGATTTAAAACATTTTTTTTTTTTTTAAATCTCAACCATTTGACTACTGGTTTTTAAGATCTCAACCATTTGACTCATCTGATGATTGCATAACCATGAAACTTAAGTTATGAGTCCAAATCCATAATATTACAATTGATATATATATATATATATATATATATATATATATATATATATATATATATATATGTTTAAAAATGAATGGCTTAAAATGTTCCGACTGCAGAATTCCCTCAAGTTTCGCGCTACTGCGAGAAACTGCAGTCGGAAGATTTTAAGCCATTCGTTTTTAAAACGTATATTTAGCTCTTTATATTGAACACTCTTAAATCGGTTTTAATAAAATCCAGAAGTAAATATATTTGTTTACTTGGTGGATTTACAAATAACTGTGATATATATATATATATATATATATATATATATATATATATATATAAACACCGTGTTTCGACGTTTCACATCTCATCAGTGTGGCTAGACTTAGCAACTACTTTTAGCCGGGAGCGAAACTGACTGACTTTTCATCAGCCCGACTCCTTAACCCTCGCCGGTTAACAGCTGCCAGTAAGAAGCGAACATTTAACTGATAAATACATACATCTGGTGACGTACTATTCACCACCTGTTGAATGTTAAATCGTAAGTTTTTATCTCATTTTATCGTTAAGGGTGCTATCTATCTATCTATCTATCTATCTATCTATGTTGGTCTTTTAATATCTATCTATCTATAGGTTGGTCTTTTAATATCTATCTATCTATAGGTTGGTCTTTTAATATCTATCTATCTATCTGTCTATCTATCTATGTTGAGCTTTTACTATCTATCTATCTATCTGTTGGTCTTTAATATCTATCTATCTATCTATCTATCTATCTATAGGTTGGTCTATTTATATCTATCTATCTATCTATCTATGTTGATCTATCTATCTATCTATCTGTCTATCTATAGGTTGGTCTATCTATCTATGTTGATCTTTAATATCTATCTAGCTATCTATCTTGGTCTTTTAATATCTATCTATCTATCTATCTATCTATAGGTTTGTCTTTTTAATATCTATCTATCTATCTATCTATGTTGATCTTTTAATATCTATCTATCTATCTGTCTATCTATAGGTTGGTCTTTTAATATCTATCTATGTTGATCTTTTAATATCTATCTAGCTATCTATCTTGGTATTTTAATATCTATCTATCTATCTATCTATCTATAGGTTGGTATTTTAATATCTATCTATCTATCTATCTATGTTGATCTTTTAATATCTATCTAGCTATCGGTTGGTCTTTTAATATCTATCTATCTATCTATCTGTCTATCTATAGGTTGATCTTTTAATATCTATCTAGCTATATATGTTGGTCTTTTAATATCTATCTATCTATCTGTCTATCTATAGGTTGATTTTTAATATCTATCTAGCTATCTATGTTGGTCTTTTAATATCTATTTATTTATTTATCTATGTTGATCTTTTAATGTCTATATATCTATCTCCGTAGAGATCTATTTGTCAATGTCAATCTCTCTCTTCTCTCCCTTTCTCTCTCTATCTATCTGTCTATGTCTGTCTATCTGCCTCTCTCTCTCTCTCCCCTCATCCCTCTATCTATCTATTGATCTATCTATGTCACTCTTCATACCTATCTCTCTATGTGTATTTATTTGTTTACTCATACCCTTACGTATATTGATACACACATCGAGGGGTGTCATTAACTGTGCCTACAACATTATATAATCCGCCCATTACAAACATCGAGAGAGACAGAGATGAGGCAGATAGATATATAGAGATAGAGACGCACAGAGAGAGAGAGAGAGAGAGAGAGAGAGAGAGAGAGAGAGAGAGAGAGAGAAGAGAGAGAGAGAGAGAGGGGGAGTGAAACAGAGGGAGAGAAAGACAGAGACATAGATTGATAGATGACATAGACATAGACTTGTTAGATAGAGATAGGGGGAGAGACAGAGAAACATTGAGAGAGAGAGAGAGAGAGAGAGAGAGAGAGAGAGAGAGAATGAGAGAGATATAGACAGAATGGGAGAGAGATATACAGTTAGGATGAGAGAGAGAGAGAGAGAGAGACAGGCAGTTAGAATGAGAGAGAGAGAGAGAAGAGAGAGATAGAGAGAGACATTTAGAATGTGAGAGAGAGATAGACAGTTAGAATGAGAGAGAAGAGAGAGAGAGAGAGAGAGAGAGAGTTAGAATGAGAGAGAGATAGCAGTTAGAATTAGAGAGAGAGAGAGAGATACAGTTAGTTAGGAATGAGAGAGAGAGCTAGACAGTTAGAATGAGAGAGAGAGAGAGAGAGAGAGAGAGAGAGAGAGAGAGAGAGAGAGACAGACAGACAGACAGACAGACAGACAGACAGAATGAGAGAGAGAGAGAGACAGTTAGAATGGGAGATAGATAGAGAGAGAGAGTTAGAATGAGAGAGAGAGAGAGAGAGAGAGAGAGAGACAGTTAGATGAGAGAAGAGAGAGAGAAGAGAGACAGATGAGAGAGAGAGATAGACAGAATGATAGAGAGAGATATACAGTTAGAAATGAGAGAGAGAGAGATAGACATTTAGAATGAGAGAGAGAGAGGGAGAGATAGACAGTTAGAATGATATATATATATATATATATATATATATATATAGACATTTAGAATGAGAGAGAGAGAGAGAGAGAGAGAGAGAGAGAGAGAGAGAGAGAGAGAGAGAGAGAGGGGTTTTTTTCTCGTCGATTTATTTTTTTCATTATTATATGAATATTCTGTAAGCCTTAAGTAATTTGCTACGTGCCGTCGTCGACATAATACCACCGTCGACGACGATGTCTCCACAGCTGATTAATCATTCATAAACAAGATGAAGGTGCGTGCGTAATTCCACCGAGTTGTCACGTGATCTTTTAGGCGAGGAGTTTAATTTATAAGTTTCACTTTCGGTGCAGTGAGATGAATGTTAAGCACCTCGGAAGTGAATAGTAGTTCACTTGAGTTTAAATTGGCAACATCACACCTCGCCCCCATACACACTCCCACTTAGTGTCGGAATTCTTTGAATCGACCAAAAACCATAATGGAAGCAAAGGATAAAAAAATACGGAGAGAGAGAGAGAGAGCGAGAGAGAGCGAGAGAGAGAGAGAGAGAGAGAAGAGAGAGAAGAGAGAGAGAGAGAGAGGGGTGGTGGCTGTGAGAATTTTAATCGAATTCAAAGGTAAATACAGAAGAAAAGGGAGATATGAAAGAAGAAGAAGAAGAAAAGAAGAAGAAGAAGAAGAAGAAGAAGAGTTTAAAACGTTTAAAATAGAGAAATGAGAAGGGAATAGAAAATAAACCGCCCTGTCGATGGGGCGTTAGAATGCACCAAGTAAGAGGAGTAAGATTCCCCCAATGGGGCCACCTGTTGGCCGTAGGTGGCGACCCGTGATGCTTAAGGATAGAACCCAGGTGGCTGAGCAGTCCATAACTTGCAATATTCCACTTTAGGCTTTTCTTGGGCTAGACGGGCGGTCGACTCGTCAATCGGCTGGTAACGTCAGGCCCTAGCACCTATATGATTTTCCCAACCCTATTGCCCTTATGGCAAGCCCCAACCCCTTTTTATCATATGGGTGCTAGAAGGCGGTCACTGAGGGTCTACATGTCCTGGGAATTACGTTAAACTCTATCTGATGTGAGGTTCCAGTCTTGGAGTTTTGGGGAGTGTGGAGCACCCCTTCATCACCATTGGTCTCTGGAGTGGTAGTACCTGTTAGGGTCCCATCTATGGGTTAAATAGAAAAACATGAGTTGATAAACAAAATTGTATTATCCATTAAGAATTGATTTATTTCAAAACTTTGTCGGCATTGGGTGACCCACTGAAGTTGATGTGCCGTAAAACAAAACAAAACAAAACAAATTTGAAAGTAAAAGGGAAAAGAAACCTGTATTTAAGTTCTGCAGAGAATACAGTTGAGCTCCGATACCAGGGCAGATCATCCGATTTGGTCAAATTGAAAGATCTGCCCTGTCATCGGGGCCCAAAATACACTGACAGTGTTCCCTGCAGAATCGCACTTTCTCTTAAATCAGGGATTACCAAACTCGGTGGGCCGGATAATTGACCCCCCCCCCCAAAAAAAAAAAAAAACGAGTGCAAGCTGGATAATTGAAAAAATAACGAGCGCGGGCAAAATTATAATTGTGTTCAATACTTGCTAGCCAAGTCAAAAGCTCTGAGAAAAAGATATACAACTAAATTTATTATTCCATGTTATATTCATGGACGAGTGGCGTAAAATGCACAAAAAAAAATTTAACCAACATATTTATTTTCAAAACATTAAATTTTGAAAGTTTTAGTGAGATTTGTGAAACTGAATGTTGCTTTTCAAGAGATCGTCAATGTTTGGTTTCGAATTGCTACATCCAATCAAGAGAATTGCTTCCAAATGTTTATCAGTCAATTTCGTCTGATGGGTTGATTCCGTAGTGAAGTCCATGAAGATTTAGTAAGCTTAACATGATATTTAAATTTAAATGGTATCAGAACGTCTCGCGTTCCGTACGTTTTAACAAACAAATTCAATTACCATCGGCGGGCCTGATAAAATACCTTCGCAGGCCGGATCCGGCCCGCTGCCCGTAGTTTGGTCTTAAATCATTGGACCTTGCAAACTTGTCTCAGTGTTCAGTGAATGAATGTTATTTTGATTTGATAGTTTATTATGAATCTTTAAAAGAATGTCGCAATACATATGTAATGTGAATTCCTCAAAACTTTTTTCCAATTTTTAAAAGACCTCAGCAGGGCCAACGTTGCCCTTTAAGCAAACTAGGTGATCATCTAGGGCATCAGCATCTGGAAACGCCACACATTGTAGGCAAAGTAAATCTTTATTTATATCTAAGATGTCAATTTAATGTATTGTTTGACCATTGAGTGGTCACAAATCATAAGTATCTTATATTGCACAACAGATAGAGGATAATGGTGTAATAATTTTAAGTCATAACTTATAGGACGCTGGATTTATTGGCTTAATGTAATAGCAATAACTAGCAGGACCTGGGATTATACCACAGTATGATAATTTATTTATTACAACGTGTGATATGTTTATTTAAGAACTATTGTAAAATACTTCAATATGTAGAAAGTATAAAATCTTTATTTAACTCTTTTTCTTCCTTTCTTTTTTTCCTTCTTGTCATCTTTTCATTATGTTCAATTGAAACAGATTAACTTTATCGTTTCTGCACGCTCACCCCCTCTCTCCATCTTTCCCCTTCTCTCTTCCTTCCTTCCTTTCTTTCTTTCTTTCTTTCTTTCTTTCTTATTATATTTTTCTGAGTAGCATGTCCTTTTTCTTCCCTTTCTTTCTTTAAAACATAATAATGGCCCATTATCTAGCTGAGGTGGTGATACTCATAAGAAATAAGAATTCGACGATTAAGCGACACCGGATAATCAGAATTTACATTTTTGCATTTCATTTTGAACGGTCTCAATTTTAACCAGAGGATGTTGCAAGATGATAACGGTCGGAAGATTAAGGAACAAGATATAGATTGGTTATTTCTATAATTAAGAAACAAAGCAACAGTATGAAAATTATGTTATCAATGATGCTTCTTGAGTTAGAAACAATGTAGTAATGGGTTACTGTACCTATATTAGCTTATCAAGACTTTCAAGGGGGCGCGCATTTAAAAGATTACCTAGGGTGCCATGTCATTTTGTATCGGCCCTGTTTCAAAAAACGTCTGTCTCAAAAGGTTTCTTTTAAACTTTATATTATTTCTGTTGCAACAATCCGAATGAGAAATATGTAAAAATAAATAGAAGAAATTGTTGTCGAAAGTAAGGGAAACTTATTTGTAAAATTCCTCGATGGTTGAAAAACATGGACCAGCAGACAACATATTAAGCAGTTCTACAACACTGGGGGACAATTTTGGGTATAATTTCTTTTGGATTTTATTTAAAACATTCTATAAAATAAGCATAAATGTGTTACATGCATTATTTTAATGGATTTAAGACCAAGCGAGGTAACCTGTTACTCAAAACCTGACGTAATAGAGAATAAAAACTGTAATTTTTGGATTCAGAGACTATTGGACTCTGAATCCAAAAATTACCCCAGTTTCTTTTTAGTTAGTCAAAAACAAGTGTCAGATCTAATTCAACAAAAATTGTGTCGCTCTGTGCAATGTAATTATTTTTCAACATTTGTAAATTTAAAAAAACATATGAACAAATTTGTTAGATGTTGCATTTCTATGGTTTTTGAGAAAAATCTCGGGTATCCTCTAACTCAAAGAGTTGACGTGATGTAAAACTGAAGTCATTTTTGGATTCAGATGTGTAAAAAAAAATAGTCGAAAACAAGTGTCAGTGTTACATACTCCTCTTACTTCTTATTCTGGTCGTCTCTTCTTCTGGCCGGCTTGCTATTCTGATCGTCTATCTTCTATCTTGGTCTGGTATATCTTCTAAGGTCTCGTCTGGTCTTCTATTGAGGATCATTCCTTATCAGAAGCCCTGTGTAATTGTTAGCTTTTAGTAATAACCACAAGACTTCGATTTACGATGATGTTACTTTATTCGTAGATCCCCCAGACCAGACAATCACGCACTGAGACTCACATCTTGCTAGCTTCGCTTCTAAGTTCTAACTCTAACTAACTGAGTTGCTTAACCCTTTAACCGGAAGGGGGCTTCTATCAGGGTTCCGTTTCTCACGGTGTATCCCGCAAGGCAAGGTCAGAGTGAGGTCAAGCATTGTCACTCACTCTCAAGGCCATCAGCTGCACTAATATGATTTCTACACTATTGTCATAATCATTAGGTATCTAATGATTATGTACCATCAGATCCAACCCAACGAAAATTGTATGATGCACACCGCACGGCACTAGGAATTCATCTACAGTTGCAAACTGTAAAAAAGAGTTAATAATGGCAGTGCTTCATTTACGAATTTTAAACGCTCATTTGATACTTCTTAGTGTGCTCATGAGCAATTTAGTAATTTCAATTCACGATCACCTCCCCCCCTGTCGGTGGAGCTTTAGAATACACCGATTGCCCTACTGCAAAGGGGTAAAAACCCCAATGGGGCCATCTCTTTGCTGTGGATGACGACCCGTGATGCTTAAGGACGGAATACTTCTTGATGAGCAGTCCATGACATACAACACTCCACTAAGGCTAGAAGATCGATCGGAGAAACCTCCTCCGATCAATCGGCTGGTTATTTCAAGCCCTAGCACCTTTATGATTAGCCCAACCCTATTTCTCTTATGGCAAACCACTATCCCTTTTTATCATTTATGTGCTAGAAGGCTGTGGCTGAGGGTTTTAATGTCCTGAGTATGACGTTAAACTCAATCTGATTGTGGTTCCAGTTCTGAAGCTCAGCGGAATATGGGGTATCCCTTCATCACCATTACTCCCAGCTCCATACTGATCCGCAGTGGTAGTACCTGTTAGGGTCCCATATATGGGTTAAATAGAAAAATCTGTTTAAAAAAGTATGTACCCATGAAGAATGAATTTATTTTAAAACTTTGTCTGTATTAGATGACCCTGAGAGGTTGGTATGCCGTAAAACAGAACAAGCACACCAACAAGCATCAAGTCACGAATAATATTGTCATATAACCGGGATCAGTGCGCTATGCTAACATATTCTTGTTAGTTTAACTGCTTTTTTGATTTTTAGGAGGCGCTAGCTGTGTAACGATAATCATTATAATGTAAGCATCGGCTCCGCTTCTCCCCACCGCGGTTGAGAAAGTTCTGGTTCTGAATAAAAATGTGATCACAGAATACAAGCCTTGCGTTGTCTCTATATGAATTAAATGATTGCCTTTGCAAACCAACATCTTAAAGACACAGAACAGACCAGCATCTTAAGAACCAAACGAGAACTAAGGAAGACCAGTTAGAAGAAATGAAAATAACAACACATTACAAAAGACAAGAAACAAAAGATAAGAAATTTAGCCATAAGGAATGAAACCAGCTACTCAAGAAAGTAAGACTGGTAAAGTAATGTTAACGGCGGTGATCCCAGGGGGCTACTCCCCCAGGCAACACCTGCCCCTTTGATTTAAAGGGACTGGGCTGGGTTTATTGCCTAGTGCCCGAGGCACCCTCCTTGAGGGGAAATGCCGAC
Organism: Doryteuthis pealeii; assembly: GCA_023376005.1. Classification (NCBI taxonomy): domain Eukaryota; kingdom Metazoa; phylum Mollusca; class Cephalopoda; order Myopsida; family Loliginidae; genus Doryteuthis; species Doryteuthis pealeii. The sequence goes on along the minus strand of CM042146.1, from coordinate 32,485,928 downwards.
AGGATCTACTCATTTTTTGCACCTACCATCCCAGGAGTCTCGGCTCGTGGGTGGCCCTACATTAAAAACACCTTGTGTCTCACCTGCATACGTGAGATGCGTGGTAAATACTTACTTAAGCAAGAAAATTTCTGGGAGTATAACCACAGATGCCCTCATCTTCACATAAGAACACTCTCGCATGTATATATCCCAAAATAGACGGATATATGACAAACCCATTGGGTTATTTTATGCCGAATAACTTTTTGTTTTATTAATTCTTGAAGGTTATTCATTTTTTTAAAAACTCAATTTTTTTAAACACATATTTTAGAACTCATGTCTTTCTATTCAACCCATAGATGGGACCCTAACAGGTACTACCACTCCGGTTCAGAGTGGTAAAGGATTGTTGTAATGTACATTGCTTTCTATTCTGTTAAGGCACCCTATCCCTGTTTATGTATAAAGTAAACAAATCCATTGAAGACCTTAAAATGCCTTTAGGGAATAGTTTTGTTCCCCATTTTTGTTAGATTTTGGGGTATTTGTTTAGCCTACCTGTCCGCCCGAGGAAAAAAACCTTACTTATTTGTAAGTTCCCTTGTTCCGCTCCCTTTGCAATCAACATTCATATTTTGTTCCATTTGTCTTTTATAAAAAAAATCAAAATGGCGCCTATTGTTCCTAAAAAGCCCGCGAAAATATGTTGCCAAAGACGCAGATTAATGTACCAACATGAACTTGATAAGAAATCTCGCTCAACATCTATCGACTTTTTTGCGTTTATTTTCATCTATATTCGTCCCCTCACATCTGTCTCTATTCATAATAAATCTTTGTAGTTATAAACCCACCCCTTCTGTCTTTCTGTCTGTCTATCAAGATTGTTGATTTACCTACATACATATATTCGGAATGCTGTCACCGGCAATAATAACTATCTACCTATATATTACTAAACTTTGCATAATGATTGCACACACACACACACACACCACACACACACACACACACATATAATATATATATATATATATATATATATATATATATATTGACACTCTTGTCAATTTTCGATGCATGAGGGTTCATCCAATGAACAACCTACACAGTGATTTGTTTTTAGTGGTGAAGACTTGTATTGGGCCATCCGCACTTTTTGGCACAGTCGATAGGAAAGAATTGGTGCACGAATGCCACAAACCCAATCAACGACTGACATCAGGAATTTTGAATTCAGAGTTCTCCCTCTCCTAGACTGGCTACCTACCCAAGGTTAAAGAGCACAATCTGCCCTACTATTTTACCCATATATATATATATATATATATATATATATATATATATATATGTTATATCGTAAATGACCAGCTATAACAAGTGGTCGTATTATGAGGAGAGTCCTTCACATGATTCCCTCACATGAGTCCCCCACAGAGTGATCTGTTTGTACTTAATAGTGGCTAGCACACCACCACTGCTGAGGTACGGGGAAGATAGGTCATTCCATTATATCAACACACACACACACACACACACATATATATATATATATATATATATATATATGTGTGTGTAATTAGCAAGAATATGCAACCCTCCGTGCGTAAATATTTAAGTTTGTAAGGTAATGAAATATATTAAATTAGAAAGACTAAGGAAATTAAATAAGAATTAAATCTGCCCTTGAGAATGAGATACATAAAATCCTTTGGAACTTTGAGATACAGGCGGGTCACCAAATCCTGGCTAGGAGACCAGACCTAATATTGATTAACAACAAGAAGAAAACGTGTTATCTAGTGGATTTTGTTGTCTAGGCGAAGTGAAGGTGAAAGGAAACGAAAAGATAGACAACTACGTGCACCTGGCTTGAGAACTGAAAAAACTGTAGAACATGAAGTCAAAGGTCGTACCAATTGTAACTGGGACTCTTTGAACGTTTCCCAAAGGTTTGGAAAAGAGTCTGGAAGAATTGGAAATCCGAAGGAGAAAGGAGACCATCCAAACAACAGCACTGTTAAGATCAGCTAGAATACTCAGAAGGGTCCTGGAGACCTGAGGAGACTTTCTGTCATTTAGCCCTCAATGAGCAATCATCTTCGGCGGGTGCGAAAATCCAAAATAATAATAATAATAAGAGAAAGAATTGGGAAACGGAAAGAAAGAAAGAAAGAAAGAAAGAAAGAAAGAGAAAAAATTGGGAAATGGAAAGAACGAAAGAAAGAAAGAAAGAAAGAAAAAGGAAAGAAAAATTGGGAAATGGATAAAACGAGTGAAGGGAAAGAAAGAAAAAAGAAAGGAAGTTCATCTCCTATAACGATAACCATTACACTACGCACCTCTGTTATAATGTACTACATGTTCACTCGGGACCATCCAAACTACGAGTCAAAATGGAAATCCGAAGAAGAATAGACCATCCAAACAACAGCACTGTTAAGATCAACTAGAATACTCAGATGAGTCATCAGAAGAGACTCGAGGAGACTTGTTGTTACTCAGACTCCAGTGAAAGGCCATCAACCTACGCTCGTGTGAAAAACTCACGAGTATAATAATAATAATAATAATAATAATAATAATAAAAATAATAATATAGCTGAACGAGAGATAGTCTTTCGGTGTGTATGTAAAACAGCTTTGAAGTTTTGTAAAAAGATAAAAAAAATACCTTTGATACGCCATGATATAAACTCTAAAACATCGACAATAAAACGACAATTATGAAATCGTCTTTGATGAATTTTGTACTGAATGACATCCAGGCCAGGATGTCAGCAAGGGCAAAAGAAATTGATTGATTACGATAAATATGACATAGATTTAGGGGTACATCATATCTTCATCGTTTCTTCTTCTTCTTCTTCTTCTTCTTCTTCTTCTTCTTCTTCTTCTTCTTTCTTCTTCTTTATTTTTTCCCTCTACTTTAGTTCTTTTTGTTTTAATTTTTTTCTTTTGTTTTTCCTTTCCTTCTTCTTCTTCTTCTTCTTCTTCTTCTTCTTCTTCTTCTTCTTCTTCTTCTTTTTGTTTTTTTTCTTCTTTATTTTCTTCTTCTTCTTCTACTTTTTTTTTTTTTTTTCTTCTTCTTCTTCTTCTTCTTCTTCTTCTTCTTCTTCTTCTTCTGTTTTTTCTTTTTCTTCTTTCCTTCTTCTTTTGTTGTTGTTGTTGTTCTTCTTCTTCAGTTGTTCTTTTTCTTTATTTTTCTCCTCTTCTTTAGTTTTTTATGTTTTAATTTTCTTCTTCTTCTTCTTCTTCTTCTTCTTCTTCTTCTTCTTCTTCTTCTTCTTCTTCTTCTTCTTCTTCTTCTTTCTTCTTTCTTCTTCTTCTTCTTCTTCTTCTTGTTGTTCTTCTTCTTTTTGTCTTCTTTTGATTTTCTTTTTCTTCTTCTTTCCTTCTTCTTTTGTTGCTGTTATTGTTCTTCTTTTTCTTCTTCGTCTTCATCTTCTTCTTCTTTGTGCACATCTTAGTCCTTCCCTATGTTTATGCTTTTTCCTCTTCTATCTCCTCCTTTTCCTTCTTTCTTTATTTCCCTTCACAATGAGCCTAGAATGTTTGAACTCAAAACGTGGTTTCAACGAAGGTGTCTTTTATCTTTAGACTATACACTCATAAAAAGAAAAAAATCCTGAAGGCTCCTTATCGTTTGTTTTATAATGAACAAAAACGGATTTCATACACGAAGTTAAGATATTTGACAAGACTTGTAAATCCGTACTGAAAATACCTTTGACCTGACCCTTGACGTTCATATACACACTGTTTTAACAAGAGATGATGTGTGTGAATGAATTTATGAATTATTTGTTAAAAATAAAGATGATAAAATAAAAATAAAAAAGTAAAACCAACAATGAAATACGAAAATTAAACAAATAATACAATAATAATATCCCGCAATTCCACTTCTGTCGAAAGATAAATTTTCGGCGCGATAAAGAAAAACATTGTATTTCGAAGCCTTTGCAACCCACTGGATAACATGTACGTTTTGCAGCTGCCGCTAAACCAAGTCGTTTATATTTTTTATAGTAAAAATAATAATGGGCTTAATTTGTTACAATTCTACAGGAGAAGTCCGTCCTTTAATTGTATACTTGTTATAATCATGTTCCTTAACAATTATCATCTTGCAACATTCTCTGGTTAAAAATGAGAAAATGTAAATCCTGATTATCTGCTGTTGCTTATACGCCAAATTCTTAATTCTTATTTAGTTGAGGTGACAACATTCATAATAGACCATTCCGTTATCCTTAGAAAGAAAGAAAGGTAAGAAAAACGACATGCTACACAAAATATATCAGAAAGAAAGTGAGCAGAGGAAATATATAGAGGAATCTCGGCGTGCGCAAGCGATAACACCAATTGTTTTCAATCGAACATAATGAAAAGAAGGGAATAAAGAAAAAAATTGAGTGAGAGAGTTAAAATAGTTAAATCAAGATTATTATACGTTTTACACATTGAAGTATTTGCAATAGCTCTTAAGTAAACATATCAAACGTTGTAGTAATTAAGTTATCATACTGTGGTATATCCGTACGTCTTGCTAGTTATAATTATTACTGCACTTCAATCGAGATTTTCATTCACACTTTAGCCGGTGATTCTCTGGGGGCAGAGTGACAGCAAGTCTCCCCAGGTCTCTAGGACTCTTCTAAATATTCCATCCGACCTTAACAAATCTGTATTTTAGATGGTCTGGATTCTTCATCTGATTTTCAGTTCTCATAGACTCTTTTCCAGACCCTGGAGACCGTTGCAAGGGCACGAATTACAATTGGCACGACCTTCACCTTAATGTTCAACAATTATGTTAGTTTCTTTTCGTTTTCTTTCACTTTCATATGGTGATCGGCCAGGAACGTAAAATCTACGATATGTCAGGTTTTCTTCTTGTTATTTAACACTAGCTTTGGTCTCCAGGCCGGCATTTGGTCATCCATCTGTGTCTCAAAGTCCCAGAGAATCGTATCATTCTCCAGGACAAATTCAGATTTATTCACATACCATTTAGTTTTATGTTGAAAATTGAATTTTTTGTACAATTATTACTTTTTTAAAATGTTTATTTTTTTCACACCAGCGTTCACTGGAGTTTGAGTGACAATAAGTTTTCATAGGTCTCCAGGACTCTACTGAGTATCGTAGCTGATTTCAACAATGTTCTCAATTCTTACTCTGATTTCCTGTTCCTCTAGTCTTTTTCTATGCTTTTCGGGTCCATCCAAGAGCCCCAGCTACTATTGGTATCACTTTCACCCTCATGTTCCACAGTTTTTTTTCAATTCCCAAGCAAAGTCTAGGTAGTTGTCTCTCTCTTTGTTTTCTTTCATCTTCACCCTGCGATCTGCTGGAACTGCAAAATCTACCAGTTGACAAGTTCTCTGTTTTTTGTTAATCAATACTAGGTCTGGTCTTCTGGCTGGGATAAGGTAGTCCGTCTTTATCTCAAATACCCAGAGAATCTTTTGGCGTTTCATTCTCAAGGACAGATACTAGTTTATTATTAGTATTATTATTGTTAGTAGTAGTAGTAGTAATAAGAGTAAGAAAAATATAGCGCTTTTTTAAGTTGATATTGACCAGAGACTTTTTTCTTAGTTATTTTTCCCTTTCTTGAAAGTCTTCTTTTATGAACAGACTGATACCTAATCTTATCTATAATTAGAAAGTGAACGTCCTCATGATGTCTTTTTTTTCTTTTTTTTAACAAACAAAACAAACAAAAAATAAAAGAAAGAAGAAAAAAATGCCGGGTACAAAGATAGATCGAAAGAAAGAAAGAGAAAAGATTAGCATATAACGACTACTAACGCAAGGCTGTTAAGAAATGATTGCTGGAATTAGCGTTCAAATGACAATGTGGGCAATATTTCGACTTCTGGAGGCTGAAAAGCAAGTCGAATAATCTGTTACTTAATTGTAGGAAATTATTTTTAAGACCGCCTGCCCCTCCCCCTCTCTCTCTCTCTCTGTCACTCTCTCTCTCTTTCTCCCTCTCTCACACACGCCCCTCTGTCTCTCTCTCTCTCACTCTCTCTCTTTCTCCCTCTCTCACACACGCCTCTGTCTGTCTCTCTCACTCCTCTCTTTCTCCCTCTCTCACACACGCCCTCTGTCTCTCTCTCTCTCTCTCTCTCTCTTTCTCCTCTCTCACACACGCCCTCTGTCTGTCTCTCTCTCACTCTCTCTCTCTAATTCTCCCTCTCTCACACACGCCCTCTGTCTGTCTGTCTGTCTGTCTCTCTCTTTCTCCTCTCTCACACACACGCCCTCTCTCTCTCTCTCACTCTCTCTCTCTCTTTCTCCCTCTCTCTCTCTCTCTCTCTCTCTCTCTCTTTCTCCCTCTCACACACACGCCTCTCTCTCTCTCTCTCTCTCTTTCTCTCTCCCTTTGCTAAAATAAGTTACAGATGAAGGGGTGAAGAAAAGGGAGATAATCCGTAAAATAGATAATATGCAACGAGTAAAAAAATAAAGAAGGAATATCTCAATGGGGGATGAATCAAGACATCCAAATAAAAAAAAGAATTAAAAAAAAGGTTTCTTTTTCGTTTCTTAAGAATGAGCCTTTTTGAAGGATGAATTGAGCACTATTGATATTACTATCATTTCTAATGTTACGTTACTCGCGCACAATAACAGTAATATTTCGTTGTTAAGATTAATAATATTATTATTAATTGCAGCAATCCACCTAATAAACATAATCATATTTCTATACATTTTCAGTATTATTATTTTTATTGATTTTTCAATCAGTTGCCGTTATTCTTACATAATAATACTAATTTAATAATTATCATATTTGAAATTATTAACTATTGAAAAATAATGAGTAAAAGAAAAAAATTTGAGGAAATAAAATTCCTTATTGGAAATTCCTTATTGAAAATATAAAAGGAATTCATATAATGCTAAAACATATTTTTATTTTTAATCCTTAAAATTGACAAATTTAGACAAAAAATAGTTAAATAAAGTCGATAATTTAGAATTAAATTTTTTTAAAAAGGCAAGTATTTTTTGGGGTTAAGGATATTATAGAAAACTGATCTGAGTCAGCCCTGTCATCTGAGGCTTTAAAACACACCGACTGCACTTCTGCAGAGGGGTAAGACCCCTCCACTTATTGACACTTAAGAATGGAACCCTGGTGGATGAGTAGTCCATGACACGCAACACTCCAATCAATCGGCTGGTCACATCAAGCCCTAGCGCTCATATGATTGCCCCGATTCTATTGGCCTAATGGCAATCCCCAGCCCTTTTTATCGTAAGGGTGCTATAAGGCAGTGGCTGAGGGTCTTCATGTCCTGGGAATGACGTTAAATTCTGATGGTGTGGTTCCAGTTCTCGAGCTCTGGGGAATATACAGCACCTCTGCGTCAACATTGCTCTCAGGTCCACTCTGACCCGGAGTGGTAGTACCTGTTAGGCTCCCATCCATGCGTTACATAGTAAAATATGACTTTATAAAAAGATTGAGTATCCATTAAGAACTAATTTATTTCAAAACCTTGTCGGCATTAAATGACCCACTGAGGTTGATATGCAGTAAAAACAAAAGAAACAAACGATTTGTGTGTGCGAAAAATATGAACTGGGATAATTTGTTTCACTGTATTCTCGTTTTGAGTCTCGCGTGACTTTGGCATCTCTCGTCTCATTTCATATTGTCTCTTCACTCTCAGTCTCTGTCGTTTTCGCTCTCTAATAATAATAATAATAATAATAATAATAATAATAATAATAATAATAAAAGATACTCTGGGATATTGTGATAAAGCCACATTTCCTTATTCCAGCCAGAAAACCAGACCTTGTATTGATTGATAAAAAAACAGAGAACTTGTCAACTGGTAGATTTTGCAGTTCCAGCAAATCGCATCGTGAAGCTGAAAGAAAACGAAAAGATAGACAAATACTTATACCTTACTAGAGAATTGGAAAAAACTGTGGAATACGAGGGTGAAAGTGATACCAATAGTAGTTGGGGCACTTGGAACGGTCCCCAAATGCTTAGAAAAGAGACTAAAAGAACATGAAATCAGAGGAAGAATTGAGACAGTCAAGACAACAACATTGTTGAAATCAGCCAGAATACTCAATAGAGTCCAGGAGACCTGAAGAGACTTGTTGTCACTCAAACTCCAGTGAAGGATTATCAGCTAATACTGGTGTTAAAAACTAATAATAATGATAATTGATTAACAAAAAAAATCTAGTGAAAAGGTGATAGATTCCCTCGCTGTCTGGCTGATACCGACCTTAGGCCGCCCCGACGACTTTACTTTAGGCTAGATGGGTAGTCAGGTAGACCCCCTCCAATCCATCAGCTGGTCACGTCAAGCCCTAGCATCAATATGATTGTCCCAACTCTATTGCCCTCATGGCAACCTGCCTAATCATCGTTATCATATATGTGTTAGAAGGCAGTGACTGAGGGGAAAAAAACGAGAATTTGTCAACTGGTAGATTTTGCAGTTCCAGCAGATCACAGGGTGAAGGTGGATGAAAACGAAAAGATAGACAAATACCTAAACCTTGCCAGAGAACTGAAAAAGCTGTGGAATATGAGGGTGAAAGGGATACCAAGGTGTGAGAACCCGAAATGTAACGAAATTCTCTCCAGTCAAACAATGTTGTTCGGAAAGAAAATACCGATTTCCTCACCGCCATTGTAAGTGACCAAAACTCCTTTTGATCATTATTTCATCGCTTTCTAAGAAAAAAAAAACAAAAGACAAAACGGATCTGTTGGATTAGTTTCCTCCTAAACGGAGATATTCCTAACAGTCTCCCTACAATCAGTAGTCTCCCTATGTAACTCTTCTGAATAAAAGCGTAAATCTAAGTAGTAAACCTGTAAGTAAAAGCCGGGGTCATTTTCTTTTCTTAAATGCAGTTTATTCACTTTTATAATCAGTTTAAGCCGTTTGGTACAAACTCGCCACTAAGCACGAAAGTTTATGAAAGCTAAAAGGAAGGCCAACAATCATGTTTTGAATCGTTCAATTGTCCCTATCATTCAGGGGATCCGATCGAGATCTATTTAAATCGTTTCTTTTGATTTGAAGTCCTTTACACATCCTTCCAATAGTCACCGTAGTTTTTTTTTCAATTTATTTATTCAAAGAAAAGAAATACAAACGTTCACGTAAGCGCGCTAAAAAGACACGTGTTTGTCGGTGTAATGTTTACTCAAATATGTCAGTTAAGAAAATATAAAGAGAAAAGTTTCGAATTGAAAAAAGGAATTCATGAACTCTCGGAAGATTATCGAACAAATCTGGGGATTAACGAAAAAGTTGATTCTTTCTTTCTAATAGCCGAGGCTTATTTAAAGGATTTAGAGAAAACTAGCAGGACCTGTGGATATACCACAGTATGATAGTTTGATTATTATAACGTTTGATATGGAAGCGCGTGCTGTAATGGGAAATTAACTCGTCGCCCCGAGTTCAAATGCTGGACGTAGTAATTGCATTTCATTTAGCGCTAAGACCCTTGGGAAAGGTATAAATCTTACTCTCCCTCCAGCTATGGGTAAAAGGTTGGTAAATATATCTAGATATGATTATTTTAGAGCTATTGCTAAATAGTTTAATCTGTAAAAAAGTATGATCTTGATATAACTCTCTTTCTTTTTTTCTTTCGTTTTCATCTTTTGATATGTTCGATTGAAACAGCTTAGCGTTATCGTTTTCGTGTGCTCAGCCCTCTAACTTCCCAAAATCTCTTTCTTTCTTTTCTTTCTTTCTTTCTTTCTTTCTTAATATATTTTTCTGTATAGCATGTCACTTTTCTTCTCTATCTTTCTTTATAATAAAACAGAATGGTCCATTATTTAATTGAGGTGCGACACTCATCAGAAATAAGAATTCGGCAGATAAACAATACCAGATAATCAGGACTTACATTTCATCTTGGACGATTTGGCTGGTCTCATTTGTAACCAGAGGGTAACCATTGTGGACTTGAACTTAAAATTGATATTTAGAAAGAGGAAAAGAGCAAGAGAAATGGAATAGAGAAAGATTTCAATCAATGTCGATTTTTGTATAATATTAAAAAATAGAACTTAGACGCCCAGTTCATGAGTAGTTTTATCTTTCATTCTAAGATAATCAAATCTTTTGATCTTATACTTTCATTTTATACCTCATTACTATATATATATATATATATATATATGTGTTGTGTGGTGTGTGTGTGTGTGTGACTGTGTGGTGTGTGTGTAATATTACATCTTATACTCTAAATATACTCTTCAATAGTGTGTGTGTGGTGTGTGTGTTGTATATTGCATCTTTACTTCAATTTATACTCTTCACTATTATATATATATATATATATATATATATATAATATTGTGTGTGTGTGTGGTGTGTGTGTGTGTATGTGTGTGTAATATTGCATATTATACTTCAATTTATACCACTTTACTATCTCTCTCTCTCTCTCTCTCTCTCTCTCTCTATATATATATATATTATATATATATATTATATATATATATATATATATATTTACCAACCCCCTCCGCACGAGCAGGATGCGACACAAGGTCAATTTCTTAAGCGGGGTTCAGCAGGTTTAAATTCAGAGTTTTCCTTCTTCTAGACCGGTTGCCTAACCAAGGTTAAAGAGCCCAGTCTTCCCTACTATTTACCCATAGCTGGAAGGAGAGTAGGATTCATACCTTTCCCAAGGATATTAGCGCTAAATGAAATGCAATTACCACGTCCAGGATTTGAACTCGGGGCGACGAGTCCATTTCCCATGAGTTTAACCATTACACCACGCGCTTCCTGCATATGATATATAATATATATATATATATATATGTGTGTGTATGTGTGTGTGTGTGTGTGTATATTGCATATTATGTATTTCATTTTATATATTTGATATCTATTTATATCTGTCCCTATTAGAATAATCGTCTCCCTCCCCACTCTCTCTTTTTTATTATTTATTTCTCTCTCTCTTTCTTTATTTCTTTCTCTCTCTTAATCTCTCCCAATCTCTCTCTCTCTTTCTCTCTCTCTCTCTCTCTCCATCTCTCTCTCTCTCTCTACTATATTTCCTTCGTTCTTTTTCCTTTCCTTCGTCTAATTACGTTGCCTATTTTCCTTCCTCCCTTCTTTACTTCCTTCCTTCCTTTTCTCTCTCATTTTGCTTATTAGGTCTCCATCTTCCATTTAAAACCTTTCCTCTACATTGCTGACTCTACATATTCTTTGTTTCTTTGTTTCTTTCAATATTCTTTTTTTCCTTCTATCTCTTCTTTCTCCCCCCTCTCCCTCTCCACCCTTCTCTCTCTCTATCCATCCAACATACAGAAACGACCTTTAATGATTGTACGTATCTATTCTTAGGTCACATGTTTGCGAACTCGTACTTTTTGAGAATTTTGAACGTGCGTCGAATTAGGTTGAAATCGACCGAACAAATAATTTCGTACCCTAAATTGACTAATCAGCGTCTGGCATTCACTACGGCGGCCTGGTTATATTTGGCGCACCTTTTTCAATGTGTTCCTTTCTCTGACGTAGCAAATAATTAACCAATCAGGGACAGGAATAAAAGGTAAGGGGTAGAAGGGTTGTGTAACTCAAGTCAAATAGGTTCACTACT
>CM042146.1:32433019-32474194 GCA_023376005.1 Doryteuthis pealeii | reverse complement strand
ACAAAAATGATAAAGGCAAAATTCACATTCGTACCAATAGCGATCTTTGTTAAAGCATTCTCTCTCTCCTCTCTCCTCTCTCCTCTCTCTCTCTCTCCAGTATATAAGATACTATATAGTAATAATATATATATTATATAAGTAGAGAGAGAGAGAGAGGAGAGCGTAATTTATCAAAGATTCAGTTACTTTGATATGAATTTGCATTGTTGATCAAATTATATTTAAAATTTTCTCATTCACATGGAAAAATGTTCATGATAAAAAGTGAAGATTGAGAATATAAAATAGAATACAATAACAAAATGATATACAAAAATTTATCACCTGTTGGTGGTTTAAAATACGCTACTTATTCCCTGAATATCTAAGACACTAAAAATGAGTGTCCTGCGTAGTATTTTAAAATCAATTTATACTAGACCAGTGGATACAGCACAAGTTTTGATAACTAATATTTCAATGTTAGATATGTTACAAGACCTATTGCAAAATAGTTCAATATGTAAAAAGTAGATATCTTGAATTGTTTTTCTCCATCTTTTCATGCTTCATTGAAAACGATAGCCAGTATCCTTCCACGCACTCACCCTTTTACCTTCCCCTCGCCCCTCTTTCCTCACATTTTTCTGCATCATTCCTTTTTCTTCCTTTTCTTTCTTTATAATTAAAACGAATGTTCTTATACTGAGTATGTCACACAAAAGAAATAAATTTTGCGGATAAGCAACACAGAAATCAGGATTTAAAATATTAGATTTATCTTAATCGATTAGGACGCGTCTCATTTTAAACCACAAGGTGTTACAAGATGATAACGGTCTACAATTTAGGAAACAAGTATATTTAATATATAAACAACCTCACAAAATGTCATCAAAAAAAAAAATCGCGGATTAGAACCAGATAATTAGGATTATATTATTCATTTCATCTTACGATTTAGACGTCTCATTTTTAAGCCAGAGTTATGCTAGATGATAAACGTTCGTACAATTTTAGGAACAACGAGTATTAATATGAAAACAACTTTACAAAGTCACTCAAAAAAAAAGACCAATTTCGGCGGATTAGCAACCCAGATAATTTAGATTTACATTTGCATTCATCTGAACGATTTAGACGTCTCATTTGAGCCAGGGTGTTGCAAGATATAACGGTCTACAATTAGGAACACGATATAATATATAAAAACAACCTCACAAATGTCACTCAAAAAAATAAGATTCGCGCGATTAGCAAACACCAGATAATTAGATTTACATTATTGGTTTATCTGAACATTTGGACGTTCATTTTTCCAGAGGGATTGCAGATGATAAGCGGTCGTACATTAGAACACGGTATTAAATATATAACAACTCACAAAGTCACGCAAAAAAAAAATATTCGGCGATTAAGCAACACCAGATAATTAGATTTACATTTTGCATTTTATCTTGAACGATTTAGACGGTGTAATTTTAGCCAGAGGTATTGCAAGATGATAACTCGTACCATTTTAGAACACGAGTAATTATATATAAACAACCTCACAAGTCATTCAAAAGACGAATTCGCGGATTAGCAACACCAGATAATCATATTACATGTTGGTTTTATCTTGTCATTGGACGTGTCATTATTAGCCAGCAGGTTATTGCAAGATGATAACGTCGTACAATTTAGGAACACGAGTATTAATATATAAACAAGCCCACAAATGTCACTCTAAAAGAAATAAGATATCGGCGGATTAGCAACACCAGATAATTAGGATTTACATTATGCAATTTACTTTGAACCGAATTTAATGGTCTATTTTTAGCCAGAGGTGTCTGCAAGATGATAACGGTTCGTACAATTAGGAACACGAGTATTAATATATAAACAACCGCCACAAATGTCACTCTAAAAATAGTAATTCGCGATAGCAACACCAGATAATCAGGATTTTACATTATGCATTATCTTGAACGATTTAGAGCGAGTCTCATTTTACCAGAGGTGTGGCAGATGATAAACGTCGTACAATTAGGAACACGAGTATAATATATAAACACTACAAAGTGCACTCAAAAAAATAGAATGCGTCGTGATAGCAACACCAGATAATCAGATTTACATTGTTGGATTTTATCTTGAACGATTTGACGGTTCAGTTTTAACTAGAGGGTATGTCAAGATGATAACGTCGTACAATTTAGGAAAACACGATAATTAATATACAACAACCTCACAAATGGCACTTAAAAAAATAAGATTCGGGCGGATTAGCAAACCAGATTAATTAGATTACATTGTTGATTATCTTATCGATTTGACGTACATTTTAACCAGAGGTATGCAGATGATAACGGTTCGTAAAATTAAGGAAACGAGTATTGTTATTTACTTTCTTGATGCTACCATTATTCTTTCTTTATTGTATTTTTTGCGTCCACTGGATAGATAGCTTCCCATAATGCTACGCTACAAAAGATAAAGTTTTTTGAAAAATTAATCATATTAATCATTGCCAAACCAAACTAAATAATACACCGATAATATCACTGATTGCAACAAACAAAAAATAGCATTTGCTTTTTGTTTTCGCTTTCTGCATTCATGCGAAAATGACTGCGTGCATCGTATTTAATTCAGATTATAAGACCGTCCACCTCACTTTAGAGGCCAAGTACGCCTCGTCGTGGAGTAACCATATGGTTCGGTCCTACAACGTCACATTATCTGCTAAGTGTGCGCTACCGCCCCGAATAACGAGTAAGTATAGATGCAATACCCTGCGGTCTAAATTTAATTCGGGGCGGGGTATTAAACGATCTGCCTCCTAACACCATAAAATGTCATGCTGTAATTTAAAAGACATTATCAATTATCCTCGATGCTGATAGCAGCTTTTCTTTAAGTTGGGGGTGCCATTTTTGTTGTGCCATTTGGTATTTAACTCTCTCTCCTCTCTCTCTCTCTCTCTCTCTCTCTCTCTCGTCTCTTCTTCTCTCTCTCCTTATTGGCGCTAAATCATCTTATCTCATCTTATCTTTTCAGGATGTAAATTGGGGTTTTGCGTAATGAAATGATCATAAAATAAAGTTTGTACATGGAATTATCAAATTGACAGCGTGTTAAAACCAAACACGGCCTTAGTAAATTTGCTGTGCAGCACAAAAAAAGGACTGATAGGTTTGATGACTATTAGTTTCATGTTAAAATACACGATAAAGATAACGTAGAAAAAAAAAGAAGTGGTGGTTGTGAAATAAAGAAGAGTAAGAGAAGAAGAGAAGGGGGAGATATAAAGGAAAAAAAGAAAGACTTTAAGAAATTATGTCAAAAATAAAGGAGTCGTAAGAAAGAAAAGAGATTGTAAATTTTGCAGACACGGAAGAAAGAAGGAAGGAAAGAAGAAGAAGGAAAGAAAGAAGGTAAGAAAAAGAAAAAATTAGAAGAAAATGTTGAAAATAAAATGATGTCCAAAAATTGAAAGAAGAAAGAGAGAAAGAAATGGTGTCATAAACTAAAGTGGTAAGAATACAAAGAGAAAAAGACAGAGAAAGCAAATAAGAGGAGAGGGGAGGGAGAGAGAAAGAAAGAAATGGACGGAGTGAGTATGAATTGTAATATTTTGCTGGATGAGAAAGAAAACAAAAAGAAAAAATAAGGAAGAAAGCCTCTATAAACTAAAGTGTGTTAATAGAGAGAGAGAGAGTGAGAGACAGAGAGATACAGAGAGAGACAGAGGACAGCGACAGAGAGAGACAGGAGACAGAGACAAGTGACAGGACAGAGAGAGAGAGAGAAGAGAGAGAGAGAGAATATGAACATAATATCAATTGTGATATTTTGCTGGATGAAAAAGAAACAAAAAAAGAAATAGGAAGAAAGCCTCTAAACTAAAGTGTGTTAAGAGAGAAGATAAGGAGAGAGAAGAGAAGAGAGAACAGAGACAAGAGACAGAGAGAACAGAGACAAACAGAACAGGACAGGACTACCCCCACCCCCCACCCCCCCCCCCAGCACCCCCCCCCCCAGCCCCCACGCCCCCCAGAGAAGAGAGATTGAGAAAATGAACATAATAAATTTTTCCCAAAATGTTTTAAATATTTTTGGGCTGGGGGGGATGAGAAAGAAACAAAAAAAAGAAAGAAGGAAGAGCCTCATAAATAAAAGGTGTTAAAAGAGAGAGTGAGAAAGAGGAGAGAGCGATATTGAAGTGAGAGAAATTGTGTGAGAGAGTGTGTGTGTGTAGAGAGAGAGAGAGACATAATGAACATATATAAATGTATATTTTGAGGGATGGAGAAAGAACAGAGAGAAAGAACAAGAAGGAAAAGAGTTAAGTAAAGTTAGTTCCAAAATATAGAAAGAAGAGAAAAGAAAAAATTATGTCAAAAATAAAGGATTGGGAAGAGAACAGAAGAGGGGAAAGAGAAAAAATAAGTATTGTGAAGAAATTGTAATATTTTGCAGGAGTGAAAAGAAAGAAATAAGAAAGAAGAAAGAGAATGAAAGAAAGAAAGAAAAAATAAAAAATGAAAATAAATTTAAAAATAGGAAAAAAATAATAATGAGAGTATGCAAGAAAGAAAGAAAGAAATGTACATATGAAGGAAAGTAACGTGGTATAGAAGATAAAAAAGAAAGAAACAATGGGTAATTCCTGTCAAATTATCAGAAAAAAGTTAAATTGGTCACCACTCCAGTCAATTTTTTCAGCTTTCACCCGTCCTTTCGGGTAGGAGTTTCTTTTTTCTTTTTCGTTGCTTGAATCATAGCGTCATCCCAAGCAAGCAGGATGGGTTATGTGCCCCAGCGCTCTGAGGCGCCCTCCTTGAGGGAATCCGAAGGGAATCGACGCAATTTTTTTCGTTCCCACCATGAGCTTCGGCTTGTGGGTGGCCCACTTAAAACAACCTTGCTGCCCAGCCCATACCAGTGGGTTATGAGGCAAATTCATTCATGTGTGACTATTGTAACATTAGACATCCCCAAAATTGAGCTCTAATTCCAAAATTGGTGAGTTATGTCGATTTTTAGCTCTCAAATTGTGGGTTGGCGAAAAAACTATTTTGTCTTTAAAAATGAGTTCAGACCTTACCCTCTACTAAAAAATTGTTTTAAAACGTATGTACAACCGCACACAAAAATAACGTATTGCACAATTAAAAAGTAAAATTCTCGTTGGCCTAAATCGTATCAGCCAACAGGAGTGACTTATCCTTTAACTAACGCTAGACCAAGGAGATTTGGTGTCCGAGATGTAGCACCGCACCTAACATCAGCTCCTCGCTTTACCCACAGATCCCTTCTACTCATACGCGGTTTGTGGGCGTTGATATCGAACCTCGAAACCTTGTGGTCCTATCAGACTCTGTACCGATACGTAATCAAAAAAACACATAATATGCACAACAAAAACACAAGAAAAAATACGCATATATGCACAATGACGCACACACAAATGCACATATACGAACACAACAATTCACATGTATGCACACATATGAGCCAAAAAGATTATATAAAATTTCAAAGAATGAAAAGAAAAGATATCTTTAAATCGATAAGAAAAGGATGATCAAGGAATCTCTAGCTTTATAAGAATTAAGATAAAATAACGACATTTCGAAAGAAAAGAAGCATACAAACAATAAAAGACAATTAAAGACAGACAAAACAAGTGTGGGTTATACTTGTTTTGTCCCGGTTGAGGTGGTGGCAAAGGATTAGTGATTTGATCTAGATAAGCGATTCATGTTGAAGGCAGACAGAACAACAATGATATAAAAATCTTAACCCTTTTAATCCGCATCTTGTGAAAAATTCAATGTCTCTTTATTTCTAATGGCAACTGCAATATAATTATCACGTTATACTTATTATAATGGAGATTCGTTTTTTGCCTCTCTGTATCAAACTACATCAATGTTACGTCCATAATACACTCAGAATAAGTGAGTTTATCAAGATTATTCGAATTATTATTCAAAATCATTAGAATGAATCTTATTCATTAACGTGTTCATGAAAATCTGAGTTAATTTTCCTAATACAGCCATTTTTAGTGCATTAAAAATCTTACAACATAAAATAATCTTATGCATTAACGAGTCTATATAAATCCCAATTAGATTTACGTCATATGTCCTTGTTATTATTGCGTTAAACCTGCAATGTGTCTTGTATATCACCAAGAAAAAAGTTACATGATATATAGACTTGTAATTTTCATACTGGTTTTAACAAAACCGGGTTGATAAATAATTACTGGTGTTATTGATCTCAATATATTGTTTATTCTCTGATTACTAAATCATTCCTAGATATTTTATATAAAAAGCAAGATATAAATAAAATAAGTTTAATCTTTCTATATTTTGTTTTATTTCATTCTTTTAGTCTTTCAGTTTGAATATTATTACACCATTTTTTTGTTTCTTTATATGCCATTGATTTTTGTTACTTTTTCGTGCTGCCTGAATTGGACGTGAGCATCGCGCTGTCTGTGAATGTTTATCAACATCATTTGTTGGTTGCATTTGAAGATCACTTCTTGAAGAATCTTCGCCAAAACTCTCGGAAAGTCTAAGAGCCTGGGCGCGTTAAATGTGGAACGGAGTGGAGACGGTTACTGAAGCTCGTACCGCTGCCACATTCTGGAGTCTGGCAGTGGAGTCGCCGGTTGATTTCGTTTCAATGCAGATCAGTAGCTCTGAAGTGGGTAATCCAATAACAAGATCGTGTTTTCGGGCTGTTACGGATCTGTCTACCAAGATTGAAGTGCACGGAACGCTCTTTGTTGCAGTTACAGATTCGTTTGTTTTGATAAACGTTTCCACAATGAAGCACATGCTCACCAGTCCAATTCATCAGCAACTGAAAAAGAAACGAAAAACAATGGCATTATAAAGAAACAAAACCAAAATGGCAATCACATGAAAAAAATGCATTATATTACTTTTCGAAAATAAAAACATTTTGTTTCTTACTTTATTGCCTTTATTACTACAAATGTGTCAGATCTTCTGACCCTTATATACATGATTATATTTTTTAAATAATTCCCCATTTTCATGGTTGTATAATTGTCGTAATCGTTGGACAAGATAGGATCAGGGTATAATATCGATTTTGGAGCAGTCTATTCTGGGCAGAATCTATGTAATAACAGACCGCGACACCATTGAGCCTATTTTATATTTTACCTAGCTAAATTACTATAGTTTAAACCCATTATCTGTGAAAACTGCTCTGTTGAATCTTTCTAATCAGACAACTCTGTATAATTCTCCGATGCGACGGAGGACCTGCCTGTGATGATAACTGATAGGAACTTTGGTGAGAGAAAGCCATGGGATATCGTGCCGTTAGCTGACCTGATGATATTGTGTTATTTTTGTGTTTTGCTCAATAAGTTTTTACTACTAGTGTAACCCAATATATCATTAAATACAGTTGTGGGAAATCTTCTTTTGCCCAGGAAACATATTTCTCTCCGTCACTCGTCAAAGTTTTATTTATCTCCAATAACAATGTTCAAAAAAAGCCCCGTAGAGCTCTTTATTTTAATGACTTTCACCTTCAGCATATAAGCCAATGATCGTCGTTGCTTACAGATTTATCTCTGTAGTGATCGAAATAAACACAGCGTGTATGTATTTAAGCGAAGTTAAAACACCGCTCCTTAATGATGCCAGAGGTTAGCAAACCAGGTGATAAAATGCAGTCTTGTTTCCACCTGGTCGAAGCAGTTGCTGGTCTAGTCACCACTGATTCACGGAAACGTCGAAACACGTGACTGTGGATGACACACGCACACGCGCACACACACACACACACACATATATATATATATATATAATATATATATAAATTATATATATATATATATATTGAAGTGCATGTAGTGATAATAGAGTCGTAAAATAGACACTCGACCCGAGTTCAAATCCTAGATAAGCTGTTTGCATTTCACATTACTTTGAGAAAGGATGAATCCAATATTCTCCTCCACTATCGTTAAAATAGTAGAACAGGTCTTTAACTTGATAGGTAAACCAGTTCTAGAGAAGAAACTTCTGAATTGAAAATCCTGGGTTCTGGAATTCCATGCGCACAAAATTTCTTTCTACGAACTGTGCCAACAATCTGAGGGATGGGCCAACACAAGTCTTCACCACTCTATACCAAGCATGTTAGGTTTTCATTTGTAAAACCGGCATGCTTGAAGTGAGAGAGAGTCCGTTTACCATTTATATACACAATACTGCCAGGTATTGTTGCTATGGTTTATCCAATTCAATATTCATCAAAATAACTTCTGTATTTTTTAAAAATGTTAATCTGAACCGAACATATTAAAACATCACTGTATCCAGTGAGGGTGAGAAAAATGTCGGCAATAATCTTTATCAATAAAGAATTCGCTCCGTTTTTGTCCTGTACAAAAATACGCACTGCCTTACGTCACAATTACCCAAAATCGTCATAACATAGAATAAATACACCTAATAATGAACAGCCAAACATTCGACAGTCCTCATGGTTTTTTAAAACAAGTTTTAATAAATGCATGATGTATTATAATCGACGCGCTCCTATATATAAAGATGGAACTATGACGGCCGTGCATACCAAGCGATGGTTATAAAACAGTTAAATCCCGTTCGCATTCTGTGAGTGAGGACAGCCTAATGGAAGTATCGACAGACACCCATCCGATCTTATTTCAACCGTTGTAGGTAGCTTACAAATGTCTAGGCCACATCTCAAGAGATCTGATAGTCGAAAAACACGGTTTGGATGACTTATGTATTGTTCTTTTATTTTACAACATATTTAAAGTTTACATTTCAAATTGTTTATTTTTTAATTCTTAATGAATTGATGATTTACTTACTTAGGTACAAAACTCGCTACATGAATTTTTACTTCCCACCCTCAGGCAATATGTTTCAAAAATCTATTTTTTCATCGCCTGGAGGACTTTTTATTTTCTAGTCAATTCATCTATTTGTTAGTGAATGGAAATTAATTATTACACAGGAGTGCATCAAAAATTTAGAAGTCTCTGCTTTATAATGAAATATCCTCAGCATCAAATATCGGGCTTTATAATTGTAGAGTAAAGGACAGTTCGTAACGCATTAATAATAAAACATGTCAAATATTTGCAGTAAAAAAGTCGATAGAAAAGGTTAAAATAATTTTTTTTTAAAAAAAGCAAAATCAAAATTCTTAGAAAATTGATATGACATTTTAATTGAGTGACACTGTTTAATTGTATGTATAATTTCTCCTGTGAAGTTTGAACTTAACTTCTTAACGACTTCTCTCTCCCTCTCTCTCTCTCTCTCTCTCTCTCTCTCTCTCATCACCCACCCCCTTATTTAATCTTACCCCTGCCCCTGAGGATACCTGAGGTAATTTATATAGAATTTTGTTATTCATATTGGCGTGTTTCTTTACGGCAATTTTTTATATAATGATAGCAATGTTATCTATATATTAAACTCGTGCTTCCAAAATTGTACGATCGTTATCATCTTGCAAGATGGTTCAAAAATGAGACCGTCCAAATCGTCCAAAGAGAAATACAAAAATGTAAATTTCTTAATATCTGGGTGTTACTTACCGCACGAATTCTTATTTAATATAGGTCATTACCTTCTAAATAATGACCAGTGCGTCATTTATCATAAGAGAAAGAAAGTAAAGAAAAAGACATGCTACACAAAAATATAATAAGTAACAAAAGGAGAGTGTCAACCACTCTCCCTTTCTACTTATTATATAATAAAACGAAACGATAGTCCTAATCTGTTTCAATCGAAACATAATGGAAAAGATGAAACGAAGAGAAAGAAAAAAGTATGAGAGAAAAGTTAAATCAAGATTATCATACTTTTACATTTGAATCTCGCCACTAGATACATTTAGGCGTTATACCCAGGAAAAGTGCACCCAGTGAGATCAAGCTCACTAGAAGCTTGTTCGCTAACCACTATTCTCGGCAGCGTTCCGCTTTCTGTTTTTAAAAAGTAAGTATAGTAAAGTGGGAGTGGCCTATTGTCGGTATCAACCGAAACAGTGAGGAGTATTATCCCCTTTTCACTAGCGCTGGTCCAGGGAGATTATTTCGGGATGGAGCATTACACCTACCGTCAGCTCCCACTTAACTGCACAGATGAAGAAACCCCATCTTACTATTCGTGTGCTGAGTTGGCGGGACCGGTATCGAACTAGGACCTGGATTCCTAGTGATTCTCTAACCGACTGAGCTTAAATCGGCCGCTTGTTTACTGTGCCTTAATATTCTAATTGCTACTCCCACATTAAACATCAATGAATTTCTACCTGACTAGGTCCCAAAAGTTTCTTCTGTTCATTAGCATCTTCATCTCATCAATACCAACCTATTTCAAAAGAAGATAACAAAAAAATAAAAATAAAAAAACAGAAAAACTAATCGCGAAATCAATTTTTGTGAGTCGTTGATAATTAAATCCTGTTGTTCGAAAAACAGTTTTCAAATTAATCGAAAATAATTAACTTAATTTAAAAAAAGAAGAAACCAATAAAAAAAAATTTGATAAATTGATTAAATATATATATATATATATATATATAATATATATATATATATATATATATATATATATATGTATGTAGTTTCTCTTGCATCAGTAATCACTTCTAATTAAAAATAAAATCAAAATAAAATAGACCTCTGTCCTTCAACCGAAACAGAAAGAAGTAGGCATTTAAACATTTAGACACGCATTTTCTGAGCCTGCTGTGATTACTGCTGATAGAATACTCAATTTTGTAGGAAGTGGGAGGCCAAAACAAAATCAAATTAGAAAAAGAGACCCAGCTTACGGTTAAAATCATCGATTCCGCTGGAAGTTAACAGCGATGAGCCTGTTCAGTACATAGATGGGTGACCATTTAAGCAACAGCATATACTATAAGCAATCTGATATATTAAAAAAATGACTCGGTTCGGCATTAGATCACCTAAAAATGGTTATATGCCGTAAAAACAAAACGAAGAAACGAAGAAAAAAAAAAGACAGTCAGATAGCGGGGAGTGAGTTTTATGCCATATCAACTTTCCTTATATTTACTGCCAAAGCCCATTTTTGTAAATGACACTGTAATGCTATTTAACCTGACTTTCAGGTCCTGGGTCTTTGTCAGTGTTCGACTATAGACGTAAGATATTTAAATCAGCGTGATCCCAGGGGCTATTCCCCAGCAGTACCTGCCCCCTCGTCTAAAAGAGCAGACTTACTTGAGGTCTAATTTTACAAGGTCGTCTTATTTTCGGTAACACGGTAGAGAGAGCACATATTATTAAAATCAAATTAACCTTCCCGTTCATACTGTAACTCGCTATTTTGTTGTATATATAAATACAATTGCATGTATTATATGATATATAGTCAACAGTATAATAATGTAAAACAATTTTATTAATAATTGAGGTTTAAATAAAAATAAAATCAGGGAAGAATGTGACGTAAATGACTAAGGAATTGCGACTTGAGTAGTGGTATAGTTTCGCTTACAGACAGACAAACCCACAATCTCCATTATAATAAAAATTATTATATTATGTACTGGAACGTCAAATCCTCGTGATGACATTTTCTTATTTATATACGCAAGATCTGATCTTTTGTTGGGATAGGTGATCCGCTCATATCTCAAAATCCCAGAGAATTTTATGACTCATTCTTTGGACATATTCTTCTTTGTGCCGATACCGTTTGAAGTTTAATCAAATTTTAAACTTTGCACAATTCTCATGGATCGCCTTTCCCACCCAGTCATGCTACAAACCAGACAGCGATGTAAACACTGATGAATATCGGACCATCTACAGAGGATAAAAACTGTGGAATATGTAAAAAACGAAAATTAATGGAACTCTAGTGGCTGAGCAGTCCCTGACATGCAACACTCCACTTTGACCCTTACTTGGGCTAGACGGATGATCGGAAGGGCCCCCTCCGATCAATCGGTTTGTCACGTAACCCCTAGCACCTATATGATTGTCCAACCCTACTGACTTTATAGCAACACCAACCCTTTTTTATGTGTTAAAGGTGGTGACTGAGCGGTCTTAATGTCCTGCGAATGACGTTAAAATCTATCTGATGATGAGGTTCCAATTTTTTAGTTATGGGGAATGTGGAGTACACCTCCATCGTCATTACTCTCAGGTCCACTCCGACCCGGAGTGGTAGTACCTGTTGGGGTCCCATCTATTGGTTAAATTTTAAAAAAAGAATTTTTTAAAGATTTATATTTTTAAATTGAGTTTCAAAATTTTGTGTACGTATCAAGAATGAATAAATCAAAAACTTCTTCATAAAATTAAACGATAGGTTAACATGCCGTAAAATTCAACCAACCGTAAGAACTTAAAATTTTAGAAAAAATAAATCTGCCTTAACATTGGTTAATGGGAGTAATGTAGTATTGAGAGACTTGGTTTCTCTTGATCCCCAGTCAGTGTCATTAAATTCGTGTGTGAAAATTCTTTAAGAAAAAGATTATTCACGGTGGAGAGGGTGGGCGCTGGAAGATGAGACATAGATATTCGAAATTAAAAACCAAAACAATAAAGAAAAGTTAGGCTAGTAATGAAATCAAATAAAATAAGTAACAAACTAAAAATAATATTCTATTTATTATTTATTGTTTATTTATCTATCTATTCGCTTATTGTTTATTGTAAATAAAAATAAGATAAAACGAAATAAGAAAGAAGAAAGAAAGAAGAAAAGAACAAAAAACTGAGAGGAAGAACGATAAACAGAACGAAAACGAATAAAAAATAGAAAGAATGAAAAACAGAAAGAGGAAAATTTAAGGAAACTTTTAAAGTGAATATAAAATTAAATATCATAAAAAATATGTTCTATCTATTATTTATTTAATGTAAATAAAACAAGAAAGAAAGAACGAAAAAGAAAGTCGAACGAAAGAAAGAAAGAAAGAAAGAAAGAAAGAAGAATTAAAGAATGAAAGAAAAAACGAAAGAAAAAAGAATGAAAGAAGAAATGAAAGAAAAACGAAAATGAAGAATGAAAGAAAGAAAGAAAGAAAAAAGAAAGAAAGAAAACTTTTAAGAACTGGAAATTAAACTTAAAGTAAAAATATAAATTAAAAAATCACGAAATGAAAATACAAAAAAAAAGAAAAGAAAAGAATTTAAAAAGACACTAAGAAGAGATCGTTCCTATTGAATAAAAGTCGCTTTGTTTTGTATTCCACGTTAAGCAAGTTTCCTTTTAACTTATTTTTATTTTATTTTATTTATTCAATTTATTTTTTATCTTTTAATTTTATTTATTTATTTTATCTTTTTTATTCTTTGTTTAATTTTATTTTATTTTTTATTTTCTCTTAAGATCCCGCATAAATTGGTGAATAGCGAGCCTGCCACACTGGATAGTCGCCCAATTCATCAGCTGATAAACCGCGTAAATTTCTTTTATTTATTTCTACTCTCCGCTTATTTTTTTTATTATTTTTTTTTTTATTTATTTATTATTCTAAAACTTTTATTGTTTTACATTTTTAGTAATTCACTTTTCTTTTTTCTTTTTTCCCCCTTTTGGCGATGATGAAGATAGGAGGTGAGCAAGAGGAGGAGAGTAGTCTCTTTTGAAATTGAAAATGTTGACTCTTTAACAATAGAAACTAACTTTAACGTTTCAACTGATTAAAGATGTCCAAGTCCCACTAGGAGAAGTAAAAACACTTCGACCAGAAGTATTTAATTCGTGAAATATCAAACTACAGATAAAAAAAAAAAAGAAAGAAAGAAAGAGAAAAGAGAATGAAAAGAAATTGATTAGTGGAAAAAAGATCAATAGAAAAAGGTTTTCGGGTGAAAAGTTTTTTTTTTTAGTCGAAAAAGTAGGTGTACTAAAAGATTTAGTAATACTAGTTATGGGAAAGAGTGAGTGAGAGAGAAAGACAGACAGAGAGAGAGAGAGAGAGAGAGAGAGGGGGGAGAGTAAAGTAGTATAAACAAGGATACGAATTGTCACCATTTGTAAGGAGAATATATTTCTTTTTAAAATTAGAGGCCGAAAGAAATGGAGGAGGAAAGAAGGAAAGAAAGAAAAAAGGGGAAAAGAAAAATTAAAAATGAAGTATCGCAAAAAAGGATATGGAAAAACAAAAAGTGATAGATAGAAAATCAGGATTGATATAAAAAGATAAGAACAGGCTAATATAAGATAAATAAGAACAGAATGCAATAATATATAATATATATATAATATAATAAAAAAGGAACATATGTAAAACATTTAATATCTATTTTATTATATTATAAACAGCTCTCATTATAGAGCACTCTACCAATAATACTGCTTTGGTACACCATTTCAACAAAAGCTGAAACAGGACCATCCCACACACTAAATATAAATATATATATTATAATATATATATATATATATAAAGTAGAAATAGGAGAGGAACTTTATATGTTTTTTAAACACACACACATACACACACACACACACACACACACACATATATATATACTATATATAATAATATAATATATATATATTAATATATAATAATATATATTAAAATGTAAGAGTTCGCGCACGCATTCACTTCTTTGTTATGAAAAATAAAAAAAATGAATATACTGTTTTTGTCACCCCTTTCCCCCAAAAATAAATTGAACAAAAAAACCACTTGAGTAACATTTACACTAATACCTACCACTCCACACCCGCGATACTCTGCATACAAAAAATCAAATATTCAATCACATACGAATCGCCCACAGTTTAAGAATTATCCAATTATTTTCTTTTCAATTAAAATATTACAAATTCCTTAGTAATCTTCATGATGAAATAATTTTCATAAATAGATATTTTTCAACACACAAACTATCTTTCAATAAAATACATTAACTTCAAAAATAATTACATCAGGTTACCCAACTGCTGCTTAACCGGCATTATAGTGATTAGCACAAATATGTCCTGATTCCAGTATCATCTACAATCTCAATGCGGACACAATTGGTTATCATAAGTATTCCATATAGTATATATAATATATATATATATTTGGGAATAAAAAGGCCTTAAAATACCATGGGTATCGTGATTATGGACCATTTCCACTCGAGAGCATGCCTCAAGAGCTTCTTCAGATCACTGATATATATATATATATATAATATATATATATATATATATTATGAGAAAAAGAGTAAAGAAAAGAAATGTAAATGGATAAAATGAATTAATCGAATCACATAATCATATCACTTACACGTTTTCGGTCAGTTTATGTGGTGAAAATATTCGCACATATAGAAGAATCGACCTTCATCAGAGTGAACATTATTGAATGAAAAAATTCTGGGGAAAAAACTATTAACTATCTTAACTATCTCACGTTCCAAATTTTAAAAAATCGATTTTCGAATATTTCCAAAAATCTTTGTTGTTTTTTCCCAACGAATTTTTCATTCAAATAATGTTCACTCTGATGAAGTCGATTCTTCTATATGTGCGAAATATTTTCACACACATAAACTGACCGAAACACATGTGTATGATATCGATTAATGTATACGATTAAATCATTTATCCATTTACATTTCTTTCTTTACTCATTTTTCCTCATATTGTCGGATTCAATTCCTTTCATTTTCACATACATATACATATATATATATATATATATAAATATATATAATATATATATTTATCGGGCGCCTAATGTCGTATCAGCCATGCAGCGAGGAGTCTATCCCCTTTTCACTAGCGCTAGACCTAGAGATTATTTTAGCGTCTGAGGTGGGAGCGCCACACCTACCATCAGCTTCCTTACTTACCGCACATATCCCTGTGATACTCATAGGCTGAGTTGTGAGGGCGGGTATCGAACTAGGAACCTGTGGTTTCTAGCCGAACGCTCTACCGACTGAGTTAAAAAATTAATGGTAAAATGAATGAATAAATGAATGAAATAAAAATGAAAAATGAGGGATAAATGGAAAAATCCTTTCCAAGGACCCCTCTCAAAAAGTATTAAAACATTTTGAGAGTGATAGAAAGTTTTTCTCTTCATTATTAGACTCCTTTGAAAGCATCAAGTTAATATAATATATTCTGTAAGATTATTAGCGAAGATAAATTTCCGTCTCTTACCTTTGTAATACTCTGAGAATAGGTTTGAATTTATAATATATATATAATGTTGTTCTGGATTAACTTCCGGTGAATTATGCTTCATTGTAACTATCTTGAATTCAAAGTAAAAACTGTCAATAGAAGAATACTTAGGTTTTACAGTTGTAAAATAAAATAAAATATATTAAAATAATTAGATAGATCAGTAAACAAATAAAAAATTATCTTTAATTGTATATCAAAAAGATTGATGAATGATTTTAGAAACTATATTTTATGTGTATTTTTAAATTCAAATAGATTAAATATATAAATTAAATATTATATATAAATGACAAAGGTCATGATATATATATATATATATATTATATATATATATATATATATATATAATATATATATAAATATATATAAACAAACATGAAGATACACGTATTTCATGTTTTCTTTTCTTTTCTTTTCTTTTATAGTTCCGGGACTTATCAACAAGTTAGGGATAAATAATAACACTTTATTTTTGCAATCATAACTATCCACATAACTCCTAGAAAATCAAATTTTCAAATTCTCGAGATTGGCTAACGACTCTTATATTCGTTCAGCGTCCTGAAAGTGAATTTTAAAGAATTCTTCTTCGAACATTTTAAAAAATTCTCCGTTTTCTCCAACGAATTTTTGATTTTTAAAAGATGTGTTTAAAATAATTTGTTAAAAAATATACCCATCAAGAATGAATAAAAACAAAACGTCTCCCATAAAATAACCCAGCAAGGGTTTACATACCGTAAAATCCAACCAAATAAAACAAATAGATAAATAAACATAACAGAATCATCACTCTAGCTTCTATGATCTAATGAGAACCCAGGATCCTCTGACTTTGACGAAACAAAAACTACCAAGCAGAAATGAAATATTTACCGATAAAATACGCCGACTGCACCTCTGCAGAGAAGTAATCCCCTTTCCAAACGCGACCATTTTTGCCCGTATGTGGCGACCCCTCTACCTGTGGACAGAATGGAATAGCTGAGTGGTCTGTAAACTCGGGTACGAAGTGATACTTTACTTTGGCTTAGTAGGCTAGACTAGGAATCACCAAATTTTCATGGTGGGCCGGATAATTGAAAAAATAACGAGCGCGGGCCACATATTATTTGTTCAATACTTGCAAACCAGAACGAAAGTTCTAAGAAAAATAGTAAATCAAAAGTATCTTTCCATGTTATATCCATGATGAGTGGCGTAGAGGCACAAAAACAAATTAACAAACATTTATTTCAAGACATTATCAAAGAACGCAACATATAGAAGAAAGTTAGTGAGTTTTGTGAAACTGAAGTGCCCTCATGCCAGAAAGAAAGCTCTGAGATAAGATGTTAAAACAAAATTTATCTTTCCATTTATATATGATGAGTGGCTAAGATCCACAAAAAATAACCAAAATATTTCATTTCAAAATATTTCAAAGAACCCAACATACCAAAAGGTTGGAGATTGTGAAACGGAGGTTTGCCTTTCAAGATATCGTCAATGTTTGATTGAATTGCTACATCAAACCAAAAGAATTGCTTTCAAATGTTTATGAAGTTAGTAAGCTTAACATGATATTAAATTTAAATGGTATCAGAATATTCGCGTTCCGTACGTTTTAATCAAAACAAATTCAAATACCGTCGTGGCCTGATAAAAACCTTCGCAGACGTAGTGGCCCACTGTTAGACGTTCGGGAGGAGAGGCTAATATAGAATCAATCGACTGGTAATGTCAATCCCTAACAACTGTATGATTGTCCCAACCTATTCTTCAAATTTTCTTTTATGATAAACACCCACTCTTTCATCATATACATATTAACCAAACTCCTCCGCAAACGAGCAGGATACGACACAAGTCAATTTCTTAAGCGGAGTTCAACAGTTTGAATTCAGAGTTTCCTTTCTCCTAGACTGGTTACCTAGCCATGGTTAAAGATCCATTGCCCTACATTTACCATAGCTGAGGAGAGTAGGATCAACCTTCCAAGGTATTAGCGCTAAGTGAATGCAATTACCACGTCCAGTTTGAACTCGGGCGACGAGTCCAACACCTATATGATGAAAAGAAGCGCGTGGTTAATGGTTAATCATGGAAATGGACTCTTCCCCCAGAAATCCTGACTGGTAATTCATCATTTCCACTTAGCGCTAATACCCTTGGAAAGGTATGAATCCTACCTCCCTCCAGCTATGGTTAAATAGTAGGGCAAACTGGATCTTAACCATGCTAGTAACCCAGTCTAGGAGAAGGAAAACTCTGAATTCAAACCTGTTGAACTCCGCTTAAGAAATTGACTTGTGTCGTATCCTGCTCTCGGAGAGTTGGTTAATATGTATATGATGAAAAGAGTGGGTGTTTATCATAAAAGAAATTTAAGAATATGTTGGGACAATCATACAGTTGTTAGGGATTACATTACCAGTCGATTGATTCTATTATAAGCCTCTCCTCCCAACGTCTAGCCCAGTGGGCACCAAACTACGTCCTGCGAATATTTATCAGGCCCACGACGGTATTTGAAATTTGTTTGTTAAAACGTACGAACGCGAAATATTCTGATACCATTTAAATTTAATATCAGTTAAGCTTACTAAACCTTCATAAACATTTGAAAGCAATCTTTTGGTTTGATTGTAGCAAATTCCAAATCAAACATTTACGATATCTTGAAAGGCAAACCTCCGTTCACAAATCTCCCTAAAACCTTTTGTAATTTGGGTTCTTTGAAATAATTTTGAAAATAATATATTGTTAAATTTTTTGTGATCTTACGCCACTCATCCATGATAATAAAATGGAAAGATAAATTTGTTTTACATCTTTATCTCAGAGCTTTTCTTTCTGCATGAGGCAAACTCAGTTTCACAAAACTCACAAAACTTTCTTCTATGTTGCGTTCTTGATAATGTCTTGAAATAAATGTTTGTTAAATTTGTTTTTGTGCCTCTTACGCCACTCATCCATGGATATAACATGGAAAGATACATTTGATTACAATTTTCTTAGAACTTTCGTCTCTGTTGCAAGTATTGAACACAATAATAATGTGCCCGCGCTCGTTATTTTTTCAATTATCGCCCACCATGAAAAAATTTGGTTGATCCTAGTCTAGCCCTACTAAAGCCCAAAGTAAAGTATCACTTCGTACCCGAGTTACAGACCCACTATTACCATTCTGTCCACAGGTATAGGTGCCACATACGGGCAACAAATGTCCGTTTGAGAAGGACTTACTTCTCTGCAGAGGTGCAGTCGGCGTATTTTATCGTAAATATTTCATTCTGCTTGGTAGTTTTGTTTCGGTCAATCCAGAGAAATCACTGGTTCTCATTAGATCATAGAAGCTAAAGCAGTGATGATTCTGTTATGTTTATTATCTATTGTTTATTGGTTGGATTTTACGGTATTGAACCTGCTGGGTTATTTATGCGAAGACGTTTGTTTTATTCATTCTTGATGGGTACTATTTTTAAACAAAATTATTTTAAACAATCTTTAAAAATCAAAAAAATTCGTTTGGAGAAAACGGAGAATTTTTAAAATGTTCGAAGAGAATTTTAAAAATTCACTTTCAGGACGCTGAACGATATAGATCGTTATCAATCTCGAGAATTTGAAAATTATTTCCTAGATTTATGGTGATACAGTTATGTATTGCAAAAATAAAGTGTTTATTATTTATCCCTAACTTGTTGATAAGTCCCGAAACTATAAAAAAAGAAAAAGAAAAGAAAAATGAAATACGTGTATCTATCATGTTTGTTTATATATATATATAAATTATATATAATATATATATAATATATATATATATATATATATAATATATCATGACCCTTTGTCTTTAATATAAAATATTTAATTATCATATTTAATCTATTTGAATTTAAAAATACACATAAAATATAGTTTTCAAATCATCATCAATCTTTTTGATATACAATTAAGATAATTTTTATTTGTTACTGATCTATCTAATATTTTAATATATTTTATTTATTTTACAACTGTAAAAAAAACCTAAGTAAATTCTTCTATTTGACAGTTTTTACTTGAATTCAAGATAGTTACAATGAAGCAATATTCACCGGAAGTTAACCAGACAACTTAATATATATATATATAAATTCAAAACCTATTCTCAGCATATTACAAAGTAAGAGACGGAATTTATCTTCGCTAATAACTTACAGAATAATTATTATTAACTTGATGCTTCAAGGAGTCTAATAATAGAGAGAAAAACTTTCTATCACTCTCAAAAAAATGTTTTAATCTTTGAAGGGTCCCTTGAAAGGATTTTTCATTATCCCCTCATTTCATTCATTTTATTTCATTCATTATTCATCATTTTACCATTAATTTTTAACTCAGTCGTAGAGCGTCGGCTAGAAACCACAAGTTCCTAGTTCGATACCCGCCCTCACCAACTCAGCCTATGAGTATCAGGATATGGCGGTAGTAAGGAGCTGATGGTAGGTGTGGCGCTCCACCTCAGACCTAAAGATAATCTCCTAGGTCTACGCTAGTAAAGGATAGACTCCCTCGCTGCATGGTGATACGACACATTAGGCCGCCCGATAAAAATATATATAATTAATATATATATATAATAGATATAATATAGTATATTTATATGTATGTGAAATGGAAAAGGAATTGAATCCGACAATATGAGAAAATGAGTAAAAAAGAAATGTAAATGGATAAAATGAATTAATCGATATCACATTAATCGATACACTTACACATGTGTTTCGTCAGTTTATGTTGTGAAAAATATTTCGCACATATGAAGAATCGACCTTCATCAGAGTGAACATTTATTTGAATGAAAAAATTCGTGGGAAAAACAACAAGATTTTTGGAAATATCGAAATCGATTTTTAAAATTTGGAACGCTGCAAATAGTTAGATAGTTAATAGTTTTTCCCCAACGAATTTTTCATTCAAATAAATGTTCACTCTGATGAAGGTCGATTCTTCTATATGTGCGAAATATTTCACACAATAAACTGACGAAACACACGTGTAAGTGATTATCGTTAATGTGATATCGATAATTCATTTATCCATTTACATTCTTTTCTTTACTCATTTCCTCATATACTATAATAATATATATATATATATATAGTATATATACATGATCTGAAGAAGCTCTTGAGCATGCTCTCGAGTGGAAATGTCATAATCACGATACCATAGTATTTAAGGCCTTTTTATTCCCAAAATATATATATATATATATATATATGAATACTTAAATACTAACCAATTGTTGTCCGTCATTGAGTGTATTAATACTGAATCAGGACATATTGTTGCTAATCCACTATAATGCCGGTTAAAGCAGCAGTTGGTAACCTCATGTAATTATTTTTTGAAGTTAATGTATTTTCATTGAAAAGATAGTTTTGTGTTGAAAAATATCTAGAAAATTTTTCATCATGAGATTACTAGGGAATTTGTAATATTTTAATTGAAAAGAAAATAAATTGGATAATTCTTAAACTGTGCGTTCTATGTGAATTGAAATTGATTTTTTGTATGCAGAGTATCGCGGTGTGGAGTGGTAGGATTTAGTGTAAATGTACTCAAGTGTTTTTTTTTTTGATTCAATTTATTTTGGGGAAAGGGATGACAAAACAGATATTCATTTTTTTTATTTTTCATAACAAAAAGTGAATCGTGCGCGAACTCTTACAATTTTAATATATATATAATATATAATATATATATATATATATATAATATATATATATATATAGTGTGTGTGTGTTGTGTTGTGGTATGTGTGTGTGTTTAAAAAAAAGATAAAGTTCCTCTCCTATTTCTACTTTAATATATAATAGTATTATATATATATATATATATATAGTGTGTGGGATGGTCACTGTTTCAGCTTTTGTTGAAATGGTGTACCAAAGACAGTATTATTTGTAGAGTGCTCAATATAAAATAGAGCTGTATATAATATAATAAAATAGATATATAAATGTTTTACAATGTTCCTTTTTTATTATATATATAATATATATATATTAAATTCTCTTTCTTATTTATCTATATTAGCTGTCTTATCTTTTATATCAATCTGATTTATCTATCACCTTTGTTTTTCCATATCCTTTTTGCGATACTCATTTTTAAATTTTCTTTCCCCTTTCTTTCTTTCTTTCCTTCTTTCCTCCTCCATTGCTCGGCCTCTAATTTTAAAAAAAAATATATCTCCTTAAAAATGTGACAATTCGTATCCTTGTTTATACTACTTTACTCTCCCCCTCTCTCTCTCTCTCGCTCTCTCTCGTCTGTCTTCTCTCTCCACTCACTCTTGCCCAATAACTAGTATTACTAAATCTTTAGTACACCTACTTTTCGACTAAAAAAAAAAACCTTTTCACCCGGAAA
Organism: Doryteuthis pealeii; assembly: GCA_023376005.1. Classification (NCBI taxonomy): domain Eukaryota; kingdom Metazoa; phylum Mollusca; class Cephalopoda; order Myopsida; family Loliginidae; genus Doryteuthis; species Doryteuthis pealeii. The sequence goes on along the minus strand of CM042146.1, from coordinate 32,451,572 downwards.
CCTTTTTCTATTGATTCTTTTTCACCTAATCAATTTCTTTTTCATCCTTTCTCTTCTTTTCTTTCTTTCTTTTTTTTAATCTGTAGTTGATATTTCACGAATTAAATACTTCTGGTCGAAGTGTTTTACTTCCTCCTAGGACTTGGACATCCTTAATCAGTTGAAACGTTAAAGTTAGTCTATTGTTAAAGAAGTCAACATTCAATTTTCAAAGAGACTACTCTCCTCCTCTTGCTCCCCTCCTCATCTTCATCATCCCGCCACAAAAGGGAAAAAAAGAAAAAAAAGAAAAAGTGAAACTAAAAAATGTAAAACAATAAAAGTTTAGAAAATAAAAAAAAATAAAAAAAAAAAAAAATAAAAAAAAAAAATAAGCGGAGTTAGAAATAAAATAAAAAGAAATTTACGCGGTTATCAGCCTGATGAATTGGGCGACTATCCAGTGTGGCAGGCTCGCTATTCACACAATTTAGCGATCTTAAGAAGAAATAAAAAAAATAAAAATAAAAATTAAACAAAAGAATAAAAAGATAATAAATAAAATAAAATTAAAGATAAAAATATAAATTGAATAAATAAAATAAATTAAAAAATAAAGTTAAAAGAAAACTTGCTTAACGTGGAATACAAAACAAAAAGCGACTTTTATTCAATAGAACGACTCTTCTCTAGTGCTTTTTTAAATTCTTTTTCTTTTCTTTTTTTTATTTTCATTTCGTGATTTTTTAATTTATATTTACTTTAATTTAATTTCCAGTCTCTAAAGTTTCTTCTTCTTTCTTTCTTTCTTCTTCTTCATTCTTCATCTTTCGTTTTTTTTCTTCTTATTCTTTCATTCTTTCTTTCTTTCGTTTTCTTCATTCTTATTCTTTCTCTTTTCTTTCTTCTTTCTTCTTTCGTTCGATTTCTTTTCGTTCTTCTTTCTTGTTTATTTACATTAAATAAATAATAGAAACAATTTTTCTATAATTTAATTTTCACTTTAAAAGTTCCTTAAATTTTTTCTCTTTCTGTTTTCATTCTTTCTATTCATTCGTTCGTTCTGTTTATCGTTCTTCCTCTCAGTTTTGTTCTTTCTTTCTTTCTTCTTTCTTCTTACTTTCGTTTTATCTTATTTATTACAATAAAAAATAAGCGAATAGATAAGATAAATAAACAAAATAAATAAATAATAGAAAATATTATTTTTAGTTTTGTTACTTATTTTATTTGATTTCATTTCACTAGCCTAACTTTCTTTTATTGTTTTGGTTTTAATTTCGAATATCTATGTTCATCTTCCAGCGCCCCACCCCTCTCCACGGGAATAATCTTTCTTAAAGATTTTCACACACGAATTAATGACACGACTGGGGATCAAGAGAAACCAAGTCTCTAATACTACATTACTCCATTAACCAATGTTAAGCAGATTTATTTTTTCTAAAATTTTAAGTTCTTACGTTGGTTGATTTTACGGCATGTTAACCTACGGTTAATTATGAAGAAGTTTTGATTTATTCATTCTTGATACGTACACAAAATTTGAAACTCAATTTAAAAATAAAAATCTTTAAAAATTCTTTTTTTTAAAATTTAACCAATAGATGGGACCCCAACAGGTATACCACTCCGGTCGTGGACTGAGATAATGACATGGAGTTACTCCACATTCCCCATAACTAAAAAATTGGAAACCTCATCATCAGATAATTAACCGTCATTCGCAGACATTAGACCCTCATCACCAACCTTCTAACACATAAAAAAGGGTTGTGTTTGCTATAAGTCAGTAGGGTTGGACAATCATATAGGTGCTAGGTTGACGTGACAAAACGATTGATCGAGGGGCCCTTCCGATCATCCGTCTAGCCCAAGTAAGGGTCAAAGTGGAGTGTTGCATGTCAGACTGCTCAGCCACTAGAGTTCCATTAATTTCGTTTACATATTCACAGTTTTTTATCCTCTGTAGATGGTCCTATTCATCAGTGTTACATCCGCTGTCTGGTTGTAGCATGACTGGGTGGGAAAAGGCGATCCACTGAGAATTGTGCAAAAGTTTAAATGATTAAACCTCAAACGGTTATCGGCACAAAGAAAATAGTCCCAAAGAATGAGTCATAAAATTCTCTGGGATTTGAGATATGAACGACACCTAATCCCAACCAAAAGATCAGATCTGCGTATATAAATAAGAAAAATGTCATCACGAGGATTTTGACGTTCCAGTACATAATAATAATAATTTTATTATAATGGAGATGTGGTTTGTCTGTCTGTAACCAAACTATACCACTACTCAAGTCGCAATTCCTTATCATTACGTCACATTCTCCTGATTTTATTTTATTTAAACTCAATTATTAATAAAATTGTTTTACATATTAATACTGTTACTATATATACATACTAATAACATGCAATTGTATTTATATATTACAACAAAAATAGCGAGTTACAGTATGAACGGGAAGGTTAATTTGATTTTAATAAATATGTCTCTCTCTACCGTGTTACCCCGAAAATAAGGACCGACCTGTAAAATTAGACCTCAAATAATCCTGCTCCTTTAACGAGGGGCAGGTACTGCCTGGGGAATAGCCCCCTGGGATAACGCTGATATTAAATATCTTACCGGTCTATAGTCGTAACCACTGGACACAAACCCAGGACCTGAAAGTCATTAAATAGCATACCAGTGTTCATTTACAAAAGCTTTGGCAGTAAATAACTCAGAAAGTGATATGCATTAAAAACTCACCTCCAGCTATCTGGACTGTCTTTTTTTTCTTCGTTTTCTTCTTTTTTACGGCATATCAACATTTTTAGGTATCTAATGCCGAACCGAGTCATTTTTTAAATATCAGATTGCTTATAGTATATGCTGTTGCTTAAATGGTCACCCATCTATTTACTGAACAGGCTCATCGCGTTAACTTCCAGCGGGAACGAGATTTTAACCTAAGCTGGGTCTCTTTTTTCTAATTTGATTTTTTTTGCCTCCCACTTCTACAAAATTGAGTATTCTATCAGCAGTAATCACAGCACGCCTTCAGAAAATGCGTTCTAAATGTTTAAATGCCTACCTTTCTTTCTTTTCGTTGAAGGACAGAGTCACTATTTTGATTTTATTTTCTAATTTAGAAGTATTACTGATGCAAGAGAAATATACATACATATAATATATATATATATATATATATATATATATATATATATATATATATATATCAATCCAATTTATCAATCTTTTTTTATTGGTTTCTTCTTTTTTTAAATTAAGTTAATATTTTCGATTAATTAAACTGTTTTCGAACAACAGGATTTAATTATCACGACTCACAAAAAATTGATTCGCGATTAGTTTTGTCTGTTTTTTTATTTTTTTTTTTTATCTCTTTGAATAGGTTGGTATTGATGAAACTGAAGATGCTAATGAACAGAAGAAACTTTTGGACACTAGTCAGGTAGAAATTCATTGATGTTTAATTGGTGAGTAGCAATTAGAATAATTTAGGCACAGTAACACAAAGCGGCCGTTTAGCTCAGTCGGTAGAGAACCCACCTAGGAATCCCAAGGTTCCTAGTTCGATACCGTCCCCGCCAACTCAGCACACTATAGTCAAGAGATTGGTATTCTCATCTGTGCAGTTAAGTGGGAGCTGACGTAGTGTAATGCTCCACTCCAACAGAAATAATCTCCCTGGACCAGCGCTAGTGAAAAGGGGATATACTCCCTCACTGTTCGGTTGATACCGACAATAGGCCACTCCCCCAACTTTTACTATACTTACTTTTTAAACAGAAAGCAGAACGCTGCGAGAATAGTGGTTAGCGAACAAGCTTCTAGAGCTTGATCTCACTGGGTGCACTTTTCCTGGTATAACGCTAAACTGTATCTAGTGGCGAGATTCAAACATGTAAAAAGTATGATAATCTTGATTTAACTTTCTCTCATACTTTTTTCTTTCTTTCGTTTCATCTTTCCATTATGTTCGATTGAAACAGATTAGGACTATCGTTTCCGTTTTATTATATAATAAGTAAGAAAGGGAGAGTGGTTGACACTCTCCTTTTGTTACTTATTATATTTCTTGTGTAGCATGTCCTTTTTCTTTACTTTCTTTCCTTATGATAAAGACGGAATGGTCCATTATTTAGCAGAGGTAATGACACTCATAATTAAATAAGAATTCGTCGGATAAGTAACACCAGATAATTAAGATTTACATTTTTGTATTTCATCTTTGACGATTTGGACGGTCTCATTTTTAACCATCTTGCAAGATGATAACGATCGTACAATTTTGGAACACGAGTATTAATATATAGATAAACAACCTCAGTAAGATTACAATAGAGGGTGTGATGAGAGAGAAGAGAGAGAGAGAGAGAGAGAGAGAGAGAGAGAAGTCGTTAAAGAAAGTTAAGTTCAAACTTAACAGGAGAAATATACATACGACCCTTAAACAGTGTCATCATTAAAATGTCATATCAATTTTCTAAGAATTTGAATTTTGCTTTTTTTAAAAAAAATTTTAACTTTTCTATCCGACTTTTACCCACATAATTTAATTGTTTTATTATTAATGAGTTCACGAAACTGTTTTACTCTACATTATCAGCCCGATATTTGATGCTGACGATATTTCATTATAAACCAGAGCTTCAATTTGATGCACTCCTTGTAACTAAATTTAATTTCCATTCACTACAAAATAGATTGATTGAACTAGCAAAATAAAAAACGTCCTCAGGCGATGTAAATAGATTTTTGAAACGATATTGCCTGAGGGTGGAGTAAAAAATTCAAGTCAGCGAGTTTGTACCCTAAGTAAGTTAAAATCATCAAATTCATAAAGATTAAAAAAATAAAACAATTTGAAATGTAAACTTAAATATGTATTAAAATAAAACGAACAATACATATAGTCATCCACAGACACGTGTTTCGACTATTCAAGTTTCTTGAGTGTGGCTAGACATTTGTAACTACTACAACCGGAATTGAAATCGATCGGATGGTGTCTGTCCGTATACCTTAACATTAGCTTCCTCACTCACAGAATGCGAAGGATTAACTGTTTTAATACACACATCGCTTTGTATGCAAAGGCCGTCTAAAGTGCTCATCCCTTATATATTAGAGAGTCGATATATAATACCAGTCATGCATTTATTAAAACTTGTTTAAAAACCATGAGGACCGAATGTTGCATGTTCAAATTTTGAGTGTATTTTATTCTATGTTATGACGATTTTGGGTATTGTGACGTAAGCAGTGACGTAGTTTTTTACAGACAAAAACCGGAAGCGAATCTCTATTATTGATAGAAATATTGCCGACATTTTTCTCACCCCTCACTGGATACATGGATGATGGTTAAATATGTTTCGGTTTCAAAGATTACATTTTTTTAAAATACAGAAAAGTTATTTTGAATGAAATATTGAATTATGGAATAAAACCATAGCAACAAATAACTGCGAGTATTGTTATATAAATGGTAACGGACTCTCTCTCACCATCAACGCATAGTTTTACCAAATGAACAACCTACACAGTGCTTGTATAGAGTGGTGAAGACTTGTGTGGGACCATCCGCAATTGTTGGCACAGTTCGTAGAAAAATTTGTGCGCATGGAATTCCAGAAAACCAGGATTTTCAAATTCAGAGTTTTCCTTCTCCTAGACTGGTTACCTATCCAAGGTTAAAGAACCCTGTTCTACTATTTTACCGATAGCTGGAGGGAGAATATATGGATTCATACCTTTCTCAAAGGTATGTGAAATGCAAACAGCCTTATCATAGGATTTGAAACTCGGGTCGACGTGTCTATTTCCTACGACTCATCTATCACTACATCACCTATATATATATATATATATATATAATATAATAATATATATTATATAATATATTGTGTGTGTGTGTGCGCTGTGCGTGTTCATCCACAGGTCACCGTGTTTCGACGTTTCCCGTCGCATCAGTGACTAGACACAGCAACTGCCTTCGACCAGGTGCGAAACCAGACTGCCATTTTATCAGCCTGGTTTGCTAACCTCTCGCATCATAAGGAGCGGTGTTTTAACTCCTAAATACATACACCCTGTGTATATATTTACGATCACTACAGAATCAAATCTGTAAGCAACAGACGATCATTGCTTTATGCTGACGGTGAAAGTCAATAAAATAAAGAGCTCTACGGGGCTTTTTTGAACATGTTATTGGAAGATAAATAAAACTTTGACGAGTGAACGGAGAGAAAAATATGTTTCCTGAGCAAAGAAAGATTTCAACAAGCTGTATTTAATGATATATTGGTTACACTAGTAGAAAACTTATTGAGCAACAACAAAATAACACATCATCATCAGGTCAGGCTGACGGCACGATATCCATGCTTTCTCTCACCAAAAGTTCCTATCAGTTATCACTCCAGGCAGGTCCTCCGCTCAGCATCGAGAATCTATACAGTTGTTGATTTAAGAAAGATTTCAAAGAGCAGTTTTCAACAAGATAATGGGGTTAAACTAGTAGTAAACTTTACTAGGTAAATATAAAATAGGCTTCAATGGTGTCGCGGTCTGTATTATATAGATTCTGCCCAGAAATAGACTGACTCCAAAATAGATATTATCCCTGATCCCTATCTATGTCCAACTGATTACGACAAATTATACCAAACCCAATGAAAATGGGGAATTATTTAAAAAAATATAAATCATGTATATACAGGGTCAGACAAAATGATCTGACACATTTGTAGGTTAAATAAAAGGCAAATAAAGTAAAGAAACAAAAAAATGTTTTTATTTTCGAAAAGTACATATAATGCCATTTTTTTCATGTGATGCCATTTTGTTTTGTTTCTTTATAATGCCATTGTTTTTCGTTTCTTTTTCAGTTGCTGCCATGAATTGGACTGGTGAGCATCGTGCTTTCATTGTGGAAACGTTTATCAAAACAAACGAATCTGTAACTGCAACACAAAGAGCGTTCCGTTTGCACTTCAATCTTGGTAGACATGATCCCGTAACAGCTCGAAACACGATCTTGTTATTGGTTACCAACTTCAGAGCTACTGGATCTGCATTGAAACGAAAATCAACCGGCCGACCTCGCACTGCCAGAACTCCAGAAAATGTGGCAGCGGTAAGAGCTTCAGTTCAACAGTCTCCACTCCGTTCCACATTTTAAACGCGCCCAGGCTCTTAGACTTTCCGAAAGAAGTTTGCGAAAGAATTCTTCACAGTGATCTTCAAATGCAACCATACAAAATGATGTTGATAAACATTTTCCACAATGAAAGCGCGATGCTCACCAGTCCAATTCATGGCAGCAACCGAAAAAGTAACGAAAACAATGGCATTAAAAGAAACAAAACAAAATGTGTAATGAAATATATCAAACTAGAAAGACTAAAGAAATTGAATAAGAAACACATATAGAAAGATTACACTTATTTTTTATATCGTAATTGCTTTTTATATAAAATCATTCATAGGAATGATTTTAGTACATCAGAGAATAAAACAATAATATTAGAGATCAATAACACCAAGTAATTATTTATCAAACCCGGTTTTGTTAAAACCAGTATGAAAATTACAAAGTCTATATATCATGTGAACCTTTATTTCTTGGTGATATACAAGACACATTGCAGGGTTTTAAACGCAATAATAACAAGGACATATTGACGTAAATCTAATTGGGATTTTCATATAGACATCGTTAATGAATAAGATGTATTTTATGTATTGTAAGATTTTAAATGCACTAAAAAAATGGGCTGTATTGAGGAAAATCTAACTCAGATTTTCATAGAGACATCGTTAATGAATAAGATTCATTCTAATATTTTGAATATAAATTGAATACTCATTGATAAACTCACTTAATTCCTGAGTGTATTATGACGTAAACATTGATGTAGTTTCGGATACAGAGAGGCAAAAAACCGAATCTCCATTATAATAAGATATAACGTGATAATTATTTGCAGTTGCCGTTAGAAATAAAGAGACATTGACATATTTCACAAGATGCGGATTAAAAGGGGTGTAAAGATTTTATCATCATTTGTTTGTCTGCCTATCAACATGAATCGCTTATCTAAGATCAAATCACTAATCCTTTGTCCAACCACCATCAACCGGGACAACAAGTTAACACACACTTTGTTCTTTGTCTGTCTGTCTATTTGTCTGTTTTATTGTTTGTATGCTTCTTTTTTTTTTTTCGAAAATGTCAGTTATTTTATCTTAAATCTCTTATCAAGCAGAGATCCTATGATCATTCCTTTCTTATCGATTTTAAAAGATTATCTTTCTTTTCATTTACTTTGAAATTTTATATAATCTCTTTTGGCTCATATGTGTGCATACATGGCATTTGTTGTGTTCGTATATGTGCATTTGTGTGTGCGTATTTGTGCATATATGCGTAATTTTCTTGTGTTGTGTGCATATATGTGTATTTTTTGATTACGTAGTCGGTAGAGAGTCCTGACTAGGAACCACAAGTTCGGGTTCGATATCAGCCCTCACAAACTCGGCGTATGAGTAGCACAGGGATTGTGCGGTAAAGCGAGGAGCTGATTAGGTGCGGTGCTACATCTCGACACCAAAAATCTCCTTGGTCTAGCGTTAGTTAAAAGGGATTAAGCTCACTCACTGTCTGGCTTGATAACGACTTTAGGCCAAACCGACGAATTTTACTTTTTATGTGTGCAATACGTGTATTTTTTGTGTGCGTATGTACATACGCTTTTATAAACCAATTTTTAGTAGAAGGGAAGCTCTAGAACTCATTTTAAAGACAAAAATAGGTTTTTCGCCAACCCCACCAAATTTGGAGAGCTAAAAATCGACATAACTCCACCAATTTTTGGAATTAGAAGCTCAAATTTTGGGGATCGTCTAATGTTAACATAGTCCACACATGGAAACAATTTGCCTCATACCCCACTGGTATGGGCTGGGCACAAGGCTTCGTTTTAACGTGGGCCCACCCACAAGCCGAAGCTCATGGGTGGGAAAGAACAAAAATTGCGTCGATCCCTTCGGCATTCCCCCTCAAGGAGGGCGCCTCAGGCGCTGGGCAATAAACCCATCCCTGCTCCAATGGGATCGACGCTATTAATTCAAGCACACCGGACCTCCGACCCGAAGGACGGGTTGAGAATGCCTGAAAAAAATTGACTGGAGTGGGTGACAATTTTACTTTTTTCTGGATAATTTGACATGGAATTACCCATTGTTTCTTTCTTTTTTATCTTCTAACCACGTTACCTTTTCTTCATCATTACCATTATCTTTCTTTCTTTCTTGCATACTCTCATTATTTATTTTTTTCCTATCTTTTAAATTTAATTTTCATTATCTTTATTTTTTCTTTCTTTCTTTCATTCTCTTTCTTTCTTTCTTTATTTCTTTCTTTTCACATCCCTGCAAAATATTACAATTTATCAATACCTTATTTCTTTCTCTTTCCCCTCTTCTGTTCTCTTACCCAATCCTTTTATTTTATGACATAATTTCTTTCTCTTTCTTCTTTCTTTCTATATTTTGGGACATAACTTACTTTTAAACGTCTTTTCCTTTCTTTGTTTCTTTCTCTCTTTGTTTCTTTCTCATCCCTGCAAAATATTACAATTTATATCACTGTTCATTTATGTCTCTCTCTCTCTCTCACACACACACACTCTCTCACACAATCTCTCTCACTCTCAATCACTCGCTCTCTCTCTCTTTCTCACTCTCTCTTTTAACACACTTTAGTTTATGAGGCTTTCTTTCCTTCTTTCTTTCTTTTTGTTTCTTTCTCATCCCAGCAAAATATTACAATTGATATTACTGTTCATTTCTCTCTATCTCTCTCTCTCTGTCCCTGTCCCTGTCTCTTGTCTCTGTCTCTGTCTCTCTCTGTCTCTGTCTCTGTCTCTCTCTGTCTCTCTCTCTCTCTTCACTTACTCCTCTCTCTTAACACACTTTAGTTTAAGAGGCTTTCTTTCCTTATTTCTTTCTTTTTGTTTCTTTTTCATCCCAGCAAAATATCACAATTGATATTACTGTTCATTTCTCTCTCTCTCTCTCTCTCTCTCTCTCTGTCCCTGTCACTGTCTCTGTCTCTGTCTCTCTCTGTCCCTGTCTCTGTCTCTCTCTGTCTCTCTCTGTCTCTCACTCACTCTCTCTCTCTCTTAACACACTTTAGTTTAAGAGGCTTTCTTTCCTTATTTCTTTCTTTTTGTTTCTTTCTCATCCCAGCAAAATATTACAATTCATACTCACTCCGTCCATTTATCTTTCTTTCTCTCTCCCTCCCCCTCTCTCTCTTTATTTCTCTTTCTCTGTCTTTTTCTCTTTGTATTCTTACCCACTTTAGTTTATGACATCATTTCTTTCTCTCTTTCTTCCTTTCAATTTTTGGACATCATTTTATTTTCAACACTTTTTCCTTTCTAACTTTTTTCTTTCTTTCTTACCTTCTTTCTTTCCTTCCTTCTTTCTTTCCTTCTTTCTTTCTTCCTCGTGTCTGCAAAATATTACAATCTCTCTTTCTTCTCTTACCGACTCCTTTTATTTTTATGACATAATTTCTTTAAGTCTTTCTTTCTTTTCCCTTTATATCTCCCCCCTCTCTCTCTTCTCTTACCCTCTTCTTTTTTTCACAACCACCACTCTCTTTTTTCTTACGTTATCTTTTAATCTGTGTATTTTCCATGAAAACCTCATAGTCATCAAACCTCATCAGTCCCCCTTTTTTTGTGCTGCACCAGCAAACATTTTACTAAGGCCGTGTTTGTTTAACACGCTGTCAAAATTTGATAATCCATGTACAAACCTTTATTTTATGATCATTTCATTACGAAAAACCCCAAATTACCACCTCCTGAAAAAGATAAGATGAGATAAGATGATTTAGCGCCAATAAAGAGAGAGAGAGAGAGAGAGAGAGAGAGAGAGAGAGAAGAGAGAGAGAGAGAGAGAGTTAAATACCAAATGGCACACAAACACAAAAGGGCACCCCCCACACCTTAAAAGAAAGCCTGCCTTATCAGCATCGGAGGAACTGATAATCTTTTAAATTCACAGCATCGACCATTTTATGTTTAGGAGGCAGATCGTTTAATACCCCCCCCCGATATTAAACTTTAGCCGCAGGGTATCTCGCATCTTATCAGCTTACTCGTTATTCGGGGCGGTACGGCACACTTAGCCAGATAATGTGACGTGTAGCGACCGAACACATATGGTTCACTCACACGACGAGCGTATTGGGCCTCTAAAGTGAGGTGGACGGTCTATAATCTCAATTAAATACGAATGCACGCAGTATTTTCGCAATGAATGCAGAAAGCGAAAAACACAAAAAGCAAATGCTCATTTTTTGTTTGTTGCAATCAGTGATTATTATCGTGTATTATTTAGTTTGGTTTGCAAATGTTAATATGATTATTTTTCAAAAAAACTTTATCTTTTGTAAGGTAGCATTATGGGAAGCTACTCACTCCCAGTGGACCAAAAAATAAACAAATAAAAGAACGAATAAATGTAGCAAATAAAGAAAGTAAATAACAATACTCGTGTTCCTTAATTTTACGACCGTTATCATCTAGCAATACCCTCTGGTTAAAAATGATACCGTCCAAATCGATCAAGATAAAATCCAACAATGTAAATCCTAATTATCTGGTGTTGCTAATCCGCCGAATTCTTATTTTTTTAAGTGACATTTGTGAGGTTGTTTGTATATTATTACTCGTGTTCCTAAATTGTACGACCGTTATCATCTTGCAATACCCTCTAGTTAAAAATGAGACCGTCCAAATCGTTCAAGATAAAATCCAACAATGTAAATCCTGATTATCTGGTGTTGCTTATCCGACGCATTCTTATTTTTTTGAGTGACATTTGTGAGGTTGTTTATATATTAATACTCGTGTTCCTAAATTGTACGACCGTTATCATCTTGCAACACCCTCTGGCTAAAAATGAGACCGTCTAAATCGTTCAAGATAAAATGCAATAATGTAAATCCTGATTATCTGGTGTTGCTAATCCGCCGAATTCTTATTTTTTTAGAGTGACATTTGTGGGGGTTGTTTTATATATTAATACTCGTGTTCCTAAATTGTACGACCGTTATCATCTTGCAACACCCTCTGGCTAAAAATGAGACATCTAAATCGTTCAAGATAAATTCAATAATGTAAATCCTAATTATCTGGTGTTGCTAATCCGCCGAATTCTTATTTTTTTTAGAGTGACATTTGTGGGTTGTTTATATATTAATACTCGTGTTCCTAAATTGTACGACCGTTATCATCTTGCAATACCCTCTGGCTAAAAATGACACCGTCCAAATCGATCAAGATAAAATCCAACAATGTAAATCCTGATTATCTGGTGTTGCTAATCCGCCGAATTCGTCTTTTTTGAATGACATTTGTGAGGTTGTTTATATATTAATACTCGTGTTCCTAAATGGTACGACCGTTATCATCTTGCAATACCCTCTGGCTAAAAATTACACCGTCTAAATCGTTCAAGATAAAATGCAATAATGTAAATCCTAATTATCTGGTGTTGCTAATCCGCCGAATTCTTTTTTTTTTGAGTGACATTTGTGAGGTTGTTTATATATTAATACTCGTGTTCCTAAATTGTACGACCGTTATCATCTAGCAATACCCTCTGGCTAAAAATGAGACCGTCCAAATCGTTCAAGATAAAATCCAATAATGTAAATCCTAATTATCTGGTGTTGCTAATCCGCCGAATTCTTATTTTTTTGAGTGACATTTGTGAGGTTGTTTTTATATATTAATACTCGTGTTCCTAAATTGTACGACCGTTATCATCTTGCAACACCCTCTGGCTAAAAATGAGACCGTCTAAATCGTTCAAGATGAAATGCAATAATGTAAATCCTAATTATCTGGTGTTGCTAATCCGCCGAATTGGTCTTTTTTGAGTGACATTTGTAAAGTTGTTTATATATTAATACTCGTGTTCCTAAATTGTACGACCGTTATATCATCTAGCAATACACTCTGGCTAAAAATGAGACCGTCTAAATCGTTCAAGATGAAATGCAATAATATAAATCCTAATTATCTGGTGTTGCTAATCCGCCGATTTTTTTTTGAGTGACATTTGTGAGGTTGTTTATATATTAATACTCGTGTTCCTAAATTGTACGACCGTTATCATCTTGTAACACCCTCTGGTTTAAAAATGAGACCGTCCTAATCGATTAAGATAAAATCCAATAATTTAAATCCTGATTATCTGGTGTTGCTTATCCGACAAAATCTTATTTCTTTTGTGTGACATCACCTCAGCTAAATAATGAACCATTCCGTTTTATTATAAAGAAAGAAAAGGAAGAAAAAGGACATGATGCACAGAAAAAATGTGATGGAAAGAGGGGCGAGGGGAAGGTAAAGAGAGGGGTGAGTGCGTGGAAGCGATAACGCTAATCGTTTTCAATCGAACATGAAAAGATGGAGAAAAAAACAATTAAGATTATTATACTTTTTACATATTGAACTATTTTGCAATAGGTCTTAAGTAAACATATCTAACATTGAAATAATTAGATTATCAAACTGTGCTGTATCCACTGGTCCTAGTATATAATTGATTTTAAAAAATACCTACGCAGGACACCTCATTTTTTAGTGTCTTAGAACTATTCAGGGGATAAAGTCAGCGTATTTTAAAACCCACCAACAGGGTGATAAATATTTTTATATCATTTTTTATTGTATTCTAATTTTATTTATTCCTCATCCTTCACTTTTTCATCAATGAACATTTTTTTTCCATGTGATGAGAAAATTTTAAAATATAATATTGATAAAACAAAATGCCAAATTCATATCAAAGTAACACTGAATCTTTGATAAATTACGCTCTCTCTCTCTCTCTCTCTCTACATATATATATATATATATATATATATATATATATATATATGGAGAGAGAAGAGAGAGAGAGAGAGAGAGAGAGAGAGAGAGAGAATGAACTTTAACAAAGATTCGATATTGGTACGATGTGAATTTTGCTTTATCAATATTATTGTTTAAAAGATATTTTAAATTCATATATAATATATATATATATATATATATATATATATATATATTATATATATGAATTTTCTAAAAACATTTTTCCAACAATAATATTGATAAAGCAAAATGCAAATTTTCCACAATCATACCAACCTCGAATCTTTGATGAATTTCATTCTCTCTCTCTCTCTCTCTCTCTCTCTCTCTCTCTCTCTCTCTCTCTCTCTATATATATATATATATATATATATATATATATATATATATATATATAAAATGTATATATGAATTTAAAACCTTTTTTTCAAACAATGCATGTTTCATTTGCATTTGTACATTAGGGAAATATGAACCATTCCCCCTGTGTTGAGAAATATTTTCATAAAAGATTAATCAAAATCTGATGTTTGAAATATTTCCTGCAAAAACACACGTGCCGTCGTTCTTAAAATGAAACAGTTCGCTGACCGTAGAAAAAGGACTTCTCGAACGCATTAGGCAAAGTCACGTTTGCAATCTCGTCAAAACGTGAAACGTTTTTTAAACGTCCATTTACAATTGAAAGAGATTGAGATTTCATTTGCTTTTGTATTCTTTTCAGGAAGAAAAAAAATAGAAGAGAGAAAAATGCTGACATTTGCTCGGACTGAAAATGCCGTGCCAACCAAACATATATATATATATATATATATATATATATATATATATACACTTGAAATTATCAACACTAGATAATCAGGATTTACAATTTTTTCATTTCGACTGGGACGATTTGGACGGTCTTTTTAAACCAGTATTTGTTTCACATGGTAACTTTCATACAATTAAGTTACCCCAGTAATATTTAGATGAAGGTACAATGTTATTACTCACAGGTCCCCAAATGACCCGAGGTGGTAGTCGAACCTAAGTTTCCATCTATAGCTCAAAGCGATCTGTTTTAGAATTATTGTATCAGAAAAGGAATACTTGATAATATTGTAGTTACTTGAAGTTATATATATTTTTTTTTACTAAGGATTACTATTAGACACTTGAAACCACAGAATTGTGTGCCAACAAATTTTTCTCATTAAATAGAAATAATCAATTTAAATCATTTAACATATAAATTATTTGTATTAGACAGGAATCATTGAAACCATACAACAGCGTGAAAATTTGTATTACATAGGAATATCTGAAAACATACAACAGTGTGCAAATCATTTGTATTAGATAGGAATACTTGACAACATAGAATAGTGTGTAAATTATTGTGAGCAAATTATTTGTTTTAGATAGGAATATCTGACAACATACAATAGTGTGCAAATTATTTGTATTAGATAGGAATATTTAAAAACACACAACAGTGTGCAAATTATTAGTATAAGAATGGAATATTTGAAAACACAACAGTGTGTAAATTATTTGTATTAGATGGGAATACTTTATATAACCGTGTGCAAGTAAAAGATTCATTAAAATATAGATGTGTAATGAACGTGATTCCCAAACCTCTAGGCATAAAATAACCCTAGATTTGTTGACAAGCCGTTAAAATCAATTTACCAATAAATCAATCAATAAGGACAATGATTGACAAAGCTTTTTCAAAATGAATTACATTGATAAAAATCCCCATTGTATTTTATCTTAGGATAATGGAGATTCGGTGGTTGTCAATCTGTAACCAAAACTACGCCACTGTTTACGTCACATTACCCGTAAGTTTATCAATGAGTTTTTAATTTATAGTTAGAACCATTAATACATAGAATAATAATAATACATAGAATAAATCTTATTTATTAACGATGACTCTATGAAAATCTGAATTAGATTTGACTCAAAACAGCCAATGCTATTAATGCATTTAAAATCCTGCAATGTGTCTTATATATTAGTAAGAAATAAAGGTTTACATAATATATGGTGTGGTTAATTTGCATACTGATTTAAACAAAACCATGGTTAATAGATAATTACTTTTGTGTTATTGATCTCTAATATTATTGTTTTATTACCCATATACATTAAAATCAATCCTATGAATGATTTTATATAGAAACCAATTAAAATATAATTAAAATAAGTGTAATTCTTTTTATATACGTTCTTATTTAATTTCGTTAGTCATTTTAATTTAATATATTTCATTACATTAAAACTTAGATACTTACACCCGGGCGGCGCATATTCTTGATAGTATATTTAATATCTATATACTTAAATAATTGACGAACATCTTTAATAAAAAAATATCTTGATTTGTATTATATCCGTTGCGCAACGGATATAAAGGTTGAGTTAGTACAGTGACAATCATCTCTAGGTTCTAGTTTCAATCCTGGCTAAAGGCGATAATAACATAGAATAATTGACACAGCTTAACACTTGTACCCGATCATGGTTAACGGAATGAGAACAGTCTACCTCCGTGGATTGAATAAAAGGTTCGGTTCGAAGTTCCGTGAAAGCTCCCGATTACGACACGAGGGTTCTCGAATGCAATAAGAAGGTTGCCGAGTTTAAAGAGAATGTCCCCACGTCCGATAAGGTTCCAAAGATTGACAAGAAAAGCCTGAAGAAGGCCGGAGGGCACATCGACTGAATCTTTGTGTATATAACAATTTATTGTTATATACACAAAGATTCAGACAAGATGAGGACAACAATTCAAATAATCCAAATAACCAAGCCTCATCTCAGAATTTCAGAGAAAAATTATCTTGAATATTTAAATTACTTTTTTTACTTTACTAATTCGCGATTAGTCGTATAGATAATAGAAAGCAAAGAAGTAATGTAACTGCAATATTAATGCTAAAGAAATACCAATAATGTAAGAAAAGAAGTCTGTCTCATATCTATATGCGTATATTTAGGAAATGAGTTTTTATTCTAATTAAAGTTTTGGGCCAACTGAGGGGGGGATAATATGCGTGGTGGGGTCGTTAATTATCTGCCCCCTTTGTTAGATGCCTTTTTATTCTGATCAATACATTAAAAGTAAGGATGATTATTGATTTCTTCTCTCTCTCCCTCCCTCTCTCTCTCTCTCTCTCTCTCTCTCTCTCTCTCTCTCTCTCTCTTTCTCATGTACACACACATAATAATCGTGCGAAGAGTTTGGTATATATATATAATATATATGTATATATAATATATAATGAATAGAGAATGAATGAGAAAATGAGAAAAGTATTAGCATGAAAAGGTGCCCAATGCTAATAAAGCAGAGCAGTTTTATAATCAATTGTAATACTATGGATTTGGACTCATAACTTAAAGTTTCATGGTTATGCAATCATCAGATAAGTCAAATGGTTGAGATCTTAAAAACCAGTAGTCAAATGGTTGAGATTTTTTAAAAGTTTTTTTTTTAAAAATCTCAACCATTTGTCTACTGGTTTTTAAGATCACAACCATTTGACTCATCTGATGATTGCATAACCATGACACTTTAAGTTATGAGTCCAAATTCCATAATATTACAAATGATTTATATATATATATATATATATATATATATATATATATATATATATATATATATAATACGTTTTAAAAAACGAATGGCTTAAATTTCCGACTGCAGAATTCCCTGAAGTTTCGCGCTACTGCGAGAACTCAGTCGGTAGATTTTAAGCCATTCATTTTTAAAACGTATTTTTAGCTCTTTATATTGAACACTCTTAAATCGTTATTTAATGAAATCCAGAAGTAAAAATATTTATTTGCTTGGTGGATTTGCAAGTAACTGTGAATATTCCTTCCATCATGTATATTTTTATATACATTTTTTAATGTAATTTTTATAATATATATATTTATTTATTTTTTTTATAATATAATTAATATTATTTCTTCATATATTTTTATATTTTATATTTATATATTATTTTTTTGTTTTATCCTTACTCTATACTTTTTTCAGACTCATTCAATAGTTTAATTCATAGTTTAATTTTGTCTGACTACCATCCCCAAGAAACCAGACCTTGAAGAGTATCCTTTTTCTCCATTTGACTTCCTGTCACCATGGTGACAGTCTTACAATGTAAACATTTTTTTTTTGAGAAATAAATTTTTCAGTTATGCAATTCAAATTGATTTACCATCTGATGAGACGAGATTTTTGGGAGCTATATCAAATCAGCTTAGATTTATAAAGGCCCCAATTTTGGTCGAAATAAATTTATTATGGAATTACGGTGTTGAGTTTTTCCTTCCTTTCTGAGATATATATAGTCATCCAGAAACACCGTGTTTCGACGTTTCACGTCTCATGAGTGTGGCTAGACTTAGCAACTACTTTTAGCCGGGAGCGAAACTGACTGACTTTTCATCAGCCCGACTCCTTACCCCTCGGCCGTTAACAGCTGCCAGTAAGAAGCGAATATTTAACTGATAAATACATACATCTGGGAAGGTACTATTCACCACCTGTTGAATGTTAAATCGTAAGTTTTTATCTAATTTTATCGTTAAGGGTGCT
>CM042146.1:32418019-32430519 GCA_023376005.1 Doryteuthis pealeii | reverse complement strand
AATTCAAAGGTAAATACAGAAGAAAAGGGAAGGATATGAAAGAAGAAGAAGAAGAAGAAGAAGAAGAAGAAGAAGAAGAAGAAGAAGAAGAAGAAGAAGAGTTTAAAACGTTTAAAATAGAGAAATGAGAAGGGAATTAAGAAAATAAACCGCCCTGTCGGCTGGGACGTTAGAATGCACCGACTGCACCTCTGCAGAGGGGTAAGACTTCCCCAATGGGGCCACCTGTTGGCCGTAGGTGGCGACCCGCGATGCTTAAGGATAGAACCCAGATGGCTGAGCAGTCCATGCCTTGCAATATTTCACTTTAGTCTTTTCTTGGGCTAGACGGGCGGTCGGAGAGCCCCACTCCGATCAGTTGGCTGGTCACGTCAAGCCCTAGCACCTATATTATTTTCCGAACCCCTTTTTATCATATGGGTGCTAGAAGGCCGTGACTGAGGGTCTACATGTCC
Organism: Doryteuthis pealeii; assembly: GCA_023376005.1. NCBI lineage: Eukaryota > Metazoa > Mollusca > Cephalopoda > Myopsida > Loliginidae > Doryteuthis > Doryteuthis pealeii. The sequence goes on along the minus strand of CM042146.1, from coordinate 32,430,064 downwards.
TGGGAATGACGTTAAACTCTATCTGATGGTGAGTTTTGGGGAATGTGGAGCACCCTTTCATCACCATTGCTCCCTGGAGTGGTAGTACCTGTTAGGGTCCCATCTATGGGTTAAATAGAAAAACATGAGTTGATAAACAAAATTGTATTATCCATTAAGAATTGATTTATTTCAAAACTTTGTCGGCATTGGGTGACCCACTGAAGTTGATGTGCCATAAAACAAAACAAAACAAAATAAAATAAATTTGAAACTAAAAGGGAAAACGAAACCTGTATTTAACTTCTGCAGGGAATACAGTTGGGCCCCCGATACCAGGGCAGATCATCCGATTTGGTAAAACTGAAAGATCTGCCCTGTCATCAGGGGCCCAAAATACATTGACAGTGTTCCCTGCAGAATCGCACTTTCTCTTAAATCAGGGATCACCAAACTCGGTGGGCCGGATAAATGAACCCCCCCCCCCCAAAAAAAAAAAAAAAACGAGTGCAAGCTGGATAATTGAAAAAATAACGAGCGCGGGCCAAATTATAATTGTGTTCAATACTTGCTATCCAAGACAAAAGCTCTGAGAAAAAGATGTAAAACTAAATTTATTATTCCATGTTATATTCATGGACGAGTGGCGTAAAATGCACAAAAACAAATTTAACCAATATTTTTATTTTCAAAACATTAAATTTTGAAGTTTTAGTGAGATTTGTGAAACTGAAGTTTCAGTTTCAAGATATCGTCAATGTTTGGTTTGGAATTGCTACATCCAATACGAGAGAATTGCTTTCAAATGTTTATCAGTCAATTTCGATTGATGGGTTGATTCCGTAGTTAGATCCATGAAGATTTAGTAAGCTTAACATGATATTTAAATTTAAATGGTATCAGAACGTCTCGCGTTCCGTACATTTTAACAAACAAATTCAATTACCGTCGACGGGCCCGATAAAATACCTTTGCAGGCCGGATCCGGCCTGCTGCCCGTAGTTTGGTGATCCTTGTCTTAAATCATTGGACCTTGCAAACTTGTCTCAGTGTTCAGTGAATGAATGTTATTTTGATTTGATAGTTTATTATGAATCTTTAAAAGAATGTCGCAATACATATGTAATGTGAATTCCTCAAAACTTTTTTCCAATTTTTAAAAGACCTCAGCAGGGCCAACGTTGCCCTTTAAGCAAACTAGGTGATCATCTAAGGCATCAGCATCTGGAACCGCCACACATTGTAGGCAAACTAAATCTCTATTTATATCTAAGATGTCAATTTAATGTATTGTTTGACCATTGAGTGGTCACAAATCATAAGTATCTTATATTCCACAACAGGTAGAGGATAATGGTGTAATAATTTTAAGTCATAACTTATAGGACGCTAGATTTATTGGCTTAATGTAATAGCAATAACTAGCAGGACCTGGGATTATACCACAGTATGATAATTTATTTATTACAACGTGTGATATGTTTATTTAAGAACTATTGTAAAATACTTCAATATGTAGAAAGTATAAAATCTTTATTTAACTCTTTTTCTTCCTTTCTTTTTTTCCTTCTTGTCATCTTTTCATTATGTTCAATTGAAACAGATTAACGTTATCGTTTCTGCACGCTCACCCCCTCTCTCCATCTTTCCCCTTCTCTCTTCATTCCTTCCTTTCTTTCTTTCTTTCTTATTATATTTTTCTGTGTAGCATGTCCTTTTTCTTCCCTTTCTTTCATTAAAACATAATAATGGCCCATTATCTAGCTGAGGTGGCGATGCTCATAAGAAATAAGAATCCGACGATTAAGAGACACCGGATTATCAGGATTTACATATTTGCATTTCATTTTGGACGGTCTCAATTTTAACCAGAGGATGTTGCAAGATGATAACGGTCGGAAGATTAAGGAACAATATATAGTTTGGTTATTTTTATGATTAAGAAACAAAGCAACACAATGAAAATTATGTTATCAATGATGCTTCTTGAGTTAGAAACAATGTAGTAATGGGTTACTGTACCTACATTAGCTTATCAAGACTTTCAAGGGGGCGCGCATTTAAAAGATTACCTAGGGTGTCATGTCATTTTGCATCGGTCCTGTTTCAAAAAACGTCTGTCTCAAAAGGTTTCTTTTAAACTTTATATTATTTCTGTAGCAACAATCTGAATGAGAAATATGTAAAAATAAATAGTAGAAATTGTTGTCGAAAGTAAGGGAAACTTATTTGTAGAATTCCTCGATGGGTGAAAAACATGGACCAGCAGACAACATATTAAGCAGTTCTACAACACTGGGGGACAATTTTGGATATAATTTCTTTTGGATTAATTTTAAAACATTCTATAAAATAAGCAAAAATGTGTTATATGCATTATTTTAATGGATTTAAGACCAAGCGAGGTATCCTGTTACTCAAAACCTGACTTAATAGAGAAAAAAAAACTGTAATTTTTGGATTCAGAGACTATTGGACTCTGAATCCAAAAATTACCCCAGTTTTTTTTAGTTAGTAAAAAACAAGTGTCAGATCTAATTCAACAAAATTGTGTCGCTCTGTGCAATGTAATTATTTGTACATTAAATAAAAAATTCCATAAAATATGAACAAATTTGTTAGATTAGTATTATCTGCGTTAATCGGACTATTGTCCCCATCTTCATTGTTATTTGTACAACGTTTCGGTCGATATACCCTCCGGCCTTCTTCAGGTATTTCTTGTCGGACTCGGGAACCTTCTCGGACTCGGGAACCTTCTTTTCGAACTCGGGAACTTTCTTGTCGTATTCGGGAGCCATCACGGAACTTTGAACCTAACCTTTTATTCATTCCACGGCCGGAGGGTATATCAGCCGAAACGTTGTACAAATAACAATGAAGATGAGGACAATAGTCCGAATAACGCAGATAATACTAATCTTCAAGCCTCATCTCAAACATTCAGAGAAATTTGTTAGATGTTGCATTTCTATGGTTTTTGAGAAAATCTCGGTTATCCTCTAACTCAAAGAGTTGACGTGATATAAAACTGAAGTCATTTTTGGATTCAGATGTAAAAAAAAAAAAAAATAGTCGAAAACAAGTGTCAGATCCAACCCAACGAAAATTGTATGATGCACACCGCGCGGCACTAGGAATTCAACTACAGTTGCAAACTGTAAAAAAGAGTTAATAATGGCAGTGCTTCATTTACGAATTTTAGACGTTCATTTGATACTTCTTAGTGTAACGTAGCCGTTCGTCACGGTACCAAATAGATATATTTGTTACGTACTTCTCTTCTGGTCGGCTTGGTACTTCTATCATCTATCTTCGTCTGGTCTTTCTTATCTGGGTTCCGTGTCTGGTTCTGCTGGGGACCATTTCTTATCAGAAGCCTTGTGTCATTGTTAGCTTTTAGTAATAACAACAAGACTTCGATTTACTTTTGATGTTACTTTATTCTAGAACCCCAGACCAGACAAATGCGCGCGGAGAGTCACATCTTGCTAGCTTCTAACTCTGCAACTGACTAACTGCAACTAACTTACTGAGTTGCCCACCTTAAACCGGAAGGGGGCTTTCTATCGGGGTTCCGTTCTCACGATTCTATCCCCAGAAAGCAAGGTGAGAGTGAGATCAAGCATTGTCACTCACTCTCAAGGCCATCAGCTGTACTGATCGCCATAAGGATTTCTATACTACCTTAAAAAGTAATAGGGATCCAATTAATATGTAACATTAGTGTGCTCATGAGCAATTTAGTAATTTCAATTCAACATCAACCCTGTCGGCGGAGCTTTAGAATACACCGATTGCCCTACAGCAAAGGGGTAAAAACCCCAATGGTGCCATCTCTTTGCTGTGGATGACGACCCGTGATGCTTAAGGGCGGAATACTTCTTGATGAGCAGTCCATGACATGCAACACTCCACTAAGGCTAGAAGGTCAATCGGAGAAGCCTCCTCCGATCAATCGGCTGGTCACTTCAAGCCCTCGCACCTTTATGATTAGCCCAACCCTATTTCCCTTATGGCAAACCACTATCCCTTTTTATCATTTATGTGCTAGAAGGCTGTGCCTGAGGGTTTTAATGTCCTGAGTATGACGTTAAACTCAATCTGATTGTAGTTCCAGTTCTGAAGCTCTGCGGAATGTGGGGTATCCCTTCATCACCATTACTCCCAAGTCCATACTGACCCGCAGTGGTAGTACCTGTTAGGGTCCCATCTATGGGTTAAATAGAAAAATATATTTAAAAAAGTATGTACCCATGAAGAATGAATTTATTTTAAAACTTTGTCTGTATTAGATGACCCTGAGAGGTTGGTATGCCGTAAAATAGAACATGCAAACAAACAAGCATCAAGTCACGAATAATATTGTCATATAACCAGGATCAGTGCGCTATGCTAACATATTCTTGTTAGTTTAACTGCTTTTTTGATTTTTAGGAGGCGCTAGCAGTGTAACGATAATCATTATAATGTAAGCATCGGCTCCGCTTCTCTCCACCGCGTTTGAGAAAGTTCTGATTCTGAATAAAAATGTGATCACAGAATACAAGCCTTGCGTTGTCTCTATATGAATTAAATGATTGCCTTTGCGAACCAACATCTTAAAGACACAGAACAGACCAGCATCTTAAGAACCAAACGAGAACTAAGGATGACCAGTTAGAAGAAATGAAGATAACAACACATTAGAAAACACAAGAAACAAAAGATAAGAATTCCAGCCATAAGGAATGAAGCCAGCTACTCAAGAAAGTAAAGCTGATAAAGTAATGTTAACGGCGGTGATCCCAGGGGGCTATTCCCCCAGGCAACACCTGCCCCCTTGATTTAAAGGGACTGGGCTGGGTTTATTGTAGCTACTGGCAAAATTAGCCTAAAATGCGTTTTTGACAAAATGACTTTAGCCCCCCTACAGAAAATAATTTACCAAAAATCAGGGAATTATTGGATTTTAATGAAATTTTCAGTGTTTATTTATCAATGAACGATCTTTATAATGCATTATTTATTTTATTTCAAAACTTTCCCATTTTTTTTCAGGTCACTTAATTTTGACCCCCCTTAAGTTATGAATAGAAACAAAAAAAAAAAATGTTTATTTTATGAGAAAATAAGTACCGAAAATTGAAAAATAAAATGTAAAAAAATAATAAATAATTAATTTTTTGGATATTTCTTTTTTACTCATTTCGATAATTATTTAATCGGCTATTAAAAAATTATACATCGATGTTTTTTCTTCTTAAAAAGGGGAGGGGGTACATTTTCGATCGAGTTTTTCTTCAAAACTTATTACTTTTGACACCTAAAATTAGGTTTGCATTAAGTAGATATTTATTTTTAGAATCTAAAAATATAACATTTTAAACTTAACATCGGGATTTTCATATTTTAAATGAATTTTATATATTAATTTTTCATAGCAAAAATACTAAATTAAAGTTTTGAAATAAAATAACTAATGCATTATAAAATTCATTAATTGATAAATCAATACTGAAAATTTCATTAAAATCGGATAATTGCCTGATTTTTGGTAATTTTTTTTGCAATCGCAAAGTAAAATTGTAAACAAGCACTTAAAACCATCGTCAAAGAGGCTGAATGGCGGATCGCGTCGAAATTGACCAAAACAAATGGTTTTGAATCTTTTAAAAATAAACTGCATATGTAATGATATTTTTATTTTTTTAATGATGGTTATTATGTTACTACTTATCGATTTAGACAAAGTTTGACCTTAAATAATAGATTTAGTTATTTTTAATTCGCTTTTAAAATTCCTAGCAAACGACAAAAATGCTAATGCCTAGTTTATTGCCTAGTGCCCGAGGCGCCCCCTTGAGGGGAAATACCGACAGGATCTACGCATTTTTTGCACCTACCATCCCAGGAGTCTCGGCTCGTGGGTGGCCCTACATTAAAAACACCTTGTGTCTCACCTGCATACGTGAGATGCGTGGTAAATACTTACTTAAGTAAGAAAATATCTGGGAGTATAACCAAAGATGCTCTCATCTTCACATAAGAACACTCTTGCATGTATATATCCCAAAATAGACGGATATATGACAAACCCATTGGGTTATTTTATGCCGAAGAACTTTTTTGTTTTATTCATTCTTGATGGGTATTTATTTTTTTAAAAAACTCAATTCTTTTTTTTAAACACATATTTTAGAACCCATGTCTTTCTATTCAACCCATAGATGGGACCCTAACAGGTACTACCACTCCGGTTCAGAGTGGTAAAGGATTGTTGTAATGTACATTGCTTTCTATTCTGTTAAGGCACCCTATCCCTGTTTATGTATAAAGTAAACACATCCATTGAAGACCTTAAAATGCCTCAAGGGAATAGTTTTGTTCCCCATTTTTGTTAGATTTTAGGGTATTTGTTTAGCCTACCTGTCCGCCCGAGGAAAAAACCTTACTTATTTGTAAGTTCCTTGTTCCGCTCCCTTTGCAATCAACATTCATATTTTGTTCCATTTGTCTTTTATAAAAAAAATCAAAATGGCGCCTATTGTTCCTAAAAAGCCCGCGAAAATTATTTGCCAAAGACCAGATTAATGTACCAACATGAACTTGATAAGAAATCTCGCTCAACATCTATCGACTTTTTTACGTTTATTTCATCTATATTCGTCCCTTCACATCTGTCTCTATTCATAATAAATCTTGTAGTTATAAACCCACCCCTTCTGTCTTTCTGTCTGTCTATCAAGATTGTTGATTTACCTACATACATATATTCGGAATGCTGTCACCGGCAATAATAACTATCTACCTATATATTACTAAACTTTGCATAATGATTGTACACACACACACACACACACACACACACACACACATATATATATATATATATATATATATATTATATATATATATATATAATATATATTATATTGACACTCTTGTCAATTTTCGATGCATGAGGGTTCATACAATTTGTTTTTAGTGGTGAAGGCTTGTATTGGACCATCCGCACTTTTTGGCTCAGTCGATAGGAAAGAATTGGTGCACGAATGCCACAAACCCAATCAACGACTGACATCAGGAATTTTGAATTCAGAGTTCTCCCTCTCCTAGACTGGCTACCTACCGAAGGTTAAAGAGCCCAGTCTGCCCTACTATTTTACCCATATATATATATATATATATATATATATATATATATGTTATATCGTAAATGACCAGCTATAACAAGTGGTCGTATTATGAGGAGAGTCCTTCACATGATTCCCTCACATGAGTCCCCCACAGAGTGATCTGTTTGTACTTAATAGTGGCTAGCACACCACCACTGCTGAGGTACGGGGAAGATAGGTTATTCCATTATATCAATCACACACACACACACACACACACACACACACACACACACACACACCACATATATATATATATATATTATATATATATATAATATATGTATTAGCAAGAATATGCAACCCTCCGTGCGTAAATATTTAAGTTTGTAAGGTAATGAAATATATCAAATTAGAAAGACTAAGGAAAATTAAATAAGAAATTAAATCTGCCCTTGAGAATGAGATACATAAAATCCTTTGGAACTTTGAGATACAGGCGGATCACCAAATCCTGGCTAGGAGACCAGACCTAATATTGATTAACAAGAAGAAAACGTGTTATCTAATGGATTTTGTTGTCTAGGCGAAGTGAAGGTGAAAGGAAACGAAAAGATAGACAACTACGTGCACCTGGCTAGAGAACTGAAAAAACTGTAGAACATGAAGTCAAAGGTCGTACCAATTGTAACTGGGACTCTTTGAACGTTTCCCAAAGGTTTAGAAAAGAGTCTGGAAGAATTGGAAATCCGAAGGAGAAAGGAGACCATCCAAACAACAGCACTGTTAAGATCAGCTAGAATACTCAGAAGGGTCCTGGAGACCTGAGGGGACTTTCTGTCATTTAGCCCTCAATGAGCAATCAGCTTCGGCGGGTGCGAAAATCCAAAATAATAATAATAATAAGAGAAAGAACTGGGAAACGGAAAGAAAGAAAGAAAGAAAGAGAAAAAAATTGGGAAATGGAAAGAAAGAAAGAAAGAAAGAAGGAAAGAAAGAAAAAAGAAAGAAAAATTGGGAAATGGATAAAACGAGAGAAGGGAAAGAAAGAAAAAAGAAAGGAAGTTCAACTCCTATAACGATAACCATTACACTACGCGCCTCAGTTATAATGTACTACATGTTCACTCGGGACCATCCAAACTACGAGTCGAAATGGAAATCCGAAGAAGAATAGACCATCCAAACAACAGCACTGTTAAGATCAACTAGAATACTCAGATGAGTAATCAGAAGAGACTCGAGGAGACTTGTTGTTACTCAGACTCCAGTGAAAGGCCATCAACCTACGCTCGTGTGAAAAACTCACGAGTATAATAATAATAATAATAATAATAATAATAATAATAATAATAATAATAATATAGCTGAACGAGAGATAGTCTTTCGGTGTGTATGTAAAACAGCTTTGAAGTTTTGTAAAAAGATAAAAAAAAATACCTTTGATACGCCATGATATAAACTCTAAAACATCGACAATAAAACGACAATTATGAAATCGTCTTTGATGAATTTTGTACTGAATGACATCCAGGCCAGGATGTCAGCAAGGGCAAAAGAAATTGATTGATTACGATAAATATGACATAGATTTAGAGGTACATCATATCTTCTTCTTCTTCTTCTTCTTCTTCTTCTTCTTCTTCTTCTTCTTCTTCTTCTTTATTTTTCCCTCTACTTTAGTTCTTTTTTGTTTTAATTTTTTTTCTTTTGTTTTTCCTTTCCTCCTCCTCCTTCTTCTCCTTCTTCTTCTTTTGTTTTTCTTCTTTATTTTCTTCTTCTTCTTCTTCTTCTTCTTCTTCTTCTTCTGTTTTTTCTTTTTCTTCTTTCCTTCTTCTTTTGTTGTTGTTGTTGTTCTTCTTCTTCTTCAGTTGTTCTTTTTCTTTATTTTTCTCCTCTTCTTTAGTTTTTTATGTTTTGATTTTCTTCTTCTCCTTCTTCTTCTTCTTCTTCTTCTTCTTCTTCTTCTTCTTCTTCTTCTTCTTCTTCTTCTTCTTCTTCTTCTTTTGTTGTGTTGTTTTTCTTCTTTTTGTCTCTTTTGTTTCTTTTTCTTCTTCTTTCCTTCTTCTTTTGTTGCTGTTATTGTTCTTCTTTTCTTTCTTCGTCTTCATCTTCTTCTTTGTGCACATCTTAGTCCTTCCCTATGTTTATGCTTTTTCCTCTTCTATCTCCTCTTTCTTCTTCTCTTATTTCCCCTCACAATGAGCCTAGAATGTTTGAACTCAAAACGTGGTTTCAACGAAGGTGTCTTTTATCTTTAGACTATACACTCATAAAAAGAAAAAAAAATCCTGAAGGCTCCTTATCGTTTGTTTTATAATGAACAAAAACGGATTTCATACACGAAGTTAAGATATTTGACAAGACTTGTAAATCCGTACTGAAAATACCTTTGACCTGACCCATGACGTTCATATACACACTGTTTTAACAAGAGATGATGTGTGTGAATGAATTTATGAATTATTTGTTAAAAATAAAGATGATAAATAAAAATAAAAAGTAAAACCAACAATGAAATACTAAATTAAACAAATAATACAATAATAATATCCCGCAATTCCACTTCTGTCGAAAGATAAATTTTCGGCGCGATAAAGAAAAAACATTGTATTTCGAAGCCTTTGCAACCCACTGGATAACATGTACGTTTTGCAGCTGCCGCTACACCAAGCAGTTTTATTTTTTATAGTAAAATAATAATGGGCTTAATTTGTTACAATTCTACAGGAGAAGCCCGTCCTTTAATTGTATACTTGTTATAATCATGTTCCTTAACAATTATCATCTTGCAACATTCTCTGGTTAAAAATGAGAAAATGTAAATCCTGATTATCTGCTGTTGCTTATACGCCAAATTCTTAATTCTTATTTAGCTGAGGTGACAACATTCATAATAGACCATTCCGTTATCCTTAGAAAGAAAGAAAGGTAAGAAAAACGATATGCTACACAAAATATATAAGAAAGAAAGTGAACAGAGGAAATATATAGAGGAACCTCGGCGTGCGCAAGCGATAACGCTAATTGTTTTCAATCGAACATAATGAAAAGAAGGGAATAAAGAAAAAAATTGAGTGAGAGAGTTAAAATAGTTAAATCAAGATTATTATACGTTTTACACATTGAAGTATTTGCAATAGCTCTTAAGTAAACATATCAAACGTTGTAGTAATTAAGTTATCATACTGTGGTATATACATACGTCTTGCTAGTTATAATTATTACTGCACTTCAATCGAGATTTTCATTCACACTTTAGCCGGTGATTCTCTGGGGGCAGAGTGACAGCAAGTCTCCCCAGGTCTCTAGAACTATTCTAAGTATTCCATCCGACCTTAACAATTCTGTATTTGGTCTGGATTCTTCCTCTGATTTTCAGTTCTCATAGACTCTTTTCCAGACCCTGGAGACCGTTGCTAGGGCACGAATTACAATTGGCACGACCTTCACCTTAATGTTCAACAGTTATGTTAGTTTTCTGGCAAGGTTCAAATATGTGCCACCCTGTCGGCTGAGGCGTTAGAATGCACCGACTGCACTTCTGCAGAGGGGTAGGACTCCCCCAATGGGGCCACCTTTTGGCCGTGGGTGGCGACCCGTGATGCTTAAGGATAGAGCCCAGGTGGATGAGCAGTTCATGACAATACTCCACTTTGGCCTTATCTTGGGCTAGATGGGCGGTCGGGGAGGCCCCCTCCGATCAATCGGCTGGTCACGTCAAGCCCTAGCACCTATATGATTTTCCCAACTCTATTGCCCTTATGGCAAGCCCCAATCCCTTTTTATCATATGGGTGCTAGAAGGCGGTGGCTGCGGGTCTACATGTCCTGGGAATGACGTTAAACTCTATCTGATGGTAAGGTTCCAGTTTTGGAGGTTTGGGGAATGTGGAGCACCCCTTCATCACCATTGCTCCCTGGTCCACTCTGATCCGGAGTGGTAGTACCTGTTAGGGTCCCATCTATGGGTTAAATAGAAAAATGTATTTATAAAAAAATTGTATTATCCATTAACAATTGATTTATTTCAAAACTTTATCGGCATTAAATGACCCACTGAGGTTGATATGCCGTAAAACAAAACAAACCAAACCAAACCAATCAAATATTTGTCTTTCTTTTCGTTTTCTTTCACTTTCATATGGTGATCGGCCAGGACCGTAAAATCTACGATATGTCTGGTTTTCTTTTTGTTATTTAACACTAGCTTTGGTCTCCAGGCCGGCATTTGGTGGGCATCCATCTGTGTCTCAAAGTCCCAGAGAATCGTGTCATTCCCCAGGACAGATTCAGATTTATGCACATACCATTTAGTTTTATGTTGAAAATTGAATTTTTTGTACAATTATTACTTTTAAAAAATTTTTAAATTTTTATTTTTTTCACACCAGCGTTCACTGGAGTTTGAGTGACAACAAGTCTTCATAGGTCTCCAGGACTCTACTGAGTATCGTAGTTGATTTCAACAATGTTCTCAATTCTTACTCTGATTTCCTGTTCCTCTAGTCTTTTTCTATGCTTTTCGGGTCCATCCAAGAGCCCCAGCTACTATTGGTATCACTTTCACCCTCATGTTCCACAGTTTTTTTCAATTCCCAAGCAAAGTCTAGGTAGTTGTCTCTCTCTTTGTTTTCTTTCATCTTCACCCTGCGATCTGCTGGAACTGCAAAATCTACCAATTGACAAGTTCTCTGTTTTTCATCAAAAATACGTAAATTTATAATGGCTGACAAATGGCATTTTGGGGGCACCTTGAAGCCCCATATCTCCCCCAATTCTCAAGCGAACTCAACCATCTTTTACTATGTGATACTCCCCATCGGACCCTATCAGAAAATCATATTGGTTTGGCACTTTATTTGTACACGAAATTGGCCAATTTTGCCCAATCTCAGGGGGATTATCAGGCCTCAAAAGTCACCTAAAACTCCGAATTGAGCACTTTTCTCACCATCAGTAAATTCAAG
>CM042146.1:32403019-32415519 GCA_023376005.1 Doryteuthis pealeii | reverse complement strand
CCTGTTAGGCTCCCATCCATGCGTTACATAGTAAAACATGACTTTATAAAAAGATTGAGTATCCATTAAGAATTAATTTATTTCAAAACCTTGTCGGCATTAAATGACCCACTGAGGTTGATATGCAGTAAAAACAAAAGAAACAAACGATTTGTGTGTGCGAAAAATTTGAACTGGGATAATTTGTTTCACTGTATTCTCGTTTTTGAGTCTCGCGTGACTTTGGCATCTCTCGTCTCATTTCATATTGTCTCTTCACTCTCAGTCTCTGTCGTTTTCGCTCTCTAATAATAATAATAATAATAATAATAATAATAATAATAATAATAAAAGATACTCTGGGATATTGTGATAAAGCCACATTTCCTTATTCCAGCCAGAAAACCAGACCTTGTATTGATTGATAAAAAAACAGAGAACTTGTCAACTGGTAGATTTTGCAGTTCCAGCAAATCGCATCGTGAAGCTGAAAGAAAACGAAAAGATAGACAAATACTTATACCTTACTAGAGAATTGGAAAAAACTGTGGAATATGAGGGTGAAAGTGATACCAATAGTAGTTGGGGCACTTGAAACGGTCCCCAAATGCTTAGAAAAGAGACTAAAAGAAGAATTGAGACAGTCAAGACAACAACATTGTTGAAATCAGCCAGAATACTTAATAGAATCCAGGAGACCTGAAGAGACTTGTTGTCACTCAAACTCCAGTGAAAGATTATCAGCTAATACTGGTGTGAAAAAATACTAATAATGATAATTGATTAACAAAAAAAATCTAGTGAAAAGGCGATAGATTCCCTCGCTGTCTGGCTGATACCGACATTAGGCCGCCCCGACGACTTTACTTTAGGCTAGATGGGTAGTCAGGTAGACCCCCTCCAATCCATCAGCTGGTCACGTCAAGCCCTAGCATCAATATGATTGTCCCAACTCTATTGCCCTCATGGCAACCTGCCTAATCATCGTTATCATATATGTGTTAGAAGGCAGTGACTGAGGGAAAAAAACGAGAATTTGTCAACTGGTAGATTTTGCAGTTCCAGCAAATCACAGGGTGAAGGTGGATGAAAACGAAAAGATAGACAAATACCTAAACCTTGCCAGAGAACTAAAAAAAAGCTGTGGAATATGAGGGTAAAAGGGATACCAAGGTGTGAGAACCCGAAATGTAACGAAAATCTCTCCAGTCAAACAATGTTGTTCGGAAAGAAAATACCGATTTCCCCACCGCCATTGTAGGTGACCAAAACTCCTTTTGATCATCATTTCATCGCTTTCTAAGAAAAAAAAAACAAAAGACAAAACGGATCTGTTGGATTAGTTTCCTCCAAAACGGAGATATTCCTAACAGTCTCCCTACAATCAGTAGTCTCCCTATGTAACTCTTCTGAATACAAGCGTAAATCTAAATAGTAAACCTGTAAGTAAAAAGCCGGGGTCATTTTCTTTTCTTAAATGCAGTTTATTCACTTTTATAATCAGTTTAAGCCGTTTGGTACAAACTCGCCACTAAGCACGAAAGTTTATGAAAGCTAAAAGGAAGGCCAACAATCATGTTTTGAAACGTTCAATTGTCCCTATCATTCAGGGGATCCGATCGAGATCTATTTAAATCGTTTCTTTTGATTTGAAGTCCTTTACACATCCTTCCAATAGTCACCGTAGTTTTTTTTTCAATTTATTTATTCAAAGAAAAGAAATACAAATGTTCACGTAAGCGCGCTAAAAAGACACGTGTTTATCGTTGTAATGTTTACTCAAATATGTCAGTTAAGAAAATATAAAGAGAAAAGTTTCGAATTGAAAAAAAGAATTCATGAACTCTTGGAAGATTATCGAACAAATCTGGGGATTAACGAAAAAGTTGATTCTTTCTTTCTAATAGCCGAGGCTTATTTAAAGGATTTAGAGAAAACTAGCAGGACCTGTGGATATACCAAAGTGTGATAGTTTGATTATTATAACGTTTGATATGGAAGCGCGTGCTGTAATGGGAAATGGACTCGTCGCCCCGAGTTCAAATGCTGGACGTAGTAATTGCATTTCATTTAGCGCTAATACCATTGGGAAAGGTATAAATCTTACTCTCCCTCCTGCTATGTGTAAATGGGAAGACTTGGCTCTTTAACCTGGGTTAAGCAACCAATCTAGAAGAAGGAAAACTCTGAATTCAAACCTGTTAAACTTCGCTTAATAAATTGACTGTGTCACATCCTGCTCATGCGGAAAGGTTGGTAAATATATATAGATATGTTTATTTTAGAGCTATTGTAAATAGTTTAATCTGTAAAAAACGTATAATGATCTTGATTTAACTCGCTTTCTTTTTTTTTCTTTCATTTTCATCTTTTGATATGTTCGATTGAAACAGCTTAGCGTTATCGTTTTCGTGTGCTCAGCCCTCTAACTTCCCAAAATCTCTTTCTTTCTTTTCTTTCTTTCTTTCTTTCTTTCTTTCTTAATATATTTTTCTGTATAGCATGTCACTTTTCTTCTCTATATTTCTTTATAATAAAACAGAATGGTCCATTATTTAATTGAGGTGCGACACTCATCAGAAATAAGAATTCGGCAGATAAACAATACCAGATAATCAGGATTTACATTTCATCTCATTTGTAACCAGAGGGTAACCGTTGTGGATTTGAACTTAAAATTGATATTTAGAAAGAGGAAAAGAGCAAGAGAAATGGAATAGAGAAAGATTTCAATCAATGTCGATTTTTGTATAATATTAAAAAATAGAACTTAGACGCCCAGTTCATGAGTAGTTTTATCTTTCATTCTAAGATAATCAAATTTATTGATCTTCTACTTTCATTTATACCTCGTTACTAATATATATATATATATATATATATGTGTGTGTGTGTGTGTGTGTGTGTGTGTGTGTAATATTACATCTTATACTTCAAAATATACCTCTTCACTATGTGTGTGTGTGTGTGTGTGTGTAATATTGCATCTTTACTTCAATTTATACCTCTTCACTATATATATATATATATATATATATATATATATATAATATATGTGTGTGTTGTGTGTGTGTGTGTGTGTGTGTAATATTGCATATTATACTTCAATTTATACGGGCTTTACTATCTATCTATCTATCTCTCTATCTCTCTCTCTAATATATATATATTTACCAACCCCTCCACAGGAGCAGGATGCGACACAAGGTCAATTTCTTAAGCGGAGTTCATCAGGTTTGAATTCAGAGTTTTCCTTCTCCTAGACCGGTTGCCTAACTAAGGTTAAAGAGCCAAGTCTGTCCTACTATTTACCCATAGCTGGAGGGAGAGTAGGATTCATACCTTTCCCAAGGATATTAGCGCTAAATGAAATGCAATTACCACGTCCAGGATTTGAACTCGGGGCGACGAGTCCATTTCCCATGAGTTTAACCATTACACCACGCGCTTCCTGCATATAATATAATATATATATATGTATATATATGTGTGTGTGTGTGTGTGTGTGTGTGTGTGTAATATTTCATATTATGTATTCCATTTTATATATTTGATATCTATTTATATCTGTCCCTATTAGAATAATCTCTCCCTCCCCACTCTCTCTTTTTATTTATTTTATCTCTCTCTCTCTCTCTCTCTCTCTCTCTCTCTCCTCTCTCTCTCTCTCTCTCTACTGTTTCCTTCGACTTTTTTCCTTTCCTTCGTCTAATTACGTTGCCTATTTTCCTTCCTTCCTTCTTTACTTCCTTCCTTCCTTTTCTCTCTCATTTTGCTTTATTAGGTCTCCATCTTCCATTTAACCCTTTTCCTCTACATTGCTGACTCTACATATTCTTTGTTTCTTTGTTTCTTTCAATATTTCTTTTTTTCCTTCTTTCTTTATTCTTTCTCCCCCTCTCCCTCTCCACCCCCTCTCTCTCTCTCTCATCCATCGAACATACAGGAAACGACCTTTAATGATTGTATGTATCTATTCTTAGGTCACATGTTGCGAACTCGTACTTTTTGAGAATTTTTGAACGTGCGTCGAATTAGGTTGAAATCGACCGAACAAATAATTTCGTACCCTAATTGACTAATCAGCGTCTGGCATTCACTACGGCGGCCTGGTTATATTTGGCGCACTTTTTCAATGTGTTCCTTTCTCTGACGTAGCAAATAATTAACCAATCAGGACAGGGATAAAAGGTAAGGGGGTAGAAGGGTTGTGTAACTCAAGTCAAATAGTTCACTACTAACGAATCGTAACAAAGTCCACCTGTATTTTTTAATTACCTCATAGGCTAACTTCATAAATACTAATTTATTTCATCAAATCTATCTATCTATCTATCTATTTATCTATCCATCTATCTATCTATTTATCTATCCGTCTGTCTGTCTATTCATTATCTATCTTTCTATCTATCTGTCTGTCTGTCTTTCACTATCTATCTATCTATCTATAGCTAGCTAGCTGTCTGTCTGTTCATTATCTGTCTGTCTGTCTTTTCATTATCTATCTATCTATCTATCTATCTATCTATCTTTCTATCTGTCTGTCTGTCTTTTCACTATCTATCTATCTATCTATAGCTAGCTAGCTGTCTGTCTGTTCATTATTTGTCTGTCTTTTCACTATCTATCTATCTGTCTGTCTTTCACTAATCTATCTATCTATCTATAGCTAGCTAGCTGTCTGTTCATTATCTGTCTGTCTGTCTTTTCACTATCTATCTATCTATCTATCTTTCTATCTGTCTGTCTGTCTTTCATTATCTATCTATCTATCTATAGCTAGCTAGCTGTCTGTCTGTTCATTATCTATCTAGCTGTCTGTGTCTATTCAATATCTATCTGTCTGTCTATCTATCTATTCAATATCTATATATGTATCTATCTATCTAGCTAGCAACAAAATTCGTCTAAAAGTTCTTAGGCTAACCAAGATATTTTATGTGAGTAAATGAGGTTTATTTTTCAATATAGTCCTCATTACAGTCCACGTACTTCTTCCATCGGTGTTGCAGTGCTTGAATATCATCGATAAAAAATTTCATCAACAGCTCATACTCGTATCTATCTCTCCTAGTATTTTCATACCTCTCTATCTCAGTGTTTTTCATACATACATACATACATACATACATACATACATACATACATATATCTCGATATTATTGGATCATGAATGGTTGAATATGGAAGTAAGTCGTTTAAGATATACAGATACTAAGGATTTTTAGATATGTGTTTGTGTGTATGAACAGTTAAGAACAGATTTTATATTTGTTCAAACACTTAAGAGCAGCACTTTCACTTGGGCAATGACCAGTAAATCAATAGAAAGTAACCTTCATAAGTGTTTTCAGCTGAGTGAATATGAATTAAATTACGTTTGTCAATTCTTTCAAATATCTGAGTTCGCCTTTTCAATCTCTTTGATCGACTCTAAATAGTATTAGAAAAGTTACTTTATTTAAAGTCCCATCTATGGGTTAAATAGAAAAACATGAGTTGATAAACAAAATAGTATTATCCATTAAGAATTGATTTATTTCAAAACTTTATCGGCATTAAATAACCCACTGAGGTTGATATGCCGTAAATCAAAACAAACCAAACCAAACTTTATTTAAAACTTAAAATTCAATTCTAAGAAATACTTTTTACGGCCATTTATAATCGAGAACTACAAAATAAGAGTAAATTCTTGTTATGCTTAATTGCAATACAACTGCTTTCGTTTGTGAAATATTCTTGTTTACTATCAGCACCTGTGGATATATCACAGCATGATAATTTTATTATTATAATGCTTGGTATACTATTTCTCTGAATTTTTGAGATGAGGCTTGATAATTAGTATTGTTTGGATTATTTGGACTATTTTCCTCATCTTTATTGTTATCTACACTATTTCTCTGAATTTTTGTGATGAGGCTTGATAATTAGTATTATTCGGATTATTTGGACTATTGTCCTCATCTTTATTGTTATCTACACTATTTCTATGAATTTTTTTAGATGAGGCTTGATAATTAGTATTGTTTGGATTATTTGGACTATTCTCAACTTTATTGTTATTTGTACAACGTTTCGGTCTATGTGCCCTTAGGCATTCTTAAGATATTTCTTGACGGATTCGGAACCTTCTCGAACTCGGGAACCTTCTTTTCGAACTCGGGAACCTTCTTGTCGTAATCGGGAGTTCGGGTTCGAGAAGGCTCCCGAGTACGACAAGAAATACCTGAAGAAGGCAAGAGGGTACATAGGCCGAAACGTTGTACAGATAACAATAAAGATGAGGACAATAGTCCGAATGAACTAAATAATACTAACTATATGTTTACTTATGTGGTATACTCCTTATAAGACACAGAGTGTAAGAAATAGATAGATAGATAGATAGATAGAGGTAGAGACAGACAGACAGACAGACAGACAGAGTAGAGAGATTGATGAGATGATGATTCTTACTTGTTAATATAAGCTTACTTCGTCTAACTCGGCCACCATCTTCTTCAGGCTGATTTTTTTCGGGGCTTTCGGTTAAGAGTTGGTTCTTCTTCGTGTTGGGCTGGTCATTTATTGTTTTTAATAATCAATTAGCAAGACTTTATTCCTTCATTTATAATAATCCGTATATGTAAAGATATATACGCAAATCTTTATATGTACGTTTGAGTTCTAGTTTTAGTTGAATCCTATCAAGAAAAAACTTATATCATCTCTATCTATCTATCTATCTATCTATCTATCTATCTATATATATATATATATATATATATATATATATATATATGTATATATTGTGTGTGTGTCTGTGTGTGATTTGTTTCATCGGCACAAATCTTTTTCACACATTTTGTGATCATCAATAGAAATTAAAATTTCTTGTGAACGTTATTGATTGGCCCATCGCTGCTTCCTTTTGAATTTTCGATTTCATTTGTAGTTCGTTGTTTGTTTTACATTGAATTTAATTTTTCTTTTTATGTAATAGTTAATATATTAATCAGAACTATCAGGTTTATTTTTTTCCAATTTTTATCGGCTGATTGAAATTCATTTTTGTTTATTTTTCATGATTTAGCGCGTTTATATTAAATTATAAAACATTTTCAGAAAACATAATAAGTTGTTATTTGTAGTACTATAGTAATCATTTAATATAGTATTATTTAAAAAAACGTTGAATTGGTTTGTATTATGTGTGAGTTATATTTAGTTAGTAATCTTATTCATTAAAGTCAAAGTCTTTCGTTTCCATATAGAGAAATCTTAATGAAAATCTTTTTTTTAAATCAAAACCTTTTGTAACTAATTGTTTTTTTTTAATTAAAAAAATTGACGATCCTTTGGGAAGCAAATTATATGAAATTTATACTCTCACATACACACTCATGCACACACACAAACACACTCACACACACACAAACACACATAAACACACACACACACTCATATATATATATATATATATATATATATATATATATATATATACTTTCTTTGGTGGGGTACCAAGTAATTTTTATTAGGATGATTCAAAGCTGGTACTTTCTTCCAACGGTAAAGAACGGGATCTGACGAAACTCGGGAGGGTGTTTAGATACCCTCGGGTGGAAATGGAACATAATCACTTAATACCCGTTTTGTAAGCTTTTTGTCTTTACCAATATATATATATATATATATATATATATATATATATATATATATATATATATACCAACCACTCCACACGAGCAGAATGTGTAACAAGACCAATTTCTTAAGCTTGGTTTTACAGCTTTGAATTCAGAGTTTTTCTTAGACTGGTTATCTAGCAAAGGGTCAGGAACCCAGTCTGTCCTACTATTTACCAAAAGCCCATAGTAAAAGTAAGACCATCATCTCATCATCCTATTCTAATCTACCTATCTGTCTGTCTATCTCTCTGTCTCTCTCACGTTTATATACCCGATGTTAAGCGAGTAAATGAGTATATATAACAATGTTAATGCCTAATTAAACGACTATTTCTTGCAACTTTTGGGCTATGTAAGAAAATGCATTATACCGAGCAAGTGCCGTTGCAGCATGTGCCTACTTGTACAGTTGTACGTGGCTCTGCGGCCGTACACTCTGATTTATGAGAGAGGTGATCGGAATTATCGACTAAGAGTTCATACATAAGCATATATGTCGCGCTACGTGAACGGCCAAATGCAAATGGCTATTTAAGCAAAGGTGTTCATGGTAAAGTATGTAATTATTTAACGATCGTCTCCTACGAGTGAGGTCAGAGAGTAAGGAAGGGCAGATTATTTAGTAGCGACTGTAAAAATAGATGCTTTACATCAATGGTAGTTTTTAAACTTTTCTTTTTATCTAACTTTTAAAAAAAGTTTTCTTTTTTCTTTTTAACTTAAATTCGTGTATATTGTGTTATGACTTTCCACAGGACAACACTAGACTTAATGAAACGGCGATAAGGACATGTAGATAGGTATATAGGAAAACAGATAGATAGATAGATAGATAGGTAGGTAGGAATACATATAGATAGATAGATAGATAGATAGATAGATAGATAGATAGGGAAACAGATAGAGAGATAGAGAGATAGATAGGAATACAGGTATAGATAGATAGATAGATAGATAGGGAAACAGATAGATAGATAGATAGATAGAGAGAGAGAGATATAGGAATACAGATAGATAGATAGATAGATAGATAGATAGGGAAACATAGATAGATAGATAGATAGATAGATAGATAGGAATACGTATAGATAGATAGATAGATAGATAGATAGATAGGGAAACAGATAGATAGATGGATAGATAGATAGATAGGAATACAGATAGATAGATAGATAGATAGATAGGGAAACAGATAGAGAGATAGATAGATAGATAGGAATACAGATAGATAGATAGATAGATAGATAGGAATACAGAGAGATAGATAGATAGATAGATAGATAGGGAAACAGAGAGATAGATAGATAGATAGGAATAAAGATAGATAGATAGATAGATAGATAGATAGATAGATAGATAGATAGATAGGAAACAGATAGATAGATAGATAGATAGATAGATAGGATACAGATAGATAGATAGATAGATAGATAGATAGATAGATAGATAGATAGATAGATAGATAGATTGATAGAAAGATAGGGAAACAGAGAGATAGATAGATAGGAATACAGATAGATAGATAGAGAGATAGAGAGATAGGAATACAGATAGATAGATAGATAGAGATAGATACAGATAGATAGATAGATAGATAGATAGGAAATACAGATAGATATATAGATAGATAGATAGATAGATAGGGAAACAGATAGATAGATAGATAAATAGATAGATAGATAGATAGCAAAACACAGATAGATAGAGAGATAGGAATACAGAGAGATAGATAGATAGAAATACAGATGGATAGATAGATAGGAAAACAGATAGATAGGTAGGAATACAGGGATATAGATATATAGATAGATAGGAAAACAGATAGATAGATAGTACAGAGAGATAGATAGATTGGAGTACAGAGAGATAGATAGATACGAAAACAGATAGATAGGTAGATAGATAGATAGGAATACAGATAGATAGATAGATTGATAGATACGAAAACAGGTAGATAGATAGATAGATAGATAGATAGATAGATCCGAAAACAAATAGATAGATAGGTACGAAAACAGATAGATACAAAAACAGATAGATAGAAATATAGTTACGAAAACAGATAGCTAGACAGGAATAGATAGATAGATAGATAGATAAATAGAGAGAGAGAGAGAGAGAGAGAGAGAGAGAGAGAGAGAGAGAGAGAGAGAGAGAGAGAGAGAGAGAGAGGCGTGCGTGGTGTAATGGTTAGAGTCGTAGAAAATAGATTCGTCGACCCGAGTTCAAATCCCGGTTGAAGCTACAATTTACATAGCGCTAATACCCTTGGGAAAGGTATGAATCCAACTATTCTCCCTCCAGCTATGGACAAATAGTAGGACAGACTGGGCTCTTAAACCTTGGTTAGGCAACCATTCGAGAAGAAGGAAAACTCTGAATTCAAATCAGTTAAATCAGCTTGGGGTGGCCATTACTAGAATAGACCCATTCCTAATTAATGATCTAAAAAAAAAAAAAGTTTTTAAAGAGTTAATAACTTTATGTTATTAACTCTTTATGTTTGTTTTATAACTTTCCACAGCACAGCATAAAACTTGATTAGAGGGTGATGAGAACAGATAGATAGATAGATAGAAAACAGAGAGAAATATAGATAGATATATAAATTGATAGATATAGAGAGATAGAGGAAATAGATAATATGAATAACTAACAGGACCTGTAGATATACCACAGTATGAATATTTAATAATTACAACTTTTTTATTATTATTTACTTAGGAACTATAGCAAAATACTTAAATATGTAAAAAGTATAATAATCCTAATTTAACTCTCTCACACTCATTTTTTCTTTCTTTCCTTCTTTTCATCTTTTCATTGTGTTTAATGGAAACGGATTAGCGTTTTACTTATGTTTAATGGAAACGGATTAGCGTTATTGCTTCCGCGCGTTTACTCCCTCTCTCTATCTTTCCCCTATTATCTTTATTTTTTTCTCATACTTTTTCTCAGTAGCATGTACACTTTTCTCCCCTTTGTTTATTTCTAAATTGCGTATCCTATTATAATATAGATTCGGTATCTGTACGTCCTGAACCCAAACTACGTCACTACTTACGTCCAATGCCATCAGGAATTGCATAATTTTATCGATGGATATTTAATTTATAGTAAAAATCATGAATGTATCAAGTATATAAAAAATAATAAATCTTATTTATTAACGATGAAAATCTGATTTGCTCCAAAACAGCCCATGTTATTAGTGCGTCTAAAATCCTACAATGTGTCTTATATATCACTAAGAAATAAAGAATAACATAACGTTTGGGGTGGTTAATTTGCATATTGGTTTTAACAAAACCGTGTTTAATAAATAATTACTAGGTTTTATTGATCTCTAATATTATTGTTTTATTCTCCAACGTATTAAAATCAATCCTGTGAAGATTCTATATAGAAATCAATTAAAATAAAATAAAAATGAGTGAAATCTTTTTATATGCATTCTTATTTAATTTCGTTCGTATTTCTAATCTATTATATTTCATTATATTAAGACTTAAATATTTACGCCCGGAGGGTGCATATTTCTGCTAGTAAGTATCAAGAATCAAAACAGCTAATCCACTCGCATAATATCAGTGACTGCTATGTTGTATGTGATTCTTATTTGTTTATAAAAAAAATCTTTCTCGCAATAATTCATAACTTTAAAAATATTAAACCTTTTTGGCCTTGGCGTGTGTCGTGGCATATCAACTGAATGCCGTGATGTTTTTAATACCAAATAGATGCATTTTGCTGAACTGGGGGTGACGCCATTTTCTGTCTTAAATGTTTCTTGTCCATTGATTCGATGACAGGCCACACCATCAGTCACGTGGCCATCGTGGCCTTGAGTATCACGAACTGAAAGACAAAAATGTCAGAAATGAAAACCGGGCACTAAGTCGAAACATCTTTCAATTAGCTAATGAAGCAGAATGATAGTTTTTTTGCCCTTTGTTTTTTTTGTTTGTTTTTTTTCAACCGCACATAAAATGAAGGAAAAAGGAAAAAATATCCCCTGACCTTCACTCGTTAGATTATATCTTTTAAGGGATGCGTCTTTTCGGTTAGAAAATCTTGACACTTTTTTACCGCCAAAATATTTTTTGACTAGAAAGAAGTTTTAAATATGAGTTTATTATTATCTTAACCGATAAGATAAAATCAACTTTAAATGCAGGCAAATTGTATTTAATTATATAATACAATTAGAAATATCTATGAGGAAATTCACTAAAATTAACTGATTAGTAATGAAATAATATAAATAATATAAATAATATAATTAGTTATAACTAGCAAAAATATGTGCCCTTTGTGCATAAGTATTTAAGTTAAATTTTATACTGAATTAGGAAGACTAATGAAATTAAACGAGAACACAAAAAAGATTACACCTATTTTTACTTTTTTCTAATTGATTTCAATATAAAATTATACATCGGATCGCTTTGAATAAATTTGTGATAAAAAAACCTATTAGAAATCAACAATACTAAGTAATTATTTATCAAACACGGTTTTGTTAAAACCGGTATGCAAATTATTTGCACCATATACTATGTTAGCATTTATTTTTCAATGACATATAGCATACATTGCTGGATTTTAACATATAAATATTATGGGCTGTTTTGAGGCAAATCTATCTTAGCTAAACCTTAATGGAGACATTATTAATAAATAAGATGCTAATTAAGATTAATGATTATTTGATAACCATGGAGAATATAATGTAAATAACTAAGGGAATTGTGACGTTGGTTGTGACATAGTTTTTGTTACAGACAGATAAATGATCCCCATTATAGTTATTTGCTAAGCTTAGCTTAGATGTGACACAAGGCC
>CM042146.1:32335519-32398019 GCA_023376005.1 Doryteuthis pealeii | reverse complement strand
GGTAAGATGAGATAGAATACTCAGAAGAGCTCTGGAGACCTGAGGAGACATGCTGTCACTCAGAATCCAACGAAAGACCACCAGCTAACGCTAGTGTGATGAACTCACAAGGAATCAAAAATGATGATAAGAAGAATAAGACAAGTCCTAGTAGTGATTAATAAGAAAAAGAGATCTTGTAGATTTTTAAGTTCAAGCAGATCACAGGTGAGGATGAAAAGAAAACGAAAAGATAGGGAAATACCTGTATCTAACTGGAATATGCACAAACCTGAAACCTGTCCTGGAGAATGAGGCATAACATTCTGTGGGAGTTCGAGGTACAGAGGATCACTTAATCCCCGCCAAGGGACGGGATCTAGTATTGATAGACAAGAAGAGGAGAACTATAATCTCGTAGATTTTGCCGTCCGGGCTGACCACCGAGTTAAAATGAGAGAAAGCAACAAAATAGACAAATACTTAGAACTTACCAGAGAACCGGGGAAACTTTGGAAGATGAGTGGAAAAGTTCCACCAATTATAATCAGTTGCCCTTGCAACGACCCCCAAATGTTTGGAAAGGAGTCTGGATGAATTGGAAATCGGAGGAAGAACTGAGATCGGCAAGAATACTAAGTGAAGTCCAGGAAATTTGAGGAGACTTGCTGTCACTCACCTCCCAAGGAACACACCAGCTTAGGCGGGTGTGAAAAACTCTCATGGAGATAAATAATAATAATAATAATAATAATAATAATAATAATAATAACCAGACCTAGTGTTGATTAGCATAAAAAGAACATGTCAACTGGTGGACTTTGCGGTTCCAGCAGATCACAGGGTGAAGCTGAAGAAAAAGGAAAAGAGGATAAATACCTGGACCTTGCCAGAGAATTGAAAAAGCTGTGGATCCAGGAGGAAGGGGATACTAATTGTAGTTGGTGCACTTGGAACGGTCCCAATAAACTAAGGAAAAAAGACTGGATATACTAGAAATCAGAGGAAGTATAGAGACATCCAGACTACTGCCTGCTGCAATCTGTGGTATTTCACAGGAGGCATGAGTGACAACAAGTCTCCTCAGATCTCCAGGACTCTTCTGCAGTATTCTAGCGATTGCGCAGTGCAGAGTCTGGATGGTCTCTATACTTCCTCTGATTTTCTTAGTGATATCCGTCTTTTTTCCTAGTTTATTTGGGACCGTTCCAAGTGCACCAACTACAATTGTATCCCCTTCCCTTCCCATGAATCCCACAGCTTTTTCAATTCTCTGGCAAGGTCCAGGTATTTATCCATCTTTTTCCTTTTTCTCAGCATTCACCCTGTGATTGCTGAACCGCAAAGGTCCACCAGTTGACATGTTCCTTTTTATAGCTAATCAACACTAGGTCTGCGTTATTATTATTATTATTATTATTATTATTATTATTATTATTTATCTCATGAGAGTTTTTCCACCCGCCTAAGCTGAGTTGGTTCCTTGGATGTTGAGTGACAGCAAGTCCTCAAATTTT
The DNA here is from genome assembly GCA_023376005.1 of Doryteuthis pealeii. Lineage (NCBI taxonomy): Eukaryota > Metazoa > Mollusca > Cephalopoda > Myopsida > Loliginidae > Doryteuthis > Doryteuthis pealeii. The sequence continues at coordinate 32,396,523 of CM042146.1, read as the reverse complement.
CCTGGATTCACTTATATTCTTGCCGCATCTCAGTTCTTCCTCCGATATTCCAATCATCCAGGACTCCTTTCCAAACATTTTGGGCGTCGTTGCAAGGCACTGATTATAATTGGTGGAACTTTCCACTCATCTTCCAAAGTTTCCCCCCCAGGTCTCTGCGTAAGTTCTAAGTTATTTGTCTATTTTGTTGCTTTCTCTCCATTTTAACTCGCGTGTTGGTAGCCCGGACGGCAAATCTACGAAGATTATAGGTTCTCCTCTTTTGTCTATCAAATACTACGATCCCGTCCTTGGCGGGGATTAAAGGTGTCCGTCTGTACCTCGAACTCCCACAGAATGTTATGGCCTCATTCTCCCCAAGGACAGGTTCAGGTTGTGCATATTCAGTTAGATACAGGTATTTGCCTATCTTTTCGTTTTCTTTCATCCTCACCCTGTGATCTGCTTGAACTTAAAAAATCTACAAGATCTCTTTTTCTTATTAATCACTACTAGGACTTGTCTTATTCTTCTTATCATCATTATTTGATTCCTTGTGAGTTCATCACACTAGCGTTAGCTGGTGGTCTTTCGTTGGATTCTGAGTGACAGCATGTCTCCTCAGGTCTCCAGAGCTCTTCTGAATATTCTATCTCATCTTACCAGTGCTGTTGTTTGGATGGTCTGGATTCTTCATCTTAATTAAAATTCCAAAACTTAAGGACCGTTTCACGGGTACCTACTACAATTGGTACGAGACATTTCATCAGTTTAAACGGACAGATTTCAAATCCTTTTGTTATTAAGTGGATAACATATTTTCATAGAAAGTTATCTTAATTTCTGTGTTTGGAAGCATAAACATATGCAAGTTAGGTAGTTTATTTTTTAAGATATATGTATTAATAAGATCCCATTCCCACATACATACATGCAGAAAACAAAAAGAAACTGCCAGTATCTATCTATCTATCTATCTATCTATTTAATTCGATCTTTCGATCTATCAGCTCTCTGATTCTCTGTCAGTGATTATCTGTCCCTGTCTATCTGTCAGTTTATCTCCGCTTTGAGGCTCTGTGATTATGTTCTTGACCGTCTGTTTCTCCCTCCTCTCTCTTGCTGTCTCTTTCTCTATCTCTTTCTGTCTGTCTGTCTGTCTGTCTCTCTCTCTATATATATATATAATATCTTTGTGTTTGTGTGTATGTGTGCGTAGATACACACACACGCGCAATTAAAAATTCAACGATCAATATATATATATATATATATATAAATTTGGGAGAATATGTGCTTAATTGAAGTCGTACCTAATTTTGAAAGTTAATTAATTAATTAATAATTAATTAATTAATTAATTAGGCGGGCATACCTATTAAATATAAGGCTAAACAAATTGAGAAAAATCAATCTCTGTATGTACATTTCGGCCTATTAGGCCTCATCAGCAGAGCTATAGGTAGAAAGACCGCCTTGTGCGTGATTCGAAACCCGACTGTCAAGCTGACAGGCGAGCGTCTTAACCCCTACACCAACCTAGACCAACTTAGATTTTTCGTTTTGTTTAGAAGTAGGTTCCTATTCCTCTTATAGTGACTTCTACACGACTGTATGATAAGTAAATACACATTAGCGATGTGTTTATGATATGGCTTTTTTTAGCCGACAATCTTTGGGAGAATATGTGCTTAATCGAAGTCGTACCTAATTTTGAAAGTTAATTAATTAATAATTAATTAATTAATTAGGCGGGCATACCTATTAAATGTAAGGCTAAACAAATCGAGAAAAATCTATCTTCAAGAGATCACTGAGCTGGAAGAAAGATAGACATGATTAAGTAAGAAAGCTGAGTCAGACTGAAAGAGACTCCCTCTCAAATATACACACGCAAACCTACACGTTTAAAAGATGCACATATATCACTAGAAAAGAAACCACTTAATCAGTTCCAATAAGAATTAAAACAACAACAACAACAACAACAATAATAACAACAAACAAACAAACGAAACACAAACACAGACACACATTCACCAGATTCAGCTGGCTCTATACTCTATACCGAGTGAAAATAAAGGAAAGCGAAGAGCTAGACAAATACTTGGACCCGGCCAGAGAACTGAGAAAACTGTGGATCATGAGGGTAAGAGGTCTGAAAGAGACGAGACCATCCTAAGTACAGCATGGGTAATATCGGCTAGAATACTCAGAAGAGTCCTGAGGACCTGAAGAGACTTGCTGTCACTCAGATTCCAGTGAATCGCCGGCTACGGCAGGTGTGAAAACCCCAATAATAATAATAATCAGAAGAAGAATAGACGGAGACGTACATCTCTGTTCATTTCATTCTTTCTTTATAAAAAAAAATAATACAAAAATACAAAAATAAAAACAAATAAAAAAATCTGTTTTCTTAAGACCCCCATGATATTTATTTAATGAAGTGACAAATGTGAAAACAAATGCCAAATAAATTAGCCACCGGAGAGATTCGAACGCTGTACCGGTTCGTTGACTCTGATTCGCACCGGAGGTTAATTCATTTGACATTTGCGTTAAAATAAAACTTAAGTTGACTCAAGTTTAATACACACTCACACACACACACACACAAACACAAACACACACACGTATATATATATCCGCAAACACAAGATATATATATATATATATATATATATATATATATATATATATACTCACGCAAACATAATGGCATGCGTAAGGTTTTGTGTTTTACATATGTTTCTGTGAAGAGTGATAAACTTTAGTTGATTGAAGTTTACTTGTATATATATATATATATAATATATATATATATATATATGTGTGTGTGTGTGTGTGTGTGTGTGTGTGTGTGTGTGTTGTGTGTCTATATATATACGTATACATACACAAGTAAATACATATATATTCAATTAAATAAACATGTGTATATATAGGTTCATATATATAATATATATATATATATATATATATATATATAGAGAGAGAGAGAGAGAGAGAGAGAGAGATTTAGGGTAGCGTGGAGACGAAGTCGATGGCGTTTAGATACTAACAGTTTCTCGCCTATGTGATTCTCAAACCACTTCGTTTGAGAATTGCTTACACAATATTATGATCATAGACAAACATAACAATCCCTTTGTCTTCTCTGACAGGCAGTTCGTCATCATCATCATCATCAGCAGCAGCAGCATCATCATCATCATCATCATATATTGATGATGATGATGATGATGATGATGCTTTTAACCCTTTGGGCGCTGCATAATTTATGTTGAAAGCTAAATAGAAAGAAAATTGTATAGATGAACATTTATTGAATTGCTGACGAGAAGTTTTCGAAGAAGAACTTTTTCTGTATATTCAAAATTTTATGTTTTTTTTAATTATCATTACTAGTACAAAATAAAAAAACACCCTCCAGGCGATGTAAATATAAATTTTTGAACCATATTGCCTGTGGGGTGGGAGTAAAAAATTCAATGTCAGCGAGTTTGTACCCTAAGTAAGTATAATCATCAAATTCATTAAAGGCTTAAAAAATAAAACAATTTGAAATGTAAACTTTAAATATGTATTAAAATAAAACAAACTATATATAGATATATAATATCAGTCATGTATTTATTAAGACTTGTTTTAAAAAACAATGAGGACTGTCTAATGTTGCATGTTAAAATTTTGAGCGTATTTATTCTATGTTATGACGATTTTGGGTAATGTGACGTAAGCAGTGACGTAATTTTTGTTACAGACAAAAAACAGAAGTGAATCTTCATTATTAATAGATTAATAGATTTTATTTCATTTTATATCTAAAATAATACTAAATAGGATACTATGTATACGATTAAAAATTATTGGTCGAAACTTCAATAAATTTGCATCCATTCAACACTTTATTTCTGTTATCTCATATATATATATATATATATATATATATATATGAGAGAAGAGAGAGAGAGAGAGAGAGAGAGAGAGAGAGAGAGAGAGAGAGAGAGAGAGGACAAATATAGAGATAAAAAGAAAAGAGAGATATATGATATAGAGAAAAATATAGAGAAGTTAGAAATAAATAAAGAAATAGATTATAGATATAATTAAAGAGAAGATATAGTGAGATTCTCTATTTATCTCTGAGAGAAAAGAGAGATAAATAAATAGAAGAGAGATAGAGAGAATATAAATAAATAAAGATAATAGAGATAGGTAGAAAGACTTATAGGAGAGAAACAAATAAAGAAAAATCGAACGAGAGACAGAGAGAGTGAGTGAGAGAGAGAGAGAGAGAGAGAGAGAGAGAGAGAGAGAGAGAGAGAGAGAGTTTATGTGTACGCGTGTGTGTGACAGACAGACAGACAGACAGACAGATAGATGAAAGAAATTGGAAAGAAAAATGTCTGTGAACACGACAAAAAAATCGCAAAACCCAAGCTGACAAAATCCTTCTTTTTTATGAGGGCGATAGACAAACGAACAGCCGGTTGAGTAAAGTGCAACTTTGACTGGGAAAAAGATTTGAGTTTGAAGTTAAATTAAATTTGGCAAACCATCCACGAATATAATAAGGGGGTAAATGAATCGGAACCCTGGCGAATCTAAAATAAAATTTAATAAATAAATAAACAAAGTGGAAAAAAGCGAATCTAAAAGAAAAAAGAAAGACGTTCCCATCCGAGAGGTTTCTTCAATTCAAGAACGCTCCTGCCTTTCTTCTCTATACCAATTGCTACCCTCATAAAACTTGACTCGCGTCTGCCGAGACGTTGGTCTACAAACGTCTGTACGATCTCATATTCTGAACTCATTTGATCCTGTAATCAGCAGTAAACGAAGCCTTGTCGCTTCGGTGTCTTCTTCTTCGTATGTCGGAGCAGGCGACTGACTACCCGATTCACGACCCGAACGTGTGGAGCTCACATAAAGCGGGTTTCCGTAACGCAACACGCCAGCTCTCTTTATCGTAATACTTGTTCAACGGTACGAAAAAAAAAAAAAAAAAAAAAGAAAAAGAAAAAAAACCCCAAAGATCTCAATATTTTTTTAGTCAATTTCTCATAATTTTTATATTAGTTCAATGATCAGTCAATCTCAGGCTATCAATACATATCTTATAAAATACTAGCAAGAATATGTACCCTGTTAATTCATAAATAAAACATATACATTTTCTATTAATAATGGAGATTCGGTCTCAATGTTTCTGTAACCGAAACTACGTCACTGCTTATGTCACATTACCCCAAATTATCAATACCATAGAATAAAGAACAACTTTGTATTATATTCACTCAAAATTTGAGTATGCAGCATTAGACGATCCTTATTGTTTTTTAAAACAAGTTTTTTATAAATACATGCCCGGTATTATATATTTATATATAGTTAGATAAATTTATATATATATCAAAATAAAAGTAACGTATAGATTTTTACGGGAAAATTATTTACAAACAAGAAATAGTCATTTTTAAGTAACAAGAAGTTATTCAATCTATTATTATTTTTAAATAACAAAATGAAATGAAATAATAATAATAGAAAAAAATGTAGGAATGTTCCGCACACAAAGAAATATCGACCTTCCTCAGAGTAAATCTTATTTTTTTCAACAAAATAAAAATAAAAATAAAAGAAAAAAAAGTATTTACTCTGAGGAAGGTCGATATTTCTTTGTGAGTGGAACATTTCTACATTTTTCTATTATTATTATTTCATTTCATTTTGTTATTTAAAAATAATAATAGATAGAACAATGTACATATGGATAAACTCCTGACCGAAACACGTGTAAGTTAAATTAATTAAAATATCCTATTTTATCCAGTAAATACTTTCTTTCCTCTATTTCTTTTTTCAACATACCGTCGGATTCACTTCCATTTTCATTTCACACACACACACACACACACACACACACACACACACAACACACACACACACACACACACACACACACACACACACACACACATATATATATATATATATATATATATAATAATATTTAAATCTTACATCATAAATCTAACATTATATATATTACATCAATTCCTGTTCAGAGTTTTCTTAAATCATAAATCTTATATAATATATATTCACACATGACACCAAATACACCCTTTCTATCAATCCACGTGCGTACACCCTTCCCAGCATGCATCTGTGCCCGTACACCCGATCATTCAAACTCTACATACCTTTTGTGTCTCAGAAAGATATTTGGGTTTCTTTTTTTAACCGAAACATTAAAATAAATAGAAACAATAAAAAATACTTCCATGTCAATAAGCGAACAAAAGGTTGCTGTCTATTAGGGTAGGTCGATTTTTCACTTTTTAAAAGATATGAAATTGTCCATCTATGCGAAAGTTGTGTGTTAGTATACTGAATACTAATACAAAAAATTACATCTTTTACTTCGTTTGAGGAAATAACATAAAAAATCGTCTGTTACAGCTTAATCAATGAGGTAAAAAGCAGCATACCAGAGGTGTCGGTGGTGATGAGGAGTGGACACATTTTCAATTTGAATTCTATTCATAATATTTAATTCGTTTCATTTTAATAAAATGGAATAAAATTTATGAGTAATTTATGAGGAAGTGCGTCCCGGTCTCCTGCCTCAGAAATTTCTACCCGGTGACTATTAAAATAACGTCCCCAGCTATATCGTCTCGGCGGTGTTACTTGAAAGAAAGCAAACAACTTAGGGCATTAAATGTATTTTTAAATGTATTCTCTTTTTTGATATGAACAAATGGAGATGGGTGGATATATATAATATATTATATATATATATATATATATAATATATATATATTATATATATTATTAAAGTAAAAAATGAACAAATTGAGATAGATAGATAAGATAGATATCCATCTTCATATCTAAATAAGAATTACGACAAATTTCAAATAAATAAAACAAATTACGATAAATGAATAAGAATTACGACAAAAAAGAGAAGCCCCCCCCCTCTAAAATACATTTAACGCCCTAAGATGGTTGTTTTCTTTCAAGTAACACCACCGAGACGACATAGCTGGGGACGTTATTTTAATAGTCACCGGGTAGCAATTTCTGAGACAGGAGACCGGGACGCACTTCCTCATAAATTACCAATTTATGATTTAAATATTGAAAACGATACATTTTCTAACCAATTTCTAAGTTAAATTTTGCGAAAGCGAGGATCTTTAGTGCATTTTAGTAGACGATCTTTCATGCTATTTCATCAAACAATGCTGCAAGTAAAATATCTATTTTTTGGTATCAGTATACTTACACACAACCTTCGCATAGATGGAAAATTTGATATTAAAAAAAAGTGAAAAATCGACCTACCCTATTCAACATGCCTTTTGTCTCTCTGACAGATATTTCTTCTTTTTTTTTAACCGAAACATTAAAATAAATAGAAGCAAGTTTTTTTTATAAATTCTTTCATGTCAATAAGTGAAAAAAGGTTGCTGTCTATTGACTTGTCACTTCTAACTCCACGCATGTCACAACACAAAGAGAGCGGGTCCCGGATCGATTTCAGGGAACGGATAGATTTTTTTTTTTACTCGAATGAGCGAAAACTGGAAAGACAAGAGGAAATCACGAAAAGACTCCATCGCTGACATTTTGTTAAAGGTGTCGCAATTGGAACGGATAGGTAAGAAGTCATTAATAGTCGCGGCTGTCTCGAGTTGTGACGTCGAGAGAATATCGAGTCTATGGGGACGACAAGATGTCTACAGTAGACACCGAATGAAAGTGTCAGATCTTTGCTGGCTCTGTCTAACTCTATCTGCCTCACATATGCCTCAGTCTAAAAATATAGTAATTTTGCTTTAGCAGTCTAACCTAATACCTTATATTAACGCTCTTTCTCTCTCTCACTTATTATCCATCTGCGTACCCCCTCCCTCTCTTTATTTCAGTGTTTCTCTCTCTCTCCCCCTTTCTCTCTCTCCCTCTCTCTCTCCTCTCTATATATATATATATATATATATATATAAAGATAAACCTAATGAGTCAGATAAACCTACTAAAAGTTTCGTTAAGTGCTCTTCAGGGCTAAGATCCGACTAAGTTGGATCTTAGCACTGAAGAGCACTTAGCGAAACTTTTAGTAGATTTATCTGACTCATTAGGTTTATTATTATTGGCTCTACTTAGGCATTGAGCACTTTTTACTTATTAGCTTTAGTTTCCTGGCGGTTTTGTATGAATATATATATCTTATATATATATATATATATATATATTATATATATATATATATAAATTTTTTCTTTTGGCCAAATATTGTACCAATAGATTATTTTTGGTTGGTACGATTATCTTGGTCTTTTCTTTTTTTCCAAATTTTTTTTCCCAGATGATGTTTGGTAGTATATTTTTACAATCAAACTATTTGCTGGTTTTTTTCTCACCGCGAGGATTTACGAACAAGTTTGGTATATTAAATTATATATATATATATATATATATATATATATATATATATATTCTGATTTCTGTTCTGTCTTTCTTGTTTTTGTTCTTCTCTCCAATGCTTCAAAAGACCAAACAAACAACGTTAACAAGAACATAACACATAATTATATATACTAGCAAATATATGTACCCTCCGGGTGCAAGTATTTAAGTTTTGATATAATAAAATATCATATTAAATTAGAAAGGCTAATGAAACTGACTAAGAATGCAGATAAAAGATTTGGAACAGAGGGGGTATAATCGAAAAATAGAACAACTTTGAAACTAAACTTCCATTACTCCCCTCTTTCATTGGTAAATTTTCCTAATTTAACTATTTAGTTAAAATAGGAAGTAAAGGATAATATTACAGTTAATTTCTTCTTGTAAATAAATTTCTTTTAAGATTTATACACGAGATTTTTGTTTATATTTCTTAAGATAAAACCAAACAATTAGAAATCAATAATACCAAGCACATATTTATTAAAATAAAATTTTAAATATCAATATGCAAATTAGCCTTCTCGTTCAAACTGTAAACCGCTATTTTGTTGTATATATAAATACAATTGCATGTTATTAGTACGTATATATGGTCAACAGTATTAATAATGTAAAACAATTTTTATTAATAACTGAAGGTTTAAAAGAATGAAATCATGGAGAATTTGACGTAAAAAATTAAGGGAATTGTTATTTGAGTAGTAATATAGTTTCGGTTACAGACAGAAAAACACACAATCTCCATTATAATAGATATATATATATATATATATATATATATATATATAATCCAAAGATCAGGCGAAAGATCTAACTTACGACGTAGTATTTTTTCAATGTTGTAGTTTGTAGAGCTGAGTGTGTGATCTTATTGACAGTCACAGGAGTGGTTCACAGTGAGGAACACAGGTCAATAAAAAATCTGTTTGTAACTGACTTGAGAATAATAAAAAAAAAACATTCTTTTGCAGATGGTTGGTACTAGATGATTTCTTAGGCTCCCTGAAATAGGCTTTAACGCTAAAAATCTAAATCTTTTGTTATTTTTTACTGATATATATGTATATATATATGTATTTAATTTAGAAAACAGCCTAGAGAAATTGGAAATCAGAGGTAGAATTGAGATCATCCAGACAAAAGCATTTTTGAAATCGGCTAGAATACTCAGAAGGTTCCTGGGGATATGAGGAGACTTGTTATCACTTAGACTCCGGTAAAAGTCTATCAGCTTACACTTGTGTAAAAATCTCACAAAGCGTGAAATAATAATAATAATAATAATAATAGTAATAATAATAATAATAATAATAATAATAATGGTAATAAATAATAATAATGATAATAATAATAGTGATAAATAATAATAATAATAATAATAATAATAATAATAATAATAATAATAATAATAATAATTACTGTTACAGTAATAATTATTAATAATAATAATGATAATAATCGGTTCCATCAGACCAGGGTATGAAGATGAAGGAAAACAAAAAGATGGACAAATACCTGGAACTTGCCAGAAAATTGAAAAAGCTATGGAATAGGAAGGTGAAAGTAATACCAATTGTAGTTGGTGCACTTGGCACGGTCCGAAAAAGCTTGCAAAAAAGACTGGAGGATCTGGAAATCAGAGAAAGAATTGAGACCATCCAAACAACTCCATTGCTGCAATCGGCTAGAATACTCAGAAGAGACCTGGAGACCCGAGAAGACTTGTTGTCACTCAGACTCCAGTGAAATACCATCAGCTAACGCTGGCCAGAAAACTATATAATAATAATAATAATAATAATAATAATAATAATAACTATTTTTACAACAACAAAAACAACAACTAATACTATTATTATTACTACTAATACTAATTCAAATGATAATCCATTTTTTTTTATCATCCTCATCACCAAAATATTCACTGTTCTTTTCAAAGTTTGCATCATATAACCTAATTATTAGTTCACAGTTCATCTTCATTGAATTTGTTTCATTTTCAATTTTCATTTCTTCTTATTTATTTTGTTTTTTATTTACTTTATGAACCGAATTCAATCAGTACTTTCTACTTGTTGTGCGCACAGACCAAAGATGAACAAAAAATGAACAAAAAAAAAAAATGAAAATAATAAAAACAAGAAGAAAAAGAAAGAAAGAAAAACAAGAACAGAAAACCGAATCCAATAAATCAGACGGTTTTAACGAGATCCAACACTGTACATGTCTCGCGGCAATATTTCACACTTGAATATTTCTTCTTCTTCTTCTTCTTCTTCTTCTTCTTCTTCTTCTTCTCTTCTTCTTCTTCTTCTTCTTCTTCTTTCTTCTTCTTCTTTCTTCTTTTCTTTTTCTTTCTTCTTCTTCTTCTTCTTCTTCTTCTTCTTCTTTTCTTCTTCTTCTTCTTCTTCTTCTTCTTCTTCTTCTTCTTCTTCTTCTTCTTCTCTCTTCTCTTTATACCCTCTTCTTCTCTTTTATACCCTCTTTTCTCTTTTTTTACCTTCTTTCTTCTTCTTCTTCTTCTTCTTCTTCTCTTTTATATCTTCTTTCTTCTTCTTTCTTCTTCTCTTCTTCTTCTTCTTCTTCTCTCTTTAGCCTCTTCCTTTCTTCTTTCTTTCTTTCTTCTTCTTCTTCTTCTTCTTCTTCTTCTTCTTCTTCTTCTCTCTTCTTCTTCTTTTCATTTCTTCTCTTCTTCTTCTTCTTCTTCTTCTTCTTCTTCTTCTTCTTCTTCTTCTTCTTCTTCTTCTTCTTCCATCCACCTCTTTTTCTTTTGACCCCTTTGATAGTTCAGATTTCAATGGGATTTTCGTTTTTATTTTCCCATCTGAGAAAGGCTTACATTCTTCTTGCTCTTTGTTAAGCTTGATTCCATCACGCGTATTTCCCGCTTGATTTCTTTCCTTAAAAATGGTGGTTCCCGCGTTTTTTGTTTTGTTTGCTTTTGGTTTTCCAGCGATTTTTGTTATTTCATTATTTAGTGTTTCCAATCGCCGCTTGGATACTCGAGTGGAATTCATTTATTCATTTATTTTTTGCTGAATGGTTTGACGAAATTTTCTTTATTGTTACGTTTGTTCATTGTTCATTTTCTTCGATAAATTCTGGTCAGCATTTTTGTAATTTCTCGATACTCTCCTATCTTGAAAGCGGAGCAGTTTTAGTTTTGTTGTCTACAGTGAAACTTAAATCGCAATATTTAATTGATACTTTAAGATGAAATACTTGTTTTTTTATCTATTATATTTCAAAACTGAAAGTCAGCTTGATCGTTAGAGGTAAGCACTGGAGGTTTGACATTAAACTACATCTACAGCCGAGGATCCAGTTCTGCAGATGAAGGGAGTATGGAGTACTCCTTTGTATCCATTGTTCTTAGGTCCACTCTAACCGGGAGTGGTAGTGCCTGCTATGGTCTTATTTGTGGGTCAAATAGATCCGTTTAAACATTTTTCGTATTCGATAGAACCGTATGCAAAAAAAATAAAAAATTAAAAAACAACTACTCTCTCTCTCTCTCTCTCTCTCTCTCTCTCTCTATATATATATATATATATATATATATATATATATATATATGAGTAAGAAAAGGTGGAATGAAAACATCACACAATGCTGTTAAAAAAGAAAACAATTTATAATATAATCATAGCTGATACTGATCAATATTTCGATTTTACAAAAATCATCATCAGAGCTCATTCACTCCCGTAGTTGTTTTTTTTTTTTGTTTTTTTTTACTTTCCTCTCCGACCCAAACAACTACGGGAGTGAATGAGATCTGATGATGATTTTTGTAAAATCTAAATATTGATCAGTATCAGCTATGATTATATTATAAATTGTTTTCTTCTTTAACAGCATTGTGTGATGTTTTCATTCCACCTTTTCTTACTCATATTGTCGGATTCATTTCCTTTCTTTTAACTTATATATATATATATATATATAATGAGAGGAATTAATTACCTTCTATGCATAGAATAACCCTAGAAGAGTTGATATGCCATTAAAATCAATCAATCAAATAATTAATTGACAATTAAGTATAGTTTAAGAGTACGTAAATATTTTTTAATAGAGTAGCTTTAAAAGCCCTAAATTATCTTATTATAATGAAGATTGTGTATCTATATGTCTATAACCGAAACTACATCACAACCAACGTCACAGTTCCCTTAGTTATTTATGTTATATTCTCAATAGTGGTTAAATGATCATTATCTAATCTTAATTAGTATCTTGTTTATTAATAATGTCTCTATTAAGGTCTAGTTGAGAAATATTTACCTCAAAACAGCCCATATCATAAATGTGTTTGAAATTCTGCGATTTGTGTTATATATTATTAAGAAATAAATGTTTACATAGTATATATATTTACCAACCCCTCCGCACGGGTAGGATGTGACACAAGGTCAATTTTTAAGCGGAGTTTAACAGGTTTGAATTCAGAGTTTTCCTTCTCCTATACCGGTTGCCTAACCAAGGTTACAGAGCCCAGTCTGTCCTACTATTTATCCATAGTTGGAGGGAGAGTAGGATTCATACCTTTTCCAAGGGTATTAGCGCTAAGTGAAATGCAATTACCACGTCCAGGATTTGAACACGGGGCGACGAATCCATTTCCCATGACTTTAACCATTACACCACGCCCTTCCATGTTTACATAGTATATGATATGAATGATTTTAATAAAACCATGTTTAATAAATAATTACTTGATTCTATTGATTTCTAATATCATTGTTTTATTCCCAAACGTTAAATTAAAAACAATGCTATGTATATTTCTTTATCGAAATCAATTAGAATAAAACAAAAATAAGTGTAATCTTTTTTGTGTTCGTATTTAATTTCATTAGTCTTTCTAATTCTATAGAATATTCGATTATATCAAAACTTAAATACTTGTGTCCAGAGAGTGCATTTTTTGTTAGTAATATGAAGAAACTTTATCTTTTTCTCTTTCAGCAGTTTTTATTTTCTGCTAAAATTTAAACACAATGGTTCTTAATTTCTTCTGGTCATTCCCATTGAAGAAAAATTACTTATTTTAATTTGTTTCTCTATAAAATCATTAATAGGATTGATTTTAATATGTTGGAGATTAAAAAAAAAACAATATTAGAGATCAATAACACCAAGTAATTATTTATTAAACCCGGTTTTGTTAAAACATACATGCAATTTAACCACACCATATATCATGCGAACCTTTATTTCTTTCTGATATATAAGACATATTGTAGAATTTTATTTTTCTAATAACATCGGCTGGTTTTTTGAGACATCATTAATTGATAAGATTCATTCTATGTATTAAAGATTAAAGATTTACAGAATTCCTGGGGGTATTGTCACGTAAGCCGTGACGTAGTCTCTTTATATATATATATATATATATATATATATATATATATATATATATATATATATATATAAATTTATATATATACATTATAATGGAAAAGTTGCAGAAACACACACAACCTATCAAATATCGGACATATTCTGCCAAAATAATAACTCAATGCCTGAAGAAGACAACAGATCAAAAACACGTGTCGTGTATGTAAGATAAAAAGAATTTAAAGCAAATTTTTTCTGAGAACATAATACATTATGCGGACCTTCTTTTTTATAAAATATTAAGTTTTTCTCCCGTTGGAACCAGAACAACAATATATATATATATATATATATATATATATATATATATATATATATATATATATATAGTGTGTGTGTGTGTGTGTGTGTGTGTGTGTGTGTGTGTGTGTAATATTTCACACTTGAATATTTTCTTTAAATAGATGTAAAATCATGCACTTAAAAATTATAAGGATGAAATATTTAGTTAAGCCATCCACGAGAAGCTGTCAATTTAACTTAATGATTTTTAATCTATTAATTAATACTCCTATTCCTTAATTGTATGACCGTTATTATCTTGCAACACTCCCTGGGTAAAAATGAAATCGTCCAAGAGAAAAAGCAAAAATGCACATCCTTATTATCTACTGTTGCTTATCTGTCGAATTCTTATTTTTTATAAGGATCATCACCTCCGCTAAATAGTGGACCATTCCCTTTTATTATAAAGAAAGGGAAGAAAAGGGACATGCTACACAGAAAAATATAATAAGAAAGAAAAAGAGAAGTAGGGTAAGATAGAAAGAGGGGTGAGCGCGCGGATGTGATATTGGTAATCTGTTTCAATCGAACATAATAAAAAAATTGAAAAGAAAGAAAGAAAGACAAAAAAGAGTGTGTTAAATAAAAATTATTACATTTTACATATTGAACTATTTTAATAGCTCTTAAGTAAGCATATCAAACGTTGTAATAATTAAATTATCATACTGTGGTATATCCATAGAGTCTGCTAGTTTTTAATTTATATATTATTTGCTTATAAATATTTGCTTGATACTTAGATGCAATATGGACGTTTTAAGAGCGAATATATTGGTGAAACAAATTTCTTTGACATAGTCGATGGAGTCGTACAAGGAGATATGTTAGTCCCATATATATTCATAATATGTCTAGACTATGTACTTTGAACATCATTAGATGGGATGCTATAAGGTATTTACCCAACTCGTTCTCCACGTGTAGGATGTGACACAAGATCGCAAATAAAGAGCATCCAGCGAGGATCAAACTCGTTATTCAATAGTAATGGATCTTTGAGACAAGCTTGCTAACCATCACACCACGATGGAGGCCCTATGGTATTTACCCAACCCATTCGCCACGGGTAGGATGTGACACAAGGTGAAAAATACAGGGTATCAATCGAGGTTGTTATTCAATTGTAATTAATCTGTGAGACTAGCTTGCTAACCATTACACCACGATGGGACGCCCAAAGGTATTTACCCAACCCATTCGCCACTGGTAGGATGTGGCACAAGATTGCAAATATAGGGCATCCAGCCAGAATCGAACTCGTTTTTCAATAGTAATGGATATGCGAGACTAGCTTGCTAACCATTACATCACAATGGACGCCCAAACGTATCTACGCGAATCGTTCGCCACGGGTAGGGTGTGACACAAGATCGCAAATGTAGGGTATCCAGCCAGGATCGAAACCGTTATTCAATAGTAATGGATCTCCGTGACTAGCTTGCTAACTATTACACCACTATGGGACGCCCTGTATATAAAAAGGGATGATTTTATAATTTGATTTGAAAACTGACACGCTTTTTATTCTACGTATTAAATTTTACTTTACTAGACTGCGGTCAGTACAATAAGATATTCATCAGTCGTCAAAATAATGCAAACAAAAAAGGCTCTTTAACCACAACATTTAGTGATTAAGAAATTGAAGCTAAATACCGGAAAGCAAGAAATCTGTACGATACTGCAGATCGCATATCATTAAAAGAACGGTGTGGAAATTAAAGCTGAACTTAGTTTTTTTCCGAAAAGACAAGGAATACAAAAAAATAAATAAATAAATAAAAATATTGTCTTAAAGTAAAATGAGGAATTACGATTTGGTCCTGGGACCCTAGAATAAAAGAAAAAAAAGGAGAGAATAGGAGATTAAGAATCGTTTTATTTAAATCTTAATTTCTCCTTTTTATTCCCCTTTTGATTTCGATGAAAAGGAAAAGTTGTCAGTATTCAATAGACTGCCGATTTCTTTTGTTGTGTGATCAACCGCGAACAAAACAAACAGCGAGCAAGTCTGAAAATAAAGGAAGACGTCGAAAAATGAAACCCCCGTCAATTCCATCATGGACATCATTGTCGTCGGCGTCATCGGTGCCATCATCTAATAATGTTGTGGTGCAAAAAAAAAAAAAAAAAAAAAAAAGAATTAAAAGAAATCGGATCTATTGAAAAAAAAGGCGAATTGTTATTATTGAAAAGAAATGGTACACGTCAGCGTAAAACGATAAAGAAATACAAAATGCAATTTAGGTAGAGTACCGTTTTAAATTGTCAATACTTTGTACATTTTTCGGATTTTAATCCTATTCTTTTCGACAACATGAAAAAATAAAAAATAAAAACGATTGAAAAATAGGAACTAAAATAAAATGAAAAAAAAATCAGAGGAACTACTCCCCCCTAAAAAAACAAAAAACAAAAAAAAAAACAAAAAAAAAAAAAACAAATATTAATCTATATGGAAGGATCACATTTATTTAAGATGATATGAATAATCTATTTATGAATAAAAACAATGTTAATTTACATACATACACTTATATATGTATATATATTTATATATATGATGAAAAGAAATTAATAAAAAAAATGAAATAATATGCTAACAGATATCTGTTTCCACCTGTGGGGTTTATAAAGTATAATTCAATTGAAATCATTTTAAAATGAAAATGAAGATAATGGTAAAAGACACTTTATAAAACCGGTCATCTTCAGAACACATATATTATTGAATGAAAAGAAGGGGGAATGTTTAACCTTTTGGCACGAGAAATTCAAATAACGCACATATTTTCGGTTGGAATGTCTTTTAAACTTTGTATAAAAAAGAGTATTTTGGATTAAAAATAATGTAAATCTTATTTGTAAACCTAAAAGTCTTAAAAATCAGTGAAAAAACTCAACAACATTTGAAAATAAAAGTGTATAGAAGATAAAAGGTGTAAAAAGTCGTTCAGAAATAATCCAGCCGCGAAAACTATATATGTGCTCTGGCGAAGTGTTCTTTACAGTTGTCTTCATTTTAATTTTACAATGATTTCAATTAAATTATAGCTGATAAAATCCACAGGTTGAAACAGATATCTGTTAGCATAATATCTATATTGTTTTTCTCTTTCTTTCATCATTTGTCGGATTTATTCCTTCATTATATATAATATATATATATATATATATATATATATATATATATATATATATATATATATAAGTAGTAATCGACTGGTAAGATATGAGATTATGTATATGATTTGTATATCCACAATACACGGATTTATGCATTTATGTAATGTTTATCTGACGGAACTGGTCTCATTTGTTGAGTTATCAGTCGAAGTAAATTTATAATCGCCAAATGATTTTTGTAAAAGTTTTTCTTTCTTAAGAAAGTATATATATATATATATATATATTAATTTATTGATTCGTTGGTTGATTTATTTTAACGGCATGTCAACTGGTCGAGGATAATTTTATGGAATCATATTCATTGTACGTTTTTATTAAACATTTTGTGTATTACAGTCAATGCACTGTTTCCCGCTTGATCAGTGGTTCTCAACATCCGGGATCCTATAACATTTTTGGGACCAGTAAATTAAAAAGTATTCAATTATAAAAAAATACGATTGCATCCAATGGTTATGGGGATCGACGAGAGTGAGATAGGAATATAAATGGGTCTATTCGTAAAAAAAAAAAAAAAGATGTTGGCAAAACATTGCGCTAGATCACTGAGATCAAGCAGCGATGTGCCTGTTCAATATTTAATTGAGTGACTATTTAAGCAACAGAAGATACTTTTGGAAATTCCATCTCCATGTGAATTATCTCCCCTGCTGCTAGGAGGCGAATCGCCATCATCGTATGTTGGCGCCAATACCAAAAACTTTACTTATCACGGAGCACCCACTGAGGGTAGTCGCGTAAATAGCGCTCCCTACACTTCATTCATCACTTAATCCAAAACAGGGCTCACTTATCACAGAACTCTACAACCAGCTCACTTCTAAGGCATTGTATCAGCATAGGTTAAAAGGCGGGTACAATAGCACACTTACTGAAGGACGATAAACTACCGAGACGAAGCGTCTTATCAACATTTCCTACCGACGAACAGAACACCCCTGTTATCACCATTACTCCAAGAACTCTGCTCAACTCACAGCTAAGTCTTGTAGCAAATACCAATAAAATTTGCAACAATTTTATGTAATTTGTTGTCAATACAAGTGTCTACATTTACTTTCGTGTTTGTTCCTTCTTTGTCCGACAACTGTGAGCAACACAAATCCTTTGTTTATGTTGTATACTGGATCATACAGTATTCAGTATACTAGTAAATCCAAATACAGTTTGCGCCAGACAACAAAGGGTCATATAATCCTCCGGGATCATATAACATTTTTTGGACCAGTCAATTAAAAAGTATTTAATTATAAAAATACAATTGCATTTTTAAACATTCAATGGCTATGGGGATCTATGAGAGTAAAATAGGAATCAAAGAGATCCATACGTAAAAAAATGGTTGAAAACCATTTCGTTAGATCACCGAAATCAAACAGTGATTAGCCTGTTCAATAATTAATTGACCACTTAAGCAACAGAAGATAATGTGACCAACACAAATCCTTTGTTTATGTTGTATACTGGATCATACAGTATTCAGTATACTAGTAAATTCAACTACAGTTTGCGTCAGACATATAGTAACTCGTAACAGAGTGCTAAAACATCGTAGTAGACGGTTCACATAATGGTTCCGTAATCTTTGCAGTCTCAGTAATTTTTAGTATTTTTTAAAGAGTCTTTTTACACAAAACATAATGATTTCGAATAATTTTTAAAAGACATCTGTGTCATCAACAGATATGACTCTAATAGGTACTGACACCTCGAGTCAGAGTGGGCCTGGAAGTAATAACAATGAAGGGATACTATACATCAGATGCAGTCTAGTATTATACCATGATGGGTAGTCAAATACTCAGTCTAAGATCCTTTATGACTGAATACCACGTTCGATCATTGTTGGATGCCCTATACTTGTGATACATCCTACCCGAGGTGAATAATTTGGGTATATACCAACTTTACCTTCAGTAGCCGAAAGCCAATTTTGTCAAGTACAATGTTTTTACACTCGCTATATTTCATGGGCAAAATTTCATTATATTCGTTTCTTGAAAATTACTGTTTTGTAATTTAGTACTCATTCTAAAAAAAATCTTAGGTTTATGGAGAACTAAGAAATATCAAGAATAAATAAGGATACCTTTCTTTCATGTACAAGAACACTGTCAGCATGATCTTCTTTACTTACCAGGAACTTTTTTTTACCGGAGCACCACCATCAGATGCAGGTTGATGTCATACCAAGGCCATCTCCTATTGTAAGAGCGCATATATATTCATAGGATATTTTGACACCAGAATATAATTGCAACGCCTTCGGGCTCTGGTAAGATATATACTATTAACGTGATCCCAGAGGGCTATCCCCCAGGCAGCAGCTTCCCACTCTTCCAGAATGGGCAAGTCTAGTTTTATTGCCCGGTGCATGAGGTGACTCAAAAGAGGAATGCCGTAGAGATATACGCAATTCTTAACACTGACCACCGCACCGTTGTTTGTTTGTTTTGTTTTACAGCATATCAACCTTGGTGGATCATTTAATGATGGGTAATCCTTTTTTATAAACACGTTTTTTTTCTATTTAACCCTTAGATGAGACCTTAACATGTACTACCACTCCAGGTCAGAATAGACCTGGGAGCAATGGTGAAGAAGTGGTACTGCACATTCCCCAGACCTCCAGAAATAGAGCCTCACCACCAAATACTTCCCTGGACTAGATGGGAGGATCAAAATGTAGTATCTGTTCCAGTTACTATGCTCTGATTCTTACCTAATCCGCCCGACCTCGGCTGAGGGTCTAGTGTGCTTCGGCCACTGAACCGGTAAAGTACAATAGCGTTGATACCAGGGGACCATGCCCCCAGATCGACGCATTTTTTATGCGCCCACGTAAAAACGAGACCTTGTGTCCAGCCCTCATAAGTGGGATGAGAAGGCAAATACCCTCACCACCAGATAGAGTTAAACGTCATTCCCAGGACATGGAGACCCTCAGCCAACGATCTCTAGCATATATTTTTCCTATTTTTATATGACAAAATAAGTTGGGGCTGTCATAAGGGCAATAGGGTAGGAACAATCAATGCTAGGGCTTGACGTGTCCAGCCGATTAATCGGAGGGGGGCTCTACCACCGTCCGTCAAGCCAGAGTAGAGTGTTGCACGTTATGGACTGCTCAGTCACCAGGCTTCCATCCTTACGTATCACGGGTCACCACCCACAACCAACAAGTGGGGGTTTATCTGAAATGGTGGGATGACATACAATACTTATATTCATTGGTTGGTTGGTTGATTGATTTTAACGGCATGTCAACCCGTCTGGGGTTATGTCATGCATAACGGTTAGGAAGTAATATATATTGTGTATTCATATTTATGCCTTTTAGTAATTGGTTTTAACAATGTGTTAGCAACATTGGGGATCATGTTGTATGGTATTGATTAAGTTCATGTCTATATTCTATGGTATGATTTTTCCCCCAAAAGGACAGAATGTCCCCCATGTTGAAAATTTCAAATAGATCTTTCATATTGTTTGCATTAAAATAACGGTTTCTGATGTGAGCCAAAAACCTGCATTCCATGAATAAGTGTTTAACAGTCAAAGGGGTTTGACTTGTTTCACACTGTGGTTGTTGTTCTTGTTTGAGTATATAGGAGTGCATTAGTCTTATTGTGTACCGATTATATTCATTGGTTACGCATATTAGTCTCACTTCAGAGTTTAATATGTTTTAATACCATAGATCCATTAATCGAAACACTTATTGTGGAAAGATTTTATCAAGTATCAATGAATCATCCTCATTTTCTTTTTTTCTCTTTTACTATTTTTCAATATAATACATTATATATATATTATATTATATATATTATATATATATATATATATATATATATATATATATATATAATATATATATATATAATATTATATATATATAATAATATATATATATATATAATATATATATATATATATATATATATATATATATATTTATTTAATGATTATATATATAATGATATATATATATATATATATATATATATATATTATAAAAATAGATATACAAGAAACCTACTCGAGATTCACCATAAGGATCTTCAGGGTTAAATCCACTGAATTAATAGAGGTACCGATTAATTCAGTGGATTTAACCCTGAAGATCCTTATGGTGAAACTCGAGTAGGTTTCTTGTATATCCATTTTTTATAATAAATTTGATCTACTCCGTATTGAGCACTTTGTATTTGTTATATCGCTGACTTAACCCCTGAATTTTGCACCTTCAATGATCGTGCCCATTTTCACCGGTAAGCAACCTTATATATATATATATATATATATATATATATATATATATATATATATATATGAAAAGTTTCTTAGCAGTACAAAATTTTATGAGGACACGTAGAAGCGTATTCATCATGAAAGAGATGGAAAAAAATTTCTAAAAAGAAAATTACGGTACCCTTATAATTAGGTGTATAATCTAAAATAAATAATTCTTTTTTCGGTCAATTCTCATCAGAGAAATTCATTGATATATGGTTATACGTAGGTTGGAATTGTTGAAAAAACGTAATTAAAAAAAAAATTATTTAAATGATATATATATATATATTATATATATATATATATATTTATATATATATATATATAATTTAAATTTAAAAATCAATGTATAGTTGCATATTCTATTTTGTGGATGCCATGTATTACTGGTACCGAGGAATCTTCCGATCTGTTCTTTTTCCTTTTCAACCTTCGACTGCACCTTGTTAGAATTTATCAGAACTTTAGTGCTTATCGGATCCATGGAGTTCATCAGATCTTCATGAACCCAATATAAAATCATTTATGTTTACTATGCTACGTAATAAGTATAGAGAAAGTTAGCACAAGGTAATTCCGTTAGAGTTGAACACAGTGTTTAATATGATGACGTAACATCTATGTGGAATGTCTGTTTTGTTTGTTTTATTTCATATCAACCCTTTTCGGGTCATTTAATGCGGAAATAAGTTTATATGTTTTAGATTCTTAAATTCTTCAAATCTTATTATAATGGAGATTGTGTGTTTTTCTGACTGTAACCGAAACTAAATCACTACTCAAGTCACAATTCCCTTAGTAATTGACGCCACATTCACCATGAATTTATCCTTATTTTAACCTCAATTATTATTAAAATTGTTTTACATTATTTATATTGTTAACAATATCTACATACTAATAACATGCAATTGTATTTATATATACAACAAAATAGCAGTTTACAGTGTGAACGGAAGGCTAATTTGCATATTGATATTAAAAATCGAATTTAATAAATATGTGCTCAGTGTTATTGATTTCTAACTGTTTGGTTTTATTTTAATGAATATAAGCAAAAATCTCTTCAATGAATCTTAAATGAAATCCATTAACAAGAAAAAATAACTGTCATTTTATTCTTTACTTCCTATTTCAACTAAATACTTAAATTAGAAAAAATAACAATGAAAGACGAGAGTGATGGAAGAGTAAGTTTCAGTTGTTCTATTTTTCGATTATACCCGCCTCTGTTTCAAATCTTTTTATTTGCATTCTTATTTAGTATTATTAGTCTTTCTAATTTAATATAATATATTGTTACATTAAAACTTAAATACTTGCACCCGGAGGGTGCATATATTTGCTAGTTTGTATAAATAATTTTCATTAACTTCATTTCGTTTGGTTCGGATTGGTTTGTTTAATGGTATAATAAACTTGTGGGTTATTTAATGCTAAAAACTGTTAGACTGTGAAATAAAAGTTGGTATTCAAGTTTCCTTTACAGGAGCATTTTTGGAAATGTATTTCGTGGGTGTGTTTTATATCTGATTAATAATTTTCGATATATTTTTATTTCTCTCAAGAAGAATGAAATGTCATCCATGTTAGTATTATTCTCAAATAGATCCCGTATATTATTTGTGTTGAAATATTTATTTCTGATTGGAGCGAAAAATCCACACTCCGTGAAGAAATGTTTGATGTTTGGCATGTCCCGCGTCGTGGTTGATCTACCTGATTGAGCATAAAAGAGGGCCTAAGTCTTGTATGACCAATGCGCAGGCGAGCCAGTATTGCTTCTTCTCTCGGCTTCCAATATTCTACTATTTGGTTTAATTCTATGTAGAATAATATTCCAAATGATCGTGCGGGAAGATGAAAGAATATCTCACTTGGATGCTGGGAAGAGATGTGGAAAAATATCTCACTTGATCGAGAGGGTTTGGAGAACATTACACTTGGCTGTGGGGAGGATAGGTGAATGGCGGGTATGTATTTACTCAACGACTTTACCCCGAACAGGATGCGACACAAGGTTATTTTTAAAAGGGAGTACTGTTGGTTTGAATTGATTTGAGTTTTCCTTCTAGACCGGTAGCAGTTGCAAAGTTATAGACCAGTCTGCCCATATTTACCCATAATTGGAGGGTGGGACAGACAGATTCGTGCCTTTCTGTGGGGTAAATAGCACGAAGTGAAACGCAAACAGCATCGTCCAGGATTTGATCTTGGCTCACCGAATCTATTTCCTAAGATTATAACCGTTATGAAATTATATATCATATCAAATTAGAACGACTAATGAAATTAAATACGGACAAAAAAAAAAAGAAAAGAAAAAAGAAAAAAAGATTTTAATGCTTTTAATATGTATGAGAATAAAACAATAATATTAGAAATCAATAATACCTAGTAATTATTCATTAAACACGGTTTTGTTAAAACCAGTATACAAATTATTCACACCATATACTGTGTAAACATTTATTTCTTATGATATATAACACACATTATAGGATATTAAACACATTAATAATAGTTTATTTAGGCAAATCTATACCTATATTTGAGATTGTCAATGAATAAGATTCTAATTAAGATTAAATAATGATTATTTAATAACCATTGATAATATAACGTAAATAGCTAAGGGAATTGTGAAATTGGTGATGACATAGTTTCGGTTACAGTCGGACAGACACAGAAACTGCATTATAATAAGATATTTCTGGATAAAAAATATTTTACTGAAAAGAATACCTAAAAAGATAATAATTGAAAAAACAAGAACAAAAAAACAACATAATTTGTAAATCTCGCTTCTGTTATGGGGATGTATCTTTCAATTCTTACCCATTGTATGCGGGTACTTTAGCTAGTACATAAATAAAGAAAAAGAAAAAAGTTTCAAGAGTACAGAGTTTTTTTTGTCTTCACAATAGATTTTAAAAAAAATCTCCAACTTCATTTTCTTACTAAACTTCAACCATATCTATTTTTTGAATTTGTATAATAATAAAAGAAAATAAAATTGTTGGGTTTTAAATATCATTTCTCGAACGGATGTACCAAGCCATTGTCACAACAATGACGACGTCACTAACCAAAAATCATTAAATACAGTTTCAATTCAAATGTTTTTTTTGCCTAATGATTAACCTTAGAAAAGAATAAAACCCTAAGCCACCCCCTCTCTCTATCACTCACTCACTCACTCACTCACTCACTCTCTCTCTCTCTCTCTCTCTCTCTCTTTAATACCTTTTCCCTTTTTTCCTCAGCCTTTCCCCTATAAACCTCCGTTTCTTAAACACACTGTGTTATTTTTTAACTTCTTTCTTTCTTTTTTTTGAATATGGGGTTCAGATTACAAATGCCCGACCCCCTCCTCCATTGACGCCTCCTGTTACGCTTTTAAAAAATGTCCAATGAAGGGTAGATGCATGTTGTTTCGCTTCAGTCTCTAAACATATTCAATGTGATTCATTTATTTGGCATCAACATTATGTACACAAACCAACTTTTATGTCACTAAGACAGACTTTATTGGTTTGATATATATATAATATATATATATATATATATATATATATATATATATATATATATATATATATATAAACTAGGTATTATATATATATGTATAAATATATATATATATATAACTAGGTATTATATATATATGTATAAATATATGTATATATATATAACTAGGTATTATATATATGTATAAATATATGTATATATATATATATATATAACTAAGTGTTATATATATGTATATATGTACGTGTATATATATAACTAGGTATGATATATATATATATATATATGTATATATATACATGTATATATGTATATATATAACTAGGCCTTATATATATGTATATATATATAACTAGGTATTATATATATGTATATATATGTATATATATATGGAACTTGGTATTATATATATGTATATATAAACAACTTTTAGCTATTTTCAGCCGACAGTATATTTGGGAGAATATGTGCTTTTTAATTTTAGTCAGACCTAATTTTTGAAAGTTAATTCATTTATGTTTAATTTAAGTAGTTTAAATCCCGCCTAATTAAACATAAATGAATTAACTTTCAAAAATTAGGTCCGACTAAAATTAAAAAGCACATATTCTCCCATATGTATATATATATATATATGTAACTTGGTATTATATATATGTATATATATATGCAACTAGGTATTATATATATATATATATATATATATATATATATATATATATATATATGTAACTAGGTATTATATATGTATGTTTATATATATATATGCATGTATATATGTATGTATAATATATATAACTAGCTATTATATATATATGTATATATATGTATATATATAACTAGGTATTATATATATGTATATATGTAGATATATATATATAACTAGGTGTTATATATATATATATGTATATTTATATGTATATATATATAACTAGGTATTATATATATATATATTATATATATATGTATATATACAACTAGGTATTATATATATGTATATATATAACTAGTATTACATATTATATATTGTACATATATATGTATATATATAACTATGTATTATATATTATATATGTATATATATATATGTACATATATAAGTAGGTATTATGTATATATATATATATATATGTATATATAAAAAACTAGGTTTTATATATATATATATGTATATATATGTATATGTATATATATATTCAACTAGGTATTATTTATATGTGTATATACTACTAGGTATTATAATATGTGTGTGTGTATATATATATATGTAAGGTATCCAAAACTGGTAGTAAAGGATGATTCTACTCGGGATCTTCAAAATCTCACTGTATAACCATATTGACTGCTCTTGGAGGTGCAAACATATTTTCATACAAGTATTTTTATAAATCCTTAGGGAGAGCTCAATGTATAATAATCAACAATTTAGATTAAATACAGAGCAATATTTACCTTTAAAGAAAGGAAAAACTCAACAAACAATAATTCTGTAATAAATTTATTTCGACCAAAACTCAAAAGGCTTTTAAGAATACATTTCTTTTCTAAAACTCTTTAAAGTCAGTCTCATCAGACAGAATCACACATTATAGTGATACTACCCCAAAAGTGATTAACCCAAAGAAAATCTATGTATATATATGTATATATATATATATATCTAGGTATTACATATATATATATATATATATATATATATATATATATATATGTATGTATTATGTATATATAATATATATATATATATATATATATATGTATTATATATTCAATTATATGTATATTATTATATTGCAATATATATATATTTATATATGTAATATATGTATATACATATATTTATATTGTATATATATATATATATATATTATATATATATGTATATATATATGTATATATATAACTAATATATATATAATATATATATATATGTATGTATATATATAATATATATATGTATATATATATTTAATTATATGTATATATATTTATATTGCATATATATATTTATATATATGTATATATATGTATATACATATATTTATATTGTATATATATATGTATAATATATGTATATATATTTATATATATGTATATATATATGTATATATATAACTAGGTATTATATATATAATATTATATATATATATATATATATAACTAGGTATTATGGAAATAATATATATATGTGTATATATATGTATATATATAACTAGGTATTATATATACAATATATATACATGTATATATATATGTATATATATGTATATATATAACAAGGTATTATATATATCACTTGCTATTATATATGTATTAGTAACTATAATATATTATATATATACATATATATTAATAACTGTTATATATATATGTATTACTAACTATTATTTATTCTTATAATTAAATTAATAACAATACATAAACGAGAACTAAGGAATGAATACACTTATGGAAAAATTGATAGAAAAATAACGTAGCGTTCAACCGTTATTGTACGAATTGTATCTGAGTTTAACCAAGGAATTACATCAACTTAGTTAAACGTATGGTAGGGTCCTGATGAAATCATTTGGATCGAAACTATGATAGACCCATAACTGTTTCCTGTATTATTATTATTATTATTATTATTATTATTATTATTATTATTATTATTATTATTATATGTTTCTAATATATTTAGCACTTTTGAATTACTTACTGATGCCACTGCAACGAAAAAGTTAAAGCGGCAATTGGTTACTATATTATATATATATATATATATATATATATATATATATAATATATATATATAATATACCTTTGAAAGGAAGGAAGAACTCAATAAACCGTCATCCTGTAATAAATTTATTTCGACCAAAACTTAAAAGGCTTTTAGAAATTTAAATAAATAAATTTTCAGTCTCATCAGACAGGCGGCACAGATAAAAATGAATTGAAAACCTGAATTTTTTTTTACCAGTATCTCTCAAATATGTGTCAAACAGCAAATATCAGTTTACACATTCAGTTAATAAGGTTACATTGTATCTTTTAAGTTTCCTTTCTTAACCGGATATATTCAAAATGTATATGTTTGATTTAACATCTAAGATAGAACAAAAAATAGAAAAAAACTGTCTAGACCATATTAACAAAGTTTAAAATGATTAAAGGGAGGTAGTATTAACTTCGACCTAGTCTAAGTGGAATTCAAAATATAATCAATTTTAAGAAATTTGAATAAATAAGACGAAAAAGTCACACTAGACACTGCTGGAGAAGAAGGGACGAACTTATGTGATGTTTTTCTATGGACACGCCTGTGTGGGTCGTCAAGCAAAGACGTACATTGACCAGCTCTGCGCGGATACTTACGGCTGCAAAGGACCTTCCAAAGACAATGAATGATAGGGATGGTTGGCGAAAGATTGTCATGGACATCCGTTCTGCTCACACAACATTACATATATATATATATATAATATATATATATATATATATATATATATATATATATATATAACTATTGCTCCGTATTTAATCTGAATATATGATTATACCTACTAAAACATGCAATAATTATACAGTGTGATTTTGAAGAGCCCATGTAGAATCATCCCGTACTACCAGTTTTTGATACCTCACACACACACACACACACACACACACACACACACACACACACATATATATATATATATATATATATATATATATATATATATATATGTGTGTGTGTGTGTGTGTGTATATATACGAGGAAAATATATAAGTTAAGGTAGAGTACCATGAAGTCAATGTCAGATTCTTGTGATGCGATTTTCAAACCAAGTGATTTACGCATGTGCGTATATATATATATATATATATATATATATATATATATATATATATGTGTGTATATATATATATATATATATAGAGTGAATGGAAGTGAATCCGACAGTATGAAATAAACATTTTTAGAAAAAAACAACATCATTTGTTTGTATTTTCTAAAAATATTTATTTCATATATATATATATATATATATATATATATATATATATATAATATATATATATATATATAAATGTCGTGTGGGCAGAACGGATATTCATGACAATCTCTCGCCAACCATCCCTATCGTCCATTGTCTTTGGGAGGTCCTCTGTTCAGCATGCAGTATCTGCACAGAACTGGTCAATGTACATCTTTGATTGAAGACCCACACAGGCGTGTCCATAGAAAAAACATCACAAAAGTTCATCCCTTCTTCTCCAGCAGTGTCTAGTGTGACTTTTTCGTCTTACATGGATGACTTGTGTGTTTGGTGGCAAGTGCCCGTGTAGCTGTTTTCTCGTGGGATGTTGTTTGCACGCAGCGTTCTTGTGCAGCTCCGGTCTAGCGTATTATCTAGGCACTTTCTTAGGGTCAGAGTGTTGCAACCATAGAGTAGCACTGATACAACTACGATTTGGAAGAGCTGTCGCTTTAATTTGTCAATGAGATCAGATTTCCATATAACTGAAAATCTATTAATAGCAGATCAAGCCTTTCATATGCGTGCATTAACATCGCATTCTGATGAGATATTACTGCCTAGGTACGTGAATTTTTTCACAGAGTTTAATATATATATATATATATATATATATATATATATATATATATATATACTAGCAAATATATGCACCCTCCGGGTGCAAGTATTTAAGTTTTAATGTAATAAAATATTATATTAAATTAGAAAGGCTAATGAGAGTAAATAAGAATACAGATGAAAAGATTTGGTATAATCGAAAAATAGAACAACTCCAGTCTTTCGTTGCTAAATTTTCCTAATTCAACTATTTAGTTAAAATAGGAAAAAAGAATAAAATTACAGTTATGTCTTCTTGCTAAGGAATTTCTTTTTAAGATTTATTGAACATAATTTTGCTCATATTCATTAAGATAAAACCAAACAATTAGAAATCAATAATACTAAGTACATATTTATTAAATTCAAATTTTAAATATCAATATGCAAATTAGCCTTCCCATTCACACTGTAAACCGCTATTTTGTTGTATATATAAATACAATTGCATAATATTAGTATGTGGCACTTTTATTAATAATTGAGGTTTAAATAGAAATAAAATCATGGAGAATGAGATGTAAATAATTAAGAAAATTGTGACTTGAATAGTAATATAGTTTCGGTTACAGACAGACAAACACGCAATCTCCATGATAATAAGATAACATATATATATATATATCAAGTTTATATATATATATATATATATATATATTTGTTATATATTTATATATTTTTGTTATATATTTAAAACAATATTATTGTTTTATTCTCCAACTTATTAACTCAATCCTACGAAAGATTCTTTTATAGAAACCAATTAAAATATAATTAAGATAAGTGTAACCTTTTTATATACGTTTCTTTTAAAATTCCGTTAGTATTTCTAATTCAATAAATTTCATTACAATAAAACGTAACTATCTACACCCGGGGGTGCATATTCTTGCTAGTGATATTAATGAAGATTATTCACACCAATTTGTAGATATTAAGAACTTGAAACATTGAAACTTTAATCAAAATGACTTGTTTCGACATTAAATTTACTATACAAGGGTTGATATGCCATACGACAAATTAAACCTATGCTTTATTTAGATTCTAATATATATATTTACCAACTCCTCCGCACGAGCAGGATACGACAAAAGGTCAATTTCTTATGCGGAGTTTAACAGGTTTGAATTCAGAGTTTTCCTTCTTCTAGACTGGTTACCTAGCCATGGTTAAAGAACCCAGTCTGCCCTGCTATCTATCCATAGCTGGAGGAGAGTAGGATTCATACCTTTCCAATGGTATTAGCGCTAGTGAAATGCAATTACCACGTCCAGAATTTGAATTCGGGGCGATGAGTCCATTTCCCATGACTTTAACCATTACACTACGGGCTTCCTCTATTTAGATTCTAATATAGGCTTCAAGGTGTTTATAGTAACTGCTGTTAAAAGTATTCGACAAAATACTGAAGCGGGTTCATGCCTTCTAAATTTGGTTGATCGGTTGGTTAGTTAATTTGTTGGATTTACGGCATCGCATCCCTTGTTAGGTTATTTTATGCGAAGACATTTTGTTTTACTCTACTTATCGTTAGTGATCTGCGGATGAAACCCGACTTTCAGTGTGAGACATCCATGGTATTTTTTTTAAATAACCAGATGAGTTTTGAAACCGTCTGCAAATTGTGGTGAGGGTGATGTTCATTAAATACGGTAATAAGATGTCTCAGTAAATGCCGTGAACGGGACAAGAAAACAAAGTAGACAAAAAAAAGAAAGAATTAAAAAAGAAAAAAAGAATGAATGAATAAAGCAAATAATTACAGGATTGAAATATTCTAACAAAGAATAAATAAAAGAAAAACTTGAAAAAGTCATAAAGTCACTCATAGCCGCGGGCTCCTTTTAATCGCCATTTTGAAATTTAGTCTGCGAACTTAAAGACGGCCGACCGAATGATGCTGGTAGCCCCGGTAATTAGAATGATAGTTGGGATCATGATTTTAGCGGTTGATAAGATGCTGATAATGATGAAAAGGGGTTGGCGGCATATATTCTTGGGCAAACCATGTGGGTGAGTCTGAGGAGTTCAATCTGGCTGTGATGGGATAAAGGATTTACATTTGGTAGAATCAAGATGGAGAAGTCTTCAAATTATTCAATTTCCTACGACGTATAACCATTACAATAAGCGCACCCCTTTGTGTACTCAAGTAACTTATCTTATATAATGGAGATTCGTTGTCTTTCTGTCTGTAACCGAAACTACGTAACTGCTTACAAAAGCTCCTCACTTTACAGCACAGATCCCTGTGCTACTCATTGGCAAGGACCGGCATCGAACCAGGAACCTTGTGATTCAAAAACCCAGCCTCACCAGATTTCAGTCAGAAACATTTTTTATTGATTAATTTAACAAAAAGGCGCCATTGAAAATCACAAAATCGTCGAGTAATATGTCTTTCTTAATTGAGCTGCTTTGTTTGTTATCTCTCTCTCTCTCTCTCTCTCGCTCTCTCTAATATATATATATATATATATATATATATGTATATATCAAGAGAGTTCTCTAGAGGAAGGTCTACCTTAAACACTGAAACCGTGTAGAGAGAAAAAAATTTCTACAAATATATATATTATATAGTCATACATAGATCACTATGTTTCAATGTATTACGTTTCTCTTCACTGTGGCTAGACATTCGCAAGCTATCACCAGCCGGATAAGAAACCCGATTTTAACTGATAATTACATACGTCTCTATATAGCTAGAATGCTCCGTCCTTTTTATAGGAGAGCGTTTTTCATATTTATTTTATTGTTGGCATAAAAAAAGCAAATAGAAAGCCCATTACTGGGAAAGAAAGCTGTTAAATATATACATAAAATTTTGAGTTGTTTCTACGCATGCTGTTAAAATTTGAAATTATTTGGACAGATAGTCAATCCAGTAAAGTGGCATTTCTCATTGCTTTTTTTTATTGGCAACAATAAAATAAATATGAAACAAAACGCTCTCTATTAAACGGACTGGCATTCTCAGCTATATATAGAGGACGTATGTATTTATCAGTTAAAATCGGGTTCTATCCGGCTGGTGATAGCTTGCGAATGTCTACCACAGTGAAGGAGACGTAATCATTGGAAACCATATGCTATGTATGACTATATATATATATTTGGAGAAAATTTTTTTCTCTCTACCACGGTTTCAGTGTTTCAAGTAGACCTTCCTCAGAGAACTCTCTTGATATATTATATATAATTATATATATATTATATTAATATATAATAGAAGAGAGAGAGAGAAGAGAGAGAGAATTAAACAAACAAGCAGCTCAATAAGCAAACATATTACTCGACGATTTTTGTCATTTTTTCAAATGAGCCTTTTGTTAAATTATCAAAAAAAATGTTTTCTGACTGAAATCTGGCTGGGCTGGGTTTGAATCACAAGGTTCCTGGTTCGAGCCGGGTCTTTGCCAAATGAGTAGCACATTATCTTGCTTAAAGATGGGAGCCTTTTTAAGCAGTTACGTTAGTTTCGTTACAGACAGAAAGACAAACAATCTCCATTTATAATAAGATAAGTTACTTGACGTACACAAGGGGGTCGCTTATTGTAATGTATATCATCGGAGAAATTGAATAAATTGAAGACTTCTCCATCTTGATTCTACCAAATGTAAATCCCTTTATCCCATCACACCAAATGAACTCCTTCAGACTCACCCACATCGTTTGCCCAAGAATATTATGCCGCCATGACCCCTTGTTTCATCATTATCAGCTCATTATCAACCGCTAAAAATCATGATCCCAGACTATCATTCTATTACCCGGCTACCAGGCATCATTCGGTCGGCCGTCTTTAAGCTCGCAAGACTAAATTTCAAAGAAGGCGATTAAAGGGCCGCGGCTATTGAGTGACTTATGACTGTTTTCCAATTTTTTCTTTTATTTTCTTTGTTAGAATATTTCAATCTGTAAATTATTTTGCTTTTCTTCAATTCTTTTTTTTTTTTAATTCTTCTTCTTTTGTCTACTTTTGTTTTTTCTTTCCCTGTTCACGGCATTTTACTGAGACAATCTATATTACCGTATTTAATGACATATTCACCCTCACCACTAATTGGCAGACGTTTTCAAAAAAAACTCACTTTATTTAAAAATACAAATACCATCGGATGTCTCACACTGAAAGTCCGGGTTCATCGCACGTCACTAACATAAGTAGAGTAAAATCAAAATATGTCTTCGGCATAAAATAACTAACAAGGGATGCACGATGCCGTAAAAATCCAACAAATTAACAACCAACCGATCAACCAAATTTAGCAGCATGAACCCGCTCAGTATTTTGTCGAGAATACTTTCTAACACAGTTACTAGTAAACACTCTTGAAGCCTATATTAGAATCTAAATAGAGGAAGCCCGTATGTAATGTTAAATGTCATGGGACAATGATCATCGCCCGAATCAAAATTCTGGACGTCGGGTTAATTGCATTTCACTTAGCGCTAATAACATGGGAAAGGTATAATCCTAACTCTCCCTCCAAAGTATGGATAGATAGCAGCGCAGAACTGGTTCTTTAACCTATGCTAGGTAAACCCGTCTAGAAAGGAAAACTCTGAATCAACGTTAAACTCCGCATAAGAAATGACCTTTGTCGTATCCTGCTTCGTTGCGGTAGAAGTTGGTAAATATATTATAGAATCTAAATAAAGCATTATGTTTAATTTGTCGGTCATGCATATCAACCCTTGTATAGTAAATTTAATAAAGTCGAAACAATCATTTTGATTAAATTTCAATGTTTTTCAATTCTTAATATTCTACATAATTGGTGTGAATAAATCTTCATTAATATCACTACAAAGAATATTCACCCCGGGTTGATAGATATTTACGTTTTATTGCTAATGATAATTTATTAATTGGGAAATACTAAAACGGAATTTTAAAAAAGAAAACTAATAAAAAGGTTACATCTATCTTAATTACTATTTAATTACGTTTCTATAAAAGAATATTCGTAGGATTGCATAATAAGTTGAGAGAATAAAGACAATAATATTGGTTTAAAGATATAACAAAATATATAATATATTAACAAATATATATATTATATATATTATATATAAACTTATATAGTATATATATATGTTAATCTTATGATCATGGAGATTGCGGTGTTTGTCTTCTGTTAACCGAAACTAGATTACTTATTCAAAGTCAACAATTTTCTTATTATTACATCTCATTCTCCATGATTTATTTCTATTTAAACCTCAATTATCTTCAATAAAACAGTGCCACATACTAATATATGCAATTTATTTACTATATACAACAAAATAGCGTTTACAATGTGAATGGGAAGGCTAATTTTGCATATTGATATTTATAAAATATTGAATTTAATAAATATGTACTTAATTATTGATTTCCTAATTGTTTGGTCTTTTCTTATGAATATCGAGGCAAAAATTATGTTCAATAATCTTAAAAAGAAATTCCTTAGCAAGAAGACATAACTGTAATTTATTCTTTTTTCCTATTTTAACTAATTAGTTGATATTAGAAAATTTATAGCAACGAAGACTGGAGTGTTCTTATTTTTCGATTATACCAAACTCTTTTCAATCTGTAATCTTATTTAACCTCATTAGCCTTTCTAATTTATATATATATTTTATTACATTTAAACTTAAAATTGCCCCGGAGGCATATTTATTTGCTAAGTATATATAATATATAGTATAATATATTATATATATATATATATATATATATTAAACTCTGTAAATAATTTCACTACCGTAGGCCAGTTAATATCTCATCAGAATGCATGTTAATGCACGCATATGAAAGCTTGATCTTGCTATTAATTAGATTTTCAGTTATATCGAAAAAATCTGATCTCATTGACAATTAAAGCGACACTCTTCCAAATTTCGTTAGGTTATCAGTGCTACTCTTATGCATTGCAACACTCTGACCTAAGAAAGTGCCCTGGATAATACCTAGACCGGCAGCTTGCACAAGAACGCTTGCGTGCAAACAACATCCCACAAAAACAGCTACACGGGCACCTTGCCACACCGCCAAACACCAAGGCATCCATGTAAGACGAAAAAGTCACACAGACACTGCTGAGAATGAAGGATGAACTTTTGTGATAGTTTTTTCTATGGACACCCTGTGTGGGTCTTCAATGCAAAGCTGTACATTGACCAGTTCTGTTGCAATACTGCATGCTGAACAGGGACCTCCCAAAACAATGGACGATAGCGATGTTGCGAGAGAGATATGTCATGACATATCCTTCTGCCCACACGACATTATATATATATATATATATATATATATATATATAATATATATATTATAATATATATCATATGAAATAAATATTTTAGAAAATACAAAAACAAATGATGTTGTTTTTTTTCTAAAAATGTTTCATTTCTTACTGTCGATTCACTTCCATTCACTCTTCATAGTATATAATATATATACACACATATATATATATATATAAGATACTTACTATATATTATATATATATACGCACAGCGTAAATCACTGGTTTTGAAAATCAGCATCACAAGAATCTGACATGACTTCATGGCTACATCTACCTTAACTTAATATTTTCCTTCGATATATACACCACACACACACACCACATATATACTATACTATATATATATATATATATAGTTATAGTATGATATGGTGATGAGATAGATAAGAAAGAAAAAAAATTGAGTGATGGTAGTTGGATGTGTTAGTGTGATGGTGTCTGGTGATTGGCATGTGAGGTACGAGAAAAACGGATGTAGACGAGGGATGATTCTATCATGGCTCTTCAAAATAATCCACACTTGTATAATTAGTTAGGCAATGTTTATAGAAGGATTATATAATCAAAATATTCAGCAGTTAAAATACGTAAAGCAAATAGTTATAGCATATATATATATAATATAATAGTAGTATATAGGACCACGCTCATAAGAAAACCGTATAGAATATATATATATATATATATTATATTATAAATGTTTAATTGCTTAATAATACAGTGAGCAAGAACGGAATTAATGGCCATTGACAATTCTTCGCCAACCATCGCACTATCATTCAATTTGTTGCATTTGGAAAGGTCCTAGTCGCCAGCCATAAACCGAGCTATCACACCGCAGAAGACTAGTCAATGATACGTCTTGGCCCCATTGACGCACGACACATCAGCTGTGTCAATAGAGTAAAGACAGTACACAGTAGTTTCGTAATCGCCTTCTTACATCAGACACAACACCCAACAACAGGCTCTAGTACCTGCTGAACCTATTTCGTATAACTTATTATTCAAATTATCGTACAAAATTGATTATATTTGGAAATTCCACTACATAGACTACCCGGGTCGAAGTTAATCTACCTCCTTTATTCGATCATGTGTTAAACTGATGTGTTAATATGGGTCTAGCACCAAGTTTTTATCTAATTTATTCGAATGATACATTAATGAATGTTAAGATCAAGAGCGATAATATACATTTTTGCATATATCTACCAGTTATAAACAAGGATGAAAGTTAAAAATAAGGTACAATGTAACCTTTATTAAACTGAATGTGTCAACTTGGGATATTTGCTGTGCGATTTGACACATATTTGAGAGATTACTGTACAAAAATAGAAAAATTCATAAGTGTTTCAAACTGCATTGTCTTAATCATGTTCGGCCGAGCCCTTCTGGATAGACTGAGAAAAAAGTTAAAGAAGAAAGAAAAGAACAAGATAACTATATTCATTAACAAATTCTAAAACGCCTTTGAAGATATAAATTAGGTCAAAAGTAACATCTATCTACCAGAGAAAACTACACACGAATATATATGCAAGTATCTTCCATTTTCTTGTCACGAAGCCGGCGATCAATGCAACCCACGGGCATGCCACACGCGTATATCCATTATAAAAGACCATTAAAAGCTCCAGCCATACGTAATATATATAATATATATCATATTATCAAGCTTCATACCTGATGAACGGACCTTACTTAAATAGAGATAATCGAGTATATCACGGCAACCAGAAATTGCCGCTTTTCAACGTTTTTCGTTGCATATGCTCAGTAAGTTAATTTTGCACAAACGTGAATAGACAAAACTTATTAGTCTGAAGAACAACTTTACACTAAAAATATACTAATTCACGAAATAATCAAATACCACTAAATTAATACATAATAACACATAATAATTATAATCTCAGGAAACAGTTATTGGTTATTAGCACGTTCAAATCACACCAAACTGAAGAATGTTCCTCAGGCACTCCTGTACCATACCGTGGTCCCCTAACTAATGTGAAAATGTAAAATATTCGCTCTGCTTTAACTGCACGATACCAATAATTTCGAATACCACACAGTAGATAAACGACCCAACTCACAAAACGCTACGTTATTTTATACTAATTCGAGATTTATTCATAATGTCTATTCATGTTCCTTATTCCTCTTCGTTCTCAATGGCTGATAGTGTAATTAAATAATTAAATTTAATAAGAGATCACAAAATTAACTCGATTACAAAGACTATGCAATGTTTAAAGCTCACAAAGTACCCTTCGCAGACGTTATATAATATAACCGAAATTCATATAACCTATATGCTCATACGAGTAATAACACTAATTATAAATATAGATAGTAACTACATACACTCTATAATAGGCCCCAGTCGAGTAGATAATAGGATCACAACCGTTTATAATGCAACATACTAGATAAGCAAATAATTAGATAACTCATCACACCAATGGTTAGATGCTTAGATATAGCATAGATTCACAGTAATATGAAAACTAATATTATATGGTGTATAAATACCTTAAGTCTAGATAGTAGTATGTAGTACACCTAATACACATACACCTTTCGGCTATAGAGCTATATTAATGTTAACCATGAGATTACATAGGCAGGTAGCTGGAAGAGGAAGACCTTGTAGTAATCTAATAAAATTGAACAATTATATATTTATATAATATACGAATTATAAATACAAGAGTTAATATTACAAGACTAACAATCAAATAAATACATTAGTGACTATATATATAATAATATATAAACATATTCAGGAACACACAACACAAGTAATTAGCATTAAAGTACTATAATACATATAAACACTATATTCGTCATATACACACATATAACAATAAACCACATACACCAACATAAATATATAAAAGATAATGATAGACTTAAAATAAATATAATAATACATATTAACTGTAAAATACGGTCTATATTATTACAAGTAACAATGCAGTAGACACATACTATAATCATAACTCAAATCCACATACACAACTCCATAACTGAATAACTAACATAATATATGAATATAAATAGAATATAAATACTTAGTATAGTATTTAATACATAATATAAAATTAAAATATATATAAAGGTACTATAGTAATACAATAGTATTACTATCACAAGTATAAATTAATATGTATATATACATATGTATAAAATATTATAAAATAATATAATATTGCGAGATAAATATAAATACAGATGATAAATTGAAGTATATATATATACATATATATATTATATCATATATATGATATATAATAGTAAACCCACACCTATAAGTAACAGCATACAGTAACATACAATTATATATAAGTCAAATAACACAGCTCATAATATCAAGGCGTGTACCCATCATAACCGAC
This sequence comes from Doryteuthis pealeii, assembly GCA_023376005.1. Classification (NCBI taxonomy): domain Eukaryota; kingdom Metazoa; phylum Mollusca; class Cephalopoda; order Myopsida; family Loliginidae; genus Doryteuthis; species Doryteuthis pealeii. Next base: position 32,357,007 of record CM042146.1, on the reverse strand, counting down.
TCCATAACTATATCTAACTATATAATATTAATACATATCAAAGATTAAGCAATATATATATAACAGAATTATATTCCATATAATATACATTAATCTTCTCTGCTTCGGCGTTAATCACTTCCTCCCTCGGGAAGACCACTCGAGTATCACCCATATAATGTGGTTTCTGTCTATGACGACTAAACTATTAAAGATTTTAGAAAGAAAATAAAGTATTCTATTAGAAGCACTTATTGAATTCTTAAAAGGTCAAAAAAATATTATTAACAGAAATTATTGTTTGTTGAGTTTTTCCTTTTCTATTGAAGAAAGGTAAATAAATATTCTCTAGATTTGAATTATAAGCTAACAAATTGATTGATTATTATACATGAGCTCTCCCTAAGGATTATAAATACTGTATGAAAAAATGTTTGCACTACCAAAAGAGCAGTCAAATGGTAGAATAGCAGTGAGAAGAGATGTTTTTGAAGATCCAGAGAGAGAAGTAGAAGATCATCCCTGCTAGAACTTACCAGTATCAGTATGTTACCAAATCTACAATAACTATATATAATATACATCAAACTAATATACTAATAATACAGTAGATAAGTACATACACATATAATAATACATAAACCTAGTTTGAAAACAAGTAAATTAATAATCAATCAAGTTAGATACGAGTAGATGACCGAGCCACTATAAACACAACTCATTACCAATATATACACCTACTCTACATCAACAAACCTATTTAATGGAGACGGTATCTATACCACTTATACAGAATTGGTAGTACTCATACAGTATATATACATATACCTACTATATATGTGACAGAGATGCAATACAATAGTAACTCATTAAATATACATATATAAATATATATAATAGTTATATTATACATTATATGTACAAATATATATATATGAATACCTAGTCTATATATATAACATATATATAATACCTGCTGTATAGTGTAAGATACGGCACATAAGGACATAACAAACGTTATATAGAGTAGACAAGATGTAGCCCGTTAATAGCTATAGTCAATATTAAAAGTACCGATTGAGTCAGCTAAGGTAGCTAGTTCAATAACAGACTATATAAGAATAAGCATCATAGAAAAGTCAATATATAACACCTAGTAATAAAATAAAAAATAATAATTAATATCTAGGCATGACGCTATAGCAAAATCAAGATATATAATCACCTTAGTTATATATAATACACGTGAATAATATATAAACATAATAAATAGGTGATAATAGAGTTACCATATATATAGTTAATATAGGATACACTCACATAAACCATATATACAATGATACAACAGTATAAAGTAATAATTTAGTACAGCCAGTCAGTTTACAAGCCGAAATTATACAATACCCTGAGTTACAATCATACAAGACTGTAAACGTAAAATAGAGGCATAATTCGCCCCTAAGTTTATTATTATATATAGATAGATGACTAGCCGCACCGTAGGAAATGGACGTATAAAGTAATAACGTTCGTATAAAACCTGATCATGGCATTAATCACCTCACTCTTATATATGGGGCATAGCCTTTATAAGTATCATTCCCAATCAATACCAAATCAGCTATTATAAATAATACTTATTAGTATACATATGGGAACTCATTGCATTTATATAATTTTAGTCGACCTAAAAGAAATCATTGAACTAATCACACTTCAGTTTTCATGTTAATTAGGCGTCGATTGCAAGCATACCTCTAAATATAAACACACCTGAAACCATCAGAAAGAATTAAGCCTCGCTCTTTACAAGTAGCAGTTATGCGCTCTGGGACTGAAAAATAAAACGACAACTGATTCGTCCCCACAAATGATATCTGCTCGGATCTGAAAGATTACTACAACACACAATGTGTATCACACACAATTTATGATTCTAAATACATCATGCACATCTCTCACGTGTGAAGCACAGTTCCGGCATAGAATTAGCTACATAAGAACAACAAAACCTCAAAGCAATCTAACATCCTTACAGAATGAGTACTAAGATTATACATACGCGCCTAGGTTTAACGTAGAAATATAACCAGCTGTAATACCCCAGCGTACTCTACTATATGACCAATCGCTAGGTAAAAAATATAATTACATATATACATGATATAAAAGAACAATAAGTTATGACAGATGAACCCGCTCTCAATAGGACCTATTAAATCAATACTAAGTACCTGATGCATCTTAAATTAACGCCTCAAGTGCCAGCTATAGATTTATATGATACAGTACCATATTTAATGTTAAACAATTAGCTAGGAATATTAGCGACTGATAAATAAAAAAGTGGGTAAAAAAGCAGGATAATAGGACGTAAATAATATATTTCCAACAGGTATATTTAGAAGACCTAGTAGGCAATATACATATTCCATACACCATCGAATAGTGAGTAACTCACGTATACGATCCCAAATCTTTAATACTCACAATAATAACTATAATAATACCTATCTATAATAACAAAATAAACTCGATATACCTACGAGAACCACTATACGACAGACGATGAGTAAGAGTATAATACCTACGTTTGTATATAGAGTGAGTAGATATTATACATTAGATAAACACAATACATAAATACCAATTATATAGTATATAAGATAAATTATTGAATAATACCTATGCACATAAACTAACAAATTATAATCAAACACCAACAAGATACAACACATAATATAGATATATAAAAATATTATTCATCAAACCATAAAAGTCTTTATCATTGTTAGTGACATAACAGAGTTGGTTTGTGACCATCCACCCCTCTGATGTCCAAATACAATGATATTCACAATTGGAATATCATGTTTTAGAGACTAGCAAAGCGACGAAACACACAACCATGCATTTGCTACCCTTCAATTGGACATTCATATCAAAGCCACACCTTGAGCTGAACATGTATGGACTGATCAATGTAGGAGGGTGTTCACAGAGACTGGCATTTATTAGAAAAATTGTGTTAGATAAATTCTGAAACCCATATTCAAAAAATAAAGAAGAAGAATTAGTTAAAAAAGAATGATAAAGTCTATGCTGTTTTAAAAAATACTGAAATGCATGCTCTATAGGTAGATAAAGGCTGAGAAAGAATGAGAAAAAGTATTAAAGAGATAGAAGAGAGATTAGGAGAAGAAGAGAGAGAGGTGAATGCAGTGATAGAGATGATGAATAGTGAGTAATGCCCACACCCGAACATGAAGAGAGATTAAAGATAGACTAGAAGTTAAAATAGCTGAGCCAGCGTGGAGCTCATCAGACGAATCTATCATAGTTCTTCATTTTCTCTCTTAATATTCTAAAATTCTATCTAGCAAAAAAAAACATTTATGAAATTGTAAACAGTATTATATTTAATGGATTTTATGATAGAAGCTTACGTGACGTCGTCATTGTGGTCTAACAAAATGCTTCTGTAGCTCTCCCTACATCCCCGTTTCCGATGAGTAATGATATTATACAACCGATCACACCCAATATTGATTAATTTTCATATTTATTATAAAGGTATACAAATCAAAAAATAGATAATGGTTAGAAATATGATAGTTAATAAATAATGAAGATTAGGAGAAAAATATTTAGTTATGTAAAAGAAGATCATATTGAAGTAAGCAAAAATACAAACTCATGCTACTCTTAAAACTTTTTCATCTTTTTCTTTATTAATTGTACTAGCTAATTACCCGCCATACAATGGGTAAGCAATTTGAAAGATCAACTATCCCCATAACAGAAAGCTACAGAGAATTCTACAATCATTAGTATGTGTTTTTTTCCTGTCTCTTGTTTTTTCAATTATTTATCTTGTATTTATAGTTATTCTTTTTACAGGTAAAAATATTTTTTATACCAGAAAGATATCTATTTAAATGCAAGTTTCTGTGTCTGTACCGACTGTAAACCGAAACTATGTCATCACCAATCTATCACAATAGCCAAATTAACACCCACTCTACGTAAACCTTTATATTATCAATGGTTATTAAATATATCATTATTATAATCTAGAAATACTAAATAACTATTATTTCATTAGACAAAGTCTTCAAGGTATAGGTTATAGATTAGCCTAAAATACAAAAAAACTATTAATTAATGTTGTTATAATATCTAGAACAATGATGATAGATCATAATATACATACAGAAAATTGAAATTACATTAACACAGCATAGTGAGGTGTGTAATAACTTTTTTAGTATACTGTAGTTCACAAAAGACGCTCTTAATCGAACACACACCCACAAATACAATCACCTAGCACACACACATAAGGTATTAAATTGATTATACTATATTAGTGTTTTATATCAATATTCAGTGATGCACTAGTTACAAAAGCATTAAGATTCTTTTTTTACTTCTATTTACTTTTTCTTTTTTTTGTCCGTAGTTTTAAGTTACATTAGTCATGTCTAAAGGATTGATATCAAGAGAGGATTTGGATATATCATATCGATATCTAATAAACATCATAAAACGTATNGGGCTATGTATTTTACTCAACGGCCCTTTACCCCAAAAGAATGCGACACAAGGTTACTTTTTAAAAAGGGATACGCTGGTTTGAATTGATTTGAGTTTATCCTCTAGACCGGTACAGTCTGCCAAAGTTTAAATAGACCAGTCTGCCTACTATTTACCCATAATGGAGGGTGGGGACAGGACAATTCGTGCCTTTCTGTTGGGGTAAATAGCACGAGTGCAAAACGCCAAAACAGCATCGTCCCAAGGATTTGAACTTGGCTCACCGATCTATTTCCTAAGATTTATAACCGTTAGGAAATAGAAATATTCATATTAAATTAGAACGACTAATGAAATAATAGGGACCAAAGAAAAAAGAAAAAAAAAGAAAAAAAGAAAAAAAGATTTAATCTTTTAATATGTATTTTGAGAATAAAACAATAATATAGGAAATCAATAATACCCTAGTATTTTTATTAAACACGGTTTGTTTAAAACCAGTATACAAAATTATTCACACCATATACTGTGGTAAACATTTATTTCTTATGAATATAGAACACCAGCCATCTATAGGATATTAAACACATAATTATAGTTTATCTAGGTCAAACCTCTATCCTATATTTGGAGATTCGTCAATGGGAATAAGATTCTAATTAGATTAAATAATGAATTACTTAATAGTCCATTGATAATATAACGTAAATAGCTAAGGGAATTTGTGAATTGGTGATGACGTAGGTTTCGGTTACAGACGGACAGACACACAAACTGCATTATAACTAAGATATTTCTGGGATAAAAATCTAGTCGAAATATTTACTCGAATCGCACACGAATAAAAGCCGTGACAATACTAAAAAAGATAATAATTTGAACATAAAACGATCAAAGAAACAAAAAACCAACATATTTGTAAATTCTCGCTCTGTTTATGGGATGTATCTTTCATATCTTAGACCCCATTTGAGGCGGTTACTATTAGCTAGTACATAAATAAAGAAAAAAGAAAAACAAGTTTCAAGAAGACCTAATAGTAGTTTTTTCTTGTCTTCACAAATAGATTTTAAAAAAAAATCTCCAACTTCATTTTTTCTTTACTAAACTTCAACCATATCATTTTTGACATGCTTGTTATAATAATAAAAGAAAATAAAATTTGTCTGGGTTTTAAATATCATTTCTCGAACGATGCGTACCAAGCCATTGGTCACAACAATTGACGACGTCACTAACCAAAAAATCATTAAATCAGTTTTCAATTCAAATTGTTTTTTTGGCTAATGATTAAACCTTAGAAAGAAATAAAACCCTAAAGCCACCCCCTCTATTCTATCACTCACTCACTCACTCTCTCTCTCTCTCTCTCTCTCTCTCTCTCTCTCCTCTCTCATTTAATACCTCCTTTCCTCTTCTTCTTTTTTTTCCCCTTCCACGCTTCCCCCTATAAATCTCCGTTTTCTTAAACACCACTGTGTTCGTTTCTATTAAATTTTTTCTTTCTTTTTTTTTTGTGAAATTGGGTCTCAGATTACAAATCGCCCGACCCCCTCCTCCATTGACGCCTCCTTTACGCGTTTATAAAAAATGTCCAATGAAGGGTAGATGCATTGTTGTTTCGCTCAGTCTCTAAAACATATCAATGTGATTCATTTATTTGGCGATCAACATTATGTGACACCAAACCAAACTTTATGTCACTTAAGGACAGACCTTTATGGTTTGATACTATATATCTTATATATATAATATATATATATATATTATTATATATATATATATATATATATATAACTAGTTATATATATTATGTTATATATGGTATATTTTTTTTTTTAATTAATAAACACACCGTTGGGTGAAAACTAAACGGAGTCTGTGCACTGTGTTTATAATTAAAAAAAAATAATATATTATATTAATAAACTAGGTATATATATATGTATATAATATATGTATATATGATATAACTAGGTCATATATTATTATATGTATAAATAATATGTATATATATAATTATATAAGTAAAGTGTATACTATATGTATATGTACGTATATCATATATTATAATACGAGTATATGATATATACTGTATATGTGTATATAATATACCACGTATAATGTATATATATATAACTAGCATTATATATATGTATATATGTTATATATATATATAACACTCGTCCGTATTATATATATGTATAATGTTATACTATATATGTAACTTGGTTATATATATCATAGATATATATATATGTAACTTCGGTATTATATATATTTTATATTATATATGCAACTAGGTATTATATATATATGTATATATATATATATATGTAACTAGGTATTGTATTATTATGTTATATATATATGCGATTGTTATATATGTTGTATATATATAATAACTAAGCTATTATATATTATATGTATATTATGTATATATATATATATATATATAATATATATATATATATATATATATATATATAACTAGCGTATATATATATGTATATATGTAGATTAATATATATAATATAACTAGGATTATTAATATAGTATATATATATATATATATATGTAATATAATATAACTAGGTATTATATATATATGTATATATATACTTGTATGTATATATAACTAGGTATTATATATATGTAATATATATAAACTAGCGTATACCACTATATATAATATGTACATATATAGCAATATATATAAACTACGTATTATATTCATTTATATTATCTAATATATATATTGTACATATATAAGTTAGGTATTATGTATATATAATACTATGATATATATATATGTATATATAAAAAACTAGAGTTTCTATATATATATGTATATATATATATGTATATGTATATGTATAGTATTATAATTATATGTATATACTACTAGGTATTATATTATGTGTGTGTTATATATATTATATATGTAAGGTATCCAAAACTGGTAGTAAGATGATATCTACTGGGGATCTTCCAAAATTCCGTCTTGAGCCTGTTTATACCCATCATTGCTTGCTTTGGAGGTCGCAAACATTATTTTCATACAAGTATTTTTATAAATCCATATTGACGAGCTCAATGTTATAATATCAAATAGATTTAGTCAGTAAATATCAGAGAAATATTTACGCTTAAAGAAGGAAAAACTCAACAACAATAATTCTGTAATTAAATTTATTTGACCAAAACTCAAAGACTTTCAAGAATACATTCTTTTCTAAAACTCTTTTAAAGTCAGTCCTCATCAGACCAGAATCACACCATTATAGTTGATACTACTACGAAAGTGATATAACCCTAAGAAAAATCTATGTATATATTATGTTTATATAATATTCTAGGGTATTTACATATATATATATATATATATATATATATACTATCATATATATATATATGATATGTATATTATTATGTATATATATTAATATCATGTATATATATTATATATTTGCATATATATAGTTTAATATATATGTATATATATGTATATACATATATTTATATCTTATATATATATGTATATATATTGTATACATATATATATATAATGCTATATATATATGTATTATATAATAACTAGTGTATTATATATATAATATATATAGTATATATATGTATATTCTAACTAGGTAGTTATATGAAAATAATTATATATATATGTATATTATATGTATTATATAAACTAGGATTAGTATATACATATACTTATACATTGTTAATGGTATTTAAGTTTAAAAGAAAGGAAATTACTCGACACTCTTTTTCGGGAATAGAAGAATGTTTTCTTATTTTGGGAACTGCATTTTTTTGGAAAAGTCATTCCTAGGAGCCTGCCGACTATTTTAAAGCCGTCCCACCAGTATTTTCCCGCCGTAATTTATTAAAACTTTTGCGAAGTCTATCCATTGAAGACTTATGGATGTCTTGAAAACTCCACTTTTCGAAAAGCCAACATTTGGGTATTCCACCAACGCAAAAATAACAAATCATGCCCGCCGATTACAGCCAACGAATAGAAATGAAAATCACTGACATCAAAGCGCACTACATTCTCCAAACTAAAAAATAAACTCATGCACTTGTGTGATAATAGCAGATGGAAGGATATTGTGTGGCAAACAAAATGACAGTAATCCAAAACAATTCACATATATCTAACTCAGGTCGAATTGGAAGCCCTTCAATTTGGCTTAAAATTCACCACTGGCACAATAATCAATAAATTAAATTTTAATAACACCAGCAAAAAAACTACAGAGCACAAATTGACTCTGACTCCATAAAGGAAGTTTATTCCAAGGCGAATTTGCAGCCGACTACTACCAACCATTAAAAAACACGTCCACCCTCTACCCCAGGAGATATATTCTGTTTAAAAAAATTACATCCAAACAACGACATACGGTGATCACCCCCTCTGACAAACTTGGTGGTGTGTCGTTAATTGCTTCCAAAACAATACCATGTAAAAATGCTGTGATATCCATTAATATGCGTCAAACCCACTATGAAAAAAAATCTCCTGTCACAAGCCCATCTGAACAGCACAATCATTTGCAACAAAACATACAAAAAATAATAGGGCAACACTGACCAGAAAACTTGGCTCTCTTTGAAGATTACCAACGACTACCACCCCTATCCCGCGTTCCCACTATTTACGCCCCTCCACCTAAAAAACGACAAACCCTGGGACTTCCGTTAAAGAACTCTGATAATCGGGATATTGGCACTTGCCCCCTCATGATAAAATTGCTAAATCTCTTTGCTAAATATACTAGAACCCCCCTCTTAGGTACAATTTTAGCAAATCCCATATTAAAAAGAATGGGTCAAAAGAGCTTGAATTTTCCAAAAATAAAAAAAAAAAATATTACATGAACAACAAATGTTTAGCAGTTTAGAGATATTAAAAATCTCTCTATACTAGATATCCCGGTTGACAAATGCATTACTCGCCTAGAAAACCATCTCAACAAAATCAACACCTCTTTTCATTACCCACTAACAAGATAATTTCAAAATTTGTAGACTTTGCACTAGGAATTGCTCCTTTTCCAGTACGAGGGAACCTTCTACAGACAAAAGTTTGGGTTGCCTATGGGTTCACCTGAGCCGCACGTTGGCGTGCCTTTTTCTTTTCTTGAATTTTTAGAATCCGGTCCCCTTTCAATATATTCTATCCCAATAACTCTAATTTTCCCCTACATTGATGGACCCCTATTCATTTAACCGGCCGAAAAATGTTTAATTTAATTAACATTATTGACAAAATTAAATGATGTTGAACCCTTCCATCCAATTTACACATGAACTGGAAACCACTCACCTTACCATTTTTAGACACACTTATCATAAAATAATAACAACAGTTTAGAATTCAAAGTTATACACAAAAATACTAACAAAAATGACTACATCCATTTTAGTATTCCAACCATAACCACTAAGATAAAAAAGTGGTATCATAATTGGTTTCTTTCTACGAGCTCTTAGGATATGTAACAAGCAACATTTTAGATGATGAATTCAATTTTATTGAGAAGGTTCTCTTTCCTCAAATTACAATACCCCTTAAATTTCGGTCTACACCGTGCCAGAAAAAAGCATTTTTAGAAATACATAATAAAAACAAAATAATAATATCACATTCTCCAAACCAATGACACACAACATAATAGTAATAACGTCTCTGATAGAACACATACTTCCAAATAATCCTTATTCTGATAAAATTAAAATAGAAACTTAAGTAAGATTGTATAAAAACTGCTCGCTCACCCCACGAAGACAGTGAAGAACATTTCTTCAAAATTAAAAAATAACCCCAGACACATACATTCTCTGATGCTGGAGTCGTACACTATTGACTGCTTAAAATGTAAAAAGAAATATGTAGGCGAGACTTCCCGATCCTTAACTAAACGTCTATCGGAACACAAAATCACATTAAACGTGGTTTCCAAAACAATGCATTAGCTAAACACATCTTTTGATCTCAATCATACGCTTTGATTTCAAAGGTGCTAAAATATTAACCCACATACATGATAAAAACACTGCGGTAGAATTATGGAAATCTTGTGTTATTCTTACCCCATAAACAAGTTGTTTCTTAAATATCCCCTTATCTAGCGACTCTTATTATCAGAAGAAACCATAAAATCCCGTCACAAAAACTTTTCCGTTATTTACGTCCCATTAAATTAAATTTTGGTTTTTATTGTTTTGCTTCATGAATAAATCTTTTCGTGTTTATTTTGTTTTTGTTTTTCGGTTAAAATAATACCTTTACATTAGATCCAAATCGGCTTAACCATTATCTAAAAATAATAACCCAATTCCGCCCATAACCTTTTTTTTTTACTTATATAATAAAAACAAAACACAACAAATAATTAATCATTTATTAAATACAGAACTTAATAATAATAATAATTAGAAATTTAAATAATTAATCGTAAAATAAAAATATATAAAACTCCTTTTCTAAAATATTAACATATTTCCGCTCATAACTTTTTCACTTTATATATAAAAACTAATTACAGTAAATATCTAATCATTTATGAATCACAGAACTTAAAATAAAATTTAAATAATAAAAACATTTAATCGTAAAAAATTCCTTTAATAAAAGTCTTTTGAATTCCAACCGTCACATTTCTTAATCACCCATATCCCCTTCCGTTTAAATTGTTTTCGACTTGTTGCCAACATCCTCAAAAATTCTATACATGTATATATATATGTATATATATGTATATATTATAAGAAAGGTATTGTATATATCACTTGCTATTATATATATTAGTAACTATAATATATATACAATATATTAATAACTGTTATATATATATGTATTACTAACTATTATTATACTTATAATTAAATTAATAACAACACATAAACGAGAAACTAAGGACATGAATACACTTATGGAAAATTGAGAGAAAAATAACGTAGCGTTCAACCGTTATTGTCCCACTTGTATCTGAATTAACCAAGGAATTACATCAACTTAGTTAAAGGTATGTAGGGTCCTGATTGAAATCATTTGGATCGAAACTATGATAGACCCATAACTGTTTCCTGTATTATTATTATTATATTATTATTATTTATTATTATTATTATTATTATATATGTTTCTAATATATTTAGCACTTTTGAATTACTTACTGATGCCACTGGCAACGAAAAAGTTTAAAGCGGCAATTGGTTACTAATATATATATATATATATATATATATATAATATATATATATATGTATATATATATATATACCTTTGAAAGAAAGGAAGAACTCAATAAAACCGTCCTCCTGTAATAAATTTATTTCGACCAAAACTTAAAAGGCTTTTAGAAATTTAAATAAATAAATTTTTCAGTCTCATCAGACAGGCGGTACAGATAAAAATGAATTGAAAACCTGAATTTTTTTTTACCAGTATCTCTCAAATATGTGTCAAACAGCAAATATCAGTTTACACATTCAGTTAATAAGGTTACATTGTATCTTTTAAGTTTCCTTTCTTAACCGGATATATTCAAGATGTATATGTTTTATTTAACATCTAAGATAGAACAAAAAATAGAAAAAAAACAGTCTAGACCATATTAACAAAGTTTAAAATGATTAAAGGGAGGTAGTATTAACTTCGACCTAGTCTAAGTGGAATTCAAAATATAATCAATTTTAAGAAATTTGAAAAATAAGACGAAAAAGTCCCACTAGACACTGCTGGAGAAGAAGGGACGAACTTATGTGATGTTTTTCTATGGACACGCCTGGGTGGGCCGTCAAGCAAAGACGTACATTGACCAGCTCTGCTGCGGGATACTTACGGCTGCAAAGGACCTTCCAAAGACAATGATGATAGGATGGTTGGCGAGAGATTGCATGGATATCCGTTCTGCTCACACAACATTACATAATATATATATATATATATATATATATATATATATATATATATATACTATATATGGTAAATATTGCTCCGTATCTAATCTGAATAATTATATACCTACTAAAACATGCAACAATTATAGTGTGATTGAAGAGCCCATGTAGAATCATCCCGTACTACCAGTTTTTGATACCACACACACAGACCCACCCACCCCCACACACACACACATATATATATATATACATATATGTATATATATACGAGGAAAATATATAAGTTATGGTAGAGTACCATAAAGTCAATGTCAGATTCTTGTGATGCGATTTTCAAACCAAGTGATTTACGCATGTGCGTATATCTATATATATATATATTATATATATATATATATGAGAGAGTGAATGGAAGTGAATCCGACAGGATGAAATAAACATTTTTAGAAAAAACAACATCATTGTTGTATTTTTTTAAAAATATTTATTTTCATTATATATATTATATATATATATATAATAAAATATAATATATATATATATAATATATATATAAATGTCGTGGGGCAGAACGGATATTCATGACAATCTCTCGCAAAACCATCCCTATCATCCATTGTCTTGGAAGGTCCCTCTGCTGCCATCCACTATCCGTACAGAGCTGGTCAATATACGTCTTTGCTTGTGCAGCTCTCGTCTAGCGTATTCTCTATGCGCTTTCTTAGGGTCCAGGTGTAGCACTGATACAACTACGATTTGGAAGAACTGTCGCTTTAATTTGTCAATGAGATCAGATTTCCATACAACTGAAAATCTATTAATAGCAGATCAAGCCTTTTCATATGTGTGCATTAACATTGCATTCTGATAATATATTACTGCCTAGGTACGTGAATTGTTTTCACAGAGTTTAATATTATATATATATAATATATATATATATATATATATATAGTTAAATATATATATATATATATTTATATCAAGTTTATATATATATATATATATATATATATATATATATATATATATATATATATATGTATAAACTTGATCCAGTATAAAGGGCATTTGATAGTGAGATTATGAGAGCCATACGCTTAAGATATCATGGGAAAATAGAGATATACAAAAAAAAGTTAATTCCCTTCGAAAAAGAAGCATTAATTTAATAATACATATGATATCTATCTATGTATCAATAAATGAATCTATCTATCTATCTATCTATTTATATGTATGTGTGTGTGAGTGCGTACGTGTGTGTGTGTGTGTGTTTGTGTGTGTGTGCGCGCGCATTCACGCTTTGACCGCATGTGAATGTTTAAGATATTAACGTTTTTTCACGGATTTTTGTCGTCTTCGAAGTTTTACATAATATATGGTGTTTTTAATTTACATACTGGTTTAACTCTTAAAGTCCTATACCACCTCATTCCACCTGGCCAGAATTCTCCCTCGTTTTCCTAATCCACCACAAATAATAGTCTTTGTTTAAATGTAATATTAAACATATTTAGAAGTCTTTGATTTAAGGGAAATAACAGGTAACTTTAGATGCAAAGGTCATTTTTAGCCATTTTTTAATATATCCTTATAGGAATGCTCTGAACTTAGAAAATTCTCAACAGGATGTTAAGAGTTAAAAAACGGGTTTACTAGATAATTACTTGGCATTATCAATCTCTAATATTATTGTTTTATTCTCCAACTTATTAACTCAATCCTACGAAAGATTCTTTTATAGAAACCAATTAAAATATAATTAAGATAAGTGTAACCTTTTTATATGCGTTTATTTTTAAATTTCGTTAGTATTTCTAATTCAATAAATTTCATTACAATAAAACGTAACTATCTACACCCGGGGCTGCATATTCTTGCTAGTGATATTAATGAAGATTATTCACACCAATTTGTAGATATTAAGAACTTGAAACATTGAAACTTTAATCAAAATGACTTGTTTCGACATTAAATTTACTATACAAGGGTTAATATGCTATACGACAAATTAAACCTGTGCTTTATTTAGATTCTAATATATATATTTACCAACTCCTCCGCACGAGCAGGATACGACAAAAGGTCAATTTCTTATGCAGAGTTTAACAGGTTTGAATTCAGAGTTTTCCTTCTTCTAGACTGGTTACCTAGCCATGGTTAAAGAACCCAGTCTGCCCTGCTATCTATCCATAGCTGGAGGGAGAGTAGGATTCATACCTTTCCCAATGGTATTAGCGCTAAGTGAAATGCAATTACCACGTCCAGAATTTGAATTCGGGGCGACGAGTCCATTTCCCATGACTTTAACCATTACACTACGGGCTTCCTCTATTTAGATTCTAATATAGGCTTCAAGGTGTTTATAGTAACTGCTGTTAGAAAGTATTCGACAAAATACTGAGCGGGTTCATGCCTTCTAAATTTGGTTGATCGGTTGGTTAGTTAATTTGTTGGATTTTACGGCATCGCATCCCTTGTTAGGTTATTTTATGCCGAAGACATTTTGTTTTACTCTTCTTATCGTTAGTGATCTGTGGATGAAACCCGGACTTTCAGTGTGAGACATCCATGGTATTTTATTTTTTAAATAACCAGATGAGTTTTTGAAACCGTCTGTAAATTGTGGTGAGGGTGATATGTCATTAAATACGGTAATAAGATGTCTCAGTAAAATGCCGTGAACGGGACAAGAAAAAACAAAAGTAGACAAAAAGAAAGAAAGAATTAAAAAAGAAAAAAAGAATGAATGAATAAAGCAAAATAATTACAGGATTGAAATATTCTAACAAAGAATAAATAAAAGAAAAACTTGAAAAAGTCATAAAGTCACTCATAGCCGCGGGCTCCTTTTAATCGCCATTTTGAAATTTAGTCTGCGAACTTAAAGACGGCCGACCGAATGATGCTGGTAGCCGCGGTAATTAGAATGATAGTTGGGATCATGATTTTAGCGGTTGATAAGATGCTGATAATGATGAAAAGGGGGTTGGCGGCATAATATTCTTGGGCAAACCGATGTGGGGTGAGTCTGAGGAGTTCATCTTGGCTGTGATGGGGATAAAGGGATTTACATTTGGTAGAATCAAGATGGAGAAGTCTTCAAATTATTCAATTTCCTACGACGATAACCATTACAATAAGCGCACCCCCTTTGTGTACTCAAGTAACTTATCTTATTATAATGGAGATTCGTTGTCTTTCTGTCTGTAACCGAAACTACGTAACTGCTTACAAAAGCTCCTCACTTTACAGCACAGATCCCTGTGCTACTCATTGGCAAGGGCCGGCATCGAACCAGGAACCTTGTGATTCAAAAACCCAGCCTCACCAGATTTCAGTCAGAAACATTTTTTATTCATAATTTAACAAAAAGGCTCATTGAAAATCACAAAATCGTCGAGTGATATGTCTTTCATAATTGAGCTTCTTTGTTACTTTCTCTCTCTCTCTCTCTCTCTCTCTCTCTCTATATATATATATATATATATATATATATATATATATATATATATATTCATCAAGAGAGTTCTCTAGAGGAAGGTCTACCTTAAACACTGAAACCGTGGTAGAGAGAAAAAATTTCTACATATATATATATATATATAGTCATACATAGACACTATGTTTCAATGTATTACGTCTCTTCACTGTGGCTAGACATTCGCAAGCTATCACCAGCCGGGATAGGAACCCGATTTTAACTGATAAATACATACGTCTCTATATATAGCTGAGAATGCTCCGTCCGTTTTTATAGGAGAGCGTTCTTCATATTTATTTTATTGTTGGCATAAAAAAAGCAATAGAAATGCCATTTACTGGGAAAGAAAGCTATTAAATATTTTACATAAAATTTTGAGTACGCATGCTGTTAAAATTTGAAATTATTTGGACGAGATTGGGTCAAGCCCACTCGGTAGAGCAGCCACCTAGGAATCGCAAGGTTCCAGATTCGATACCGGTTCCCGATAATCCACTGCATGAGTAGCACAGATTGGGTAATCTGGTCTGTGGGGTAAAGTCGAGGGCCGACTGTAAGTGTAACGCTCCACCTCAGCAAAAACAATCTCCCTAGTCTAGTGCTAGTGAGAAGGTAATAGACTCTATCGCTGTCCGGCTAATACCGACTATGGGCAATCCAACCAATTTATGCTGGACATTTTTAAGTAGAATTTAAATGCTATTTCACACACATAACTATGTACAAGAAGCGACTATCCGGTGTTGCTCGGTAAAGGGGGGATAAAAAGTTAGTCTCACAGATCCATTGATTGTTTTTGGTCTTCCATAATTGATCTGTTCATGTTTTAATCACGAACGCCACCAAAGACTTTCCCATCTCTTACTATTCAAATTCTAATTTTTTAACATCTACACGAATATAAATAAAGTCTTCATTATTTTTGCACAAAAAGCAAGCACTAGTGATATTTAATGTGTATATATATTTACTTTGTCGTTGATTGTTTTATTTTCTTAGTTTCATCCGGACATACATACACACAACTGCCATTTATATATGTATAGATTGTCATTAATTGTTTTATTTTCTTAGTTTCATCCGGACATACATACACACGTCTGCCATTTATATATGTATAGATTGTTCATGTTTTTATTTTCTTAGTTTCATCCGGACATACATACACACAACTGCCATTTATATATCTATAGATTGTCATTAATTGTTTTATTTTCTTAGTTTCATCCGGATATACATACACACAACTGCCATTTATATATCTATAGATTGTCATTAATTGTTTTATTTTCTTAGTTTCATCCGGAATACATACACACAACTGCCATTTATATATGTATAGATTGTCATTAATTGTTTTATTTTCTTATTTCATCCGGACATACATACACACAACTGCCATTTATACATGTATAGATTGTCATGTTTTATTTTTCTTAGTTTCATCCGGACATACATACACACAACTGCCATTTTATATTATAGATTGTCATTAATTGTTTTATTTTCTTTTCATCCGGATTTATATGTTGTTTTATTTTCTTAGTTTCATCCGGACATACATACACACAACTGCCATTTATATATGTATAGATTGTCATTAATTGTTTTATTTTCTTAGTTTCATCCGGACATACATACACACAACTGTCATTTATATATGTATAGATTGTCATGGTTTTATTTTCTTAGTTTCATCCGGACATACATACACACAACTGCCATTTATATATGTATAAATAAAATTGTATTTATTCCTTTGAAACACTCAGTAGATAAAAAATGATCCCAATTTCTATTCTTTTTTTAAATAGCTTGTATATCAACGTGAACTTTTACCGTTTTACTCTGAAAAATACATTTAAATCTAAAATGTCTGCTTGGATCTCTATTTTG
Organism: Doryteuthis pealeii; assembly: GCA_023376005.1. Classification (NCBI taxonomy): domain Eukaryota; kingdom Metazoa; phylum Mollusca; class Cephalopoda; order Myopsida; family Loliginidae; genus Doryteuthis; species Doryteuthis pealeii. Next base: position 32,339,177 of record CM042146.1, on the reverse strand, counting down.
CTGAATGTAGAATAGTTATTAATAGCAAAGAAAAGAAATGTCTAAAACATAGACAAACAAGTAACAAAAGGTTTCTAATGAAAAGATCAGAAGACAGAAGGAGAGCAAAAGAAAAGGGCCGACAAGAAAGGGTTAATAATAGAACGGTGGATCTCAGATGGAATAAGCTTTGTCCTAATGAGTTTGAAATAAGTGGAGAGTTATCATTAGGTGATTCGTGGCCAAAGGAAATCCCGGTGAGATTAATAAAAAGGCAATTTTGCTTCTGCGGGGAAATATGGTGGAGGATGCGGGCGCGATATCGCTGCAGCTGATCTCAGCCGGGGTCTGCGCGTTTAACGGTGACGTCGTCAGCGACAAAGGCACTGACTGAAGATGGAGTTACGAGCTGAGAGAGAGAGAGAGAGAGAGAGAGAGAGAGAGAGAGAGAGAGAGAGAGAGAGAGAGAGAGAGAGAGAGAGAGAGAGATGAAGACGGACTCCAGGGAAAGTTTTTGAGACTAAGATGTGGCATTTGCAATAGGGTAAAAATCGTTTACGCTGGCAGACACAGATACGCATACTTATACCCATGCACACGGAGAGATAGATAGATACATAGATAGAGAGAGAGAGAGAGAGAGACAGAGAGACAGAGAGAGAGAGACAGATACAGACAGACAGACAGACAGACAGACAGAGACATATAGATAGATAGATAGATATAGAGACAGACAGAGAGAGACAGAGATACAAACACATATATATATATACCCATGCGCATAGAGAGAGAGACAGAGAGATAGACAGACATGCAGAGACAGAGACAGAGACAGGGAGAGATAGATAGATAGAGAGATAGAGACAAAGACAGAACAGATATATATATATATTTTAGAGAGAGAGAGAGAGAGAGAGAGAGAGAGAGAGAGAGAGAGAGAGAGAGAGAGAGAGAGAAAGAGAAAGAGAGAGAGAGAGAGAGAGAGAGAGAGAGAGAGAGAGAGAGAGAGAGAGATGAAGACGGACTCCAGGGAAAGTTTTGAGACTAAGATGTGGCATTTGCAATAGGGTAAATCGTTTAGGCAGGCAGACACAGATACGCATACTTATACCCATGCACACGGAGAGATAGATAGATAGATAGATAGATAGATAGAGACAGAGAGAGACAGAAACAGAGACAGACAGAGAGACAGACAGAGAGACAGGGACATATAGATAGATAGATAGATAGATAGAAGAGAGAGACAGAGACAGAGACAGAGAGAGAGAGAGACAGATAGAGAGACAGAGAAATATAGATAGATAGATAGATATAGAGACAGACAGAGAAAGACAGAGATACAAACACATATATATACCCATGCGCATAGAGAGAGCGAAACAAAGAGATAGACAGACGGACATGCAGAGACAGAGACAGGGAGAGATAGATAAATAGATAGAGACAAAGACAGAAATATATATATATATATATATATATATATATATATAGAGAGAGAGAGAGAGAGAGAGAGAGAGAGAGAGAGAGAGAGAATGACATAGAGACAGATTTTTTTGTTAAAGATGAATATCCAAACGTACATGTACACGCATCAAACAACGTGGATATATATATATATATATATATATATATATATATATATATCAAAGTTATGAGTTCCGTATTGCCTTTAGTCACACCTCATTAACGTGCACGTAACCTTCAGTTTCCCTGTCGGCGGGGTTGAGAATACGCTGTCATTATCCACCCCCTGCTGAGAAGTATGACCCCCACCACAACATAGGGGTTTCCTCCACATTATACTAAATTGCATCTAATGGTGAGGTTCCAGTTCTGGAGATTTCGGGAGTATTATATGCCCTTTCACTGCTATTAATCCCAGGTTCTCTGTCCAGTAGTGTCCAAATGGATTTTTGGGGAACTACGTAGTCTGGGCATTTAATCTCCCAGACGGGTTGACACACCGTTAAAACCAATCCATCGTTAACTTTTATGCCTACTTCTCTAAACACCATCATGATTTTAGTTCGCTTGTTTGTTTAGTGGCATGAGTGGTTTATTTAATGTCGAATCACTAATTCGAGTTTAACGTATCAATTGTGGATCGAACTCGATATTCAGAATTAATAGATCTGGGAGAGTAGCTTCCTAATCATTACATCACGAAGGACGCATTTAGTATTTATAAAGTAGAAATGTAGTTAATTTACATATAAGTACATTTGTGAAGGAATATATTTGAAAGGTGAATAACGAACACAAACAATCAGCCCAATTAATATTTAGTCTCTGTCAATTGAACTGATTATTTGTATTTGTTATTCACCTTTCCAAGATATTTCTTCATATTTTGTCGGATTTTTCTTAATTTGTTATTTTCTTCATAAGTTCATTTGTAAATATATGTTGGGTTATTTGCAGCATATAAGCCGTGCTGCAATACAACACTTAAATTTATAGACTAAGCGAGGTCATGTGGTTTAAACCTTCAGCCAATCAAATACATGGCTGGTTAACTACTTCATTGGCAGATATTGACAGGCGTCCATTTGCATTCATTGACGAACGACCTGCAAGACTAAGGAGCATCAAGGAACAACCAAAGGACCATACCCAATATTAAGGGATACTAAGGGGAAACGCAAGTATTCTTCCCTAAGGATCGTGCTCTGCCTAACTCAAAGGATCTCCGCTAGACAGTGCTCTTGCTTGAAGCCTAAAGGATGGCCACAAAAATCGTAACAATATAGAATTTTTTAAAGGTATAAATTGGTTGGTTAAAAATGAGATCGCCCAAATCACCAAAGATGAAATGCAAAAATGTAAATCCTAATTATCTAGTGTTGCTTATCTGCCGAATTCTTATTTCTTATGAGTGTCGTCACCTCAGCTAAATAATAGACCATTCTGTTTCATAGTTAAGTCAAGATTATAATGCATTTACATATTGAATTAGTTAGCAATAGACCGTATGTAAACATATCAAACGTTGTAATGATTAAATTATCGTACTAAGGTATATACACAGGTCCTGCTAGTTGTTGTTGTTATTATTATTATCATTATTGTAAGTTTTTCACACCAGCGTAAGCTATGATCTTTCCCTGGAGTCTGAATGATAACAAGTTTCCTCGGGTCACCAGGACTCTTCTAAGTACTCTAGCCAATCTCAACAATGCTGTTATCTCGATGGTCTCGATTCTTCCTCTGATTTCCAATTCCTATAGTGTGTTGTCTAAACATTTGTGGACTGTTTCAAGTGCACCAACTACAATTGGCATTACTTTTACCCATATATTCCACAGTTTTTTTTTCAAATCCCTAACAAGGACTAGGTATTTTTTTAATCTTTTCGTTCTCTTTCATCTTCACCCTGTGATCTGCTAGGACTGAAAAATCTGCTAATTGAGAAGTTCTCTTATTATTATTATTATTATTATTATTATTATTATTATTATTTAGTCCTTTTGAATTTACACATCAGTGTTAGCTGATGGTCTTTCACTGGGGTCTGAGTGACAGCAAGTAACCTCGGGTCTCCAGGACTCTTCTGAGTATTCTGACAGATTGCAGCAGTGCAGTGTTCTCAATGGTTTCAATCCTTTCTCTGATTCCCAAACTTTCCAGACCCTTTTCCAATCCTTTTGGGACTGTTCCAAGTGCACCAACTACAATT